>VXBA01000665.1:1059378-1115733 GCA_013399895.1 Serilophus lunatus | reverse complement strand
GCCCCGCGCGCACGGGGGGCGGGGGCGGGGCCGGCGCGCCGCCATGTTGCCGCCGTTCAAGGTTAACCCGTGAGCGGCCGGGAGCGCTGCCCGGGGCCCGCCCCTGCTGCGGGGCTTCTCCGTGCTCTGTGGATCCCGCAGGGCACGACTAACCGCGTTTGCGTGACGGGACAGATCTAGGGGGGCCTCTGCCTTCGGTCGTGAAATGTGTGTGATGGTGTAGGTTTAACACGCCCCCCCCCCCCCCGCCCCAACGCGTGGGCTGGGGGACAGCGGTTCGAAGCAGTTGCAGACGACGTGATTGATCCACTTTGTGCCACGGCAATAAAGACCTTGTTCAAAAATGGAAAGCGGGTGGTGAATCATTAACTCCAAAGCCAACAGGGTTTGGGAACACGGGTTGGCGAGGTCCGGGCGCGGGGGGTCACAGCCCTGGCGGGGGCGGCCGGAGCTCCCCGGCCCACACGGCCCTGGGGAGCCCACAAAGCTCAAAGGGCCCCGCCAGCCCCAAAATCAGGGTCTGAAATCCTGCAGTTCGTGAAGTGCTGAGGCTGGAAATGCTGTTCATTCCTGGCAGCGTGATACTGGCAGTGACGAGGCTTGCCAGAGATAACGCCTAATGAAAATTAGTTGTTCCTGCCGCAAAACTGCGTATAATTCATACACAAGCAAACATGAATATAAGGAGCAGGCAGCTCAAGGTAACAGTGAAGCTCTCGTTTGCAGGGGAATTCACATGGGCATGAGGACAAAATATCTGGCCTGAACTTCAAGTACAAGACCTCCCTCACGTTCCGTTCCTGTGTTCTTATCATGCATTCACAGGCCAGATTCAGTTTAATGTTTAGCTACTTGCCCTGGGAATACAAAGACTGCTTTATTCCTTCTTTGGAAGGCCATGGCAGTCTTCCTGTATAACTCAAAGTTATTTATACGGTTGTCCTAAAGAGCATTTGAGGCTTTGCATAGACGACAGGCCCCCATTTCTATTGCCATTAGTGGTTCTAAATGCCCCAGATCTGCTAGGATTAATCCAAATCTTGTATTTTCAGGCAGTAGAGTTCTTTTTACAGGTGCTCATGCTGTGAAATAAGAGTATCATACAGGGAGCTCATAATGATAGTTACTACACATTATTGGTTTGGACTTTCTCTATGGATGGAAAAAGCAGTTGGAAAAATATGACGTAGAACAAAGAGCACCAAAAAGAGCTGAAAAATTATCTCGGTTGAAGAGCTGCTGCAGTCTGTGCAAAGTTACATGACATCTGAGAGACATTCTGCTTCTCTCCTTCTAACTCTGTACAAAAATTTTATCCATCCATAAGATGTACTATATGACATTTAAAGACCACAAACTGTCACAGCCTTGTTATCAGTCTTATCAAAAGGAAGGTGCTTGCAGCATCAAGCATCATCTAACAACCAGTGTTAGATGTTCTTCTTCCTTCAGGCCCACTGAGAAGCTACTTAATAAGTTGCCAGCACCAGTTGTGGCAGCATATACATTTTCTGTTCAAGAGTTGACCCAAGATAACCTTGCTTAGTTTACAACGTCTTTCAGTTTTCTGTTTGAAGTAGGTCAGCTGAAGGCATGATAATAGTATGACTACAATCTGGTTCAGCTAAGAATTCAGTTGTATTTTTGACACTTCAAAACCACATTGAGCAGCTATCCTCAAGTTTCTACTCATGGGGTCTGTCTGTGTGTTTTTTCTGCAATTACATCCAGTTTATAACCATCATTAGATTTGTAATATGTTCTTTTTCACATGTGAATATGTGCATATTTTAAGTATTGCATGCGATATTTTGGCATGGTGGCCACTTCCAGAAGGTCAATACAACTGCAGCAAAATCTAGTCTTTAGGTATTTGAGTCCTTGAACTGGAGGGGATAAGTTGTTTGGTGACAAATGTTAGCAGTGTTCATGTAGGAAGTAGTGGTTCCTTATGGTATCTCTGATTGGGAATTATCTGGGTCCATCTGCTTTTTGGGAACTGAAAGCAGTATTTTTTGGTTCCCATAGCTTATCTGCTATGAGACATGCTATGGAGTGACTCTGTACCAGGTCAGAATGTGCCTTACAGTTTCATAACCATTCACCAATCTTTTTCCTGAAGCAATTTTCTTAAAACAAGACACAGCCCTGTCTGTGTTCCTACAGCTGTCGTTCCACTATTTTCTCCAAGAAATAATTAGCAGGTGGGGAAGAAAGGGAGGATTGTTTCAAAATAATGGCTGTGTCCCAAGAGAAAAAAATGGTTTCATTCACAGAACAGCAAAGACCATTGGGATAGTGAACTCAGGCTGGGGAGTAAGAGCTACTTGAATTTCATTAAAAATGTCAGCACAACTGGTCTTTGGGGCTTTGCACAAGCTACTTATCTTTTTGTCTAAAATTTTCTATACATGTAGTAGACTAATGTTTATCTATCTATAAAATATCTTATATAAAATAATAGCAGAGGGATTTTTTTTCTAATTTGATATCAGGAAATTTTTTCTGGCACTGTTAAGTATTAAAACATTTATAGTGTGTCCAGCTCAGCTATGCTTTCGGCCCTAAGAACTTATTGCTGCAACTACTCTCTCTCCTAGTGAGGGTGGTCTTTTTCTGAAGAATATTTTACATGGTTTAAAACTCCTTTTTTGTAATGGATTTTTTTCCCCTATAAGGCCTCAAAAAAGGTCATTAAGAATTAAAAATACTGAGTGGATAATAATTGTTTTGGTAGTGCTTTTTGCTGGCAGAACTTCGTTGTCTTTTCAGACTTTGCCATCTATGTCATCTACACCAACTAAGTCAGACAATCATTGCTTAACAGAGATGGTGTATCAGTGATGTGTGCTAAAAAGAGGTCAAGTAAGGTTTTCCTTTTAGCGAGTAGTGTGAACATGGAAAAAAAAATCTATCAACAAAATTATGTCTCATATGAGATGCAAATTGTGAACATAGGCTAGGAGATGCAAAAAGAGACGAGAGAAAAGTGTGGAAGCTCAGCGTACTGCCAAGGAGATGTGAGTGAAACTGGAGAACACATTAACTAGCAATAAAGAAGGGGCAGGCGTTAAAATGATAACAATGAAATACTCATAGCAGTATGAAACAGTTATGAGTAACTGCAATACTCAGAGCTATGTGAAAACATCTGGTATCTTTCTGTTGTAAGCTTTTTGTTAGTGGGGCTCAAACTTCTTTAGACTTTGCAATATCATTTAAAACAGCTTAAATACTAAAAATGTATTGTATGATGGCTTAATTTCTTGATTCTTCTGTAAGAATTATCTTGAATTATGGCCTTCATTGTCATTTTCAATATTTTTTTCATTTTTAAAAGTGTCATTGCTGTGTACCCCTTCTGTGAGGAGGCAAGTCAACAAAACTCGTGGTGACTTCAAAGTACAATAATGGTGATTTATTTCCATAGGCCCTTTTGTAAAATAAACAATTTATTTTGCACTGGGTTTGTGACTTTTAGTTCATCGATCCACTTATGTGAGTGCATATTCATTCTTCTGCTAAAGGCAATGAATCTCTTAGCAACAACTGATATTAACAAACTTAGTTCTAAATCTTTCAGAGTTGCAGCTGTCGTGTATTTGCAAGGTACAAAAACATTGGTCAGAAATGTAGTCTAATTCAGTCTCAGTCAGTTGTGTTTGGTAGCTGAAGTTAAAAATATCTGTTTACGCCCACAGGAGAAGAATCATGTAAAGACTCTTTCCTCCATTTTGTGTTCAACATCTAAGCAGCACATTAATGTTTCTATGAGATAATCTTCACATGTTAAAAACTATCAGTATAAGAAATATTGTATACACACTAACACCCTATGTTTCACCTTTTTTTTTTTTTTATTCTCAACAGAAAATATACAATGCTAGAGTTTACAGTCTTTTTTCCTGAGTTGTAGATTCACTGAAGATTATGTTGACTACTAGTAAGCTAAGGGCATTACTCAACATCAGCATGTCCTTGAATAATGAAAGTACAAATCAGGTTATGCAATACGACAGTACCTGAAATTCGGGTTTGACTTCTCACTGGTACATTTCCATTATTTGTTTGGTCTGGATACTGTGTTATATAGCACAGGAGCAAATGCACAGTTTAAATCAATGTTGCTTTCCAGTGACAACATGATTTTCCACACCTGCTGTCTTTGAAATTTTTGAAAGAAATAATTCTTTTGATATGCTTTTATAAGCATTTTATCCTGAGACTGTAGTTCAAGCAGGACTGAAGGGCAGAGATACAAAAAATTAGTTCAGTATTACAGGTTTTTAAATGTGCTTACACTATCATAAAAATAAAATTGATAATATTCTTTGGTTTTTATTAAGACTTCTAAGAATTTCCAAGTGTAATATTTTTATATCTTCTTTTCCTGTCAGGTGTCTTGATGTTTTTTATTAAGGCAATACTTTTTCTTTGTCCATCAGTGACAGATTTTTCCTGCCCATGGTCTGATTTCCATTTCTCAGTGTCAAGGTTTCTTCAGGGTTTGTGTCTTGATCAAAATGCCCCAACTAATACTTAAACTGCTGCCTCTATTGGAGTGCAGGTATCTGCATGTCTGATACCTTTTAAGTAAGAAAACCGGCAAAGGTTCTTTTGAACATCAGCATCACTGAACTCAGTGATATATGGGACATTTCACAATAAGGTTCACACATTTGAAAGTAAAGTAGCATTAAGTTTCCTAAATCCCTTCAATTACAAGTTATTTTTATCTCAAGCTTCACCCTGAGGTGATGGAAGAAAAGTTTTGTAGTCTCTTTTTTCGTCTTTTTTTGTGTGTGTGTTACGTATCTATAGCTGCATAACATTTAAATATGGCTCTATATATGACAAGATAGGTTTAAGTGTTATAAGAGTGCAGCTGCTTTTGACTGCATCCTCAGCAGCTTTCTCAGCAAAGCTAAGACAGACATGAGATATGAGAGGCATAGGTCAGAGGAAATCAGTGGAGAAAATGCAGATGGAAAAATCATAAGAGCTTCAGAAGTCATGAACTGGGAAGAGAAGTGCACCTGGAGAACAGGGTCTCAGCATCTAAGCATGAGTTTCTTGTTCCTACAAATGAAACTCCCAGTATCAGACAGAAAGTGGTTGGTGTTTTCTTTAGGTATCAGAAAGTAAGTTACCTCTAATGTGTAAGTACGTAAGTTATGTAAGTTTCCTAATGTATAAGTTTCAGTCTACCATTTCTTCATATTTTTCAGGTCCAGGTAGCAAAGGTGAAATGTCAAATTTAGAGTGTCAGCATGAACGAATTTACAAGATGAGTTGTCAGTCATTCCAAACCCAAGTGGAGATGGAAATTTCTGCTATAAGAATCGTTACATCAGAGTTTCTGTAAAGATTTGTATTGATTTTGAGAGGTTGAAAGTCTCAGCTCAGCAAGAGCATTTCTATTATGATAGTGTATGAAGATAGATTTTCATATATATAGACACAATTAGATTGTGAAATCTCTAGATAGGATCTTAAGTCTCTTACTTCCAGAAAGCATCTCCACTCAGAAGAGAATTCACATGTGTTAGATTTTTTTCTGAATTTAGGCAATAAAAATTACAGAATCGCAGAATCAAAGAATGAGTAAGGTTGGAAGGAACCACAGTGAGTCATCTGGTCTAACCTCTCTGGTCAAGCAGGGTCATCCTAAAGCATGTTGCTCAGGATTGTATCCAGGTGGTTCTTTAATATCTCCTCTGAGGGAGACTCCACAACCTCTCTGGATGATCTGTTCCAGTGCATGGTCACCTGCATAATAAATTGTTCTCCCTCATATTCAGGTGGTACTTCCTGTGCATCAGTTTTTGCCAGTTGCCTCTTGTCCACTACCAAGCAGAGTCTGGCTCCATCCTCTTGACACCCTCCCTTCAGATACTTACAGACATTGGTGAGGTCCATTCTCAGTCATCTCTCCCCAAGGCCGAACAGGCCCAGTTTCTTCAGCGTTTCTTCATAAGAGAGATCTCCAGTTCCTTATTCATCTTTGTTGCCCTCACCAGACCTGCTCCAGGAGCTCCATGTCTCACTTGTACTGAAGAACACAGAAGTGGACACAGCACTCCAGATGTGCCTCACCAGGGCTGGTTAGAGGGGCAGGATCACCTCCCTAATGCACCCCGGGATACCATTGGCCTGCCTTTACAAGGGCACACTGCTGGTTCATGGACAGCTTGTTGTCCACCAGGCTCCCCAAGTCCTTTTCTGCAGAGTTTCTTTCCAGCAGGTTGGCTCCCAGCCTGTACTAGTACATGGAGTTATTCTTCCCCAGGTGCAGGACCCTGCATTTGCCCTTGTCCAATTTCAGAAAATTCTCTGCCCATTTTTCCAACCTGTCGAGGTCCTTCTGAAGGGCTGCACAGACATCTGGGATATCAGCCCAGAGCTGGGGTACCAGCACAGAGCTCCTCCCAGCTTTGTGTTGTCAGTGAACCTGCTGAGGAGGCATCTACATCTTCATCCAAGTCACTGATGAAAAAGTTAAACAATACAGGGCCCAGCATAGAACCTTGGGGAGCACCACTCATGACAGGCTTCCAACTAGATCCTGTGCCACCAATTATGACCCTCTGGGATGTGCCAGTCAGCCATTTCTCAATCCACCTCACTGTCCACTCATCCAACCCGCACTTCCTGAGTTTGCCTGTGAGAATGTTGTGGGAGGTAGTGTCAAAAACCTTGCTGAATCAAGGTAGACAATATCCACTGCTCTCCCCACATCCATCCAGGTAGTTGTTTCATGAAAGAACGAAACTGGGTGGCCAAGCTTGATTTTCCTTTAGTGAATCCATGCTGATTATTCCTGATCACTTTCTTGTCATCCATGTGGATAAAGGTGGCCTCCAGAATGAGGCACTCCATCAGCTTTTCATGGACCAAGGTGAGGCTGATTGGTCTGCCCCCTGGCTCCTCCTTCTTGCCCTTTTTGAAGACTGGGATGACATTCACTTTCTTCCAGTCCTCAGACACTGCTCCTGATCTCCATGACCTCTCAAAGATGAGTGTGAGCAGCCTTGCCATGGTGTCCGCCAGCTCTCTCAGCACTCATGGATGCATACTGTCAGGGCCCATGTGTTCTTCAAAAATGTTGAGCCTCCCGTAGGATTAACTGAATCAGTTAAGAGGTTCTGGGACCCCTTGTTTAGATTCCTCTTTGTGAAAAATCAGGCTTATTTTGTAATTATACTTGCGCATGAAAATCATGAACCATAGTGTACACAGAAAAGGAAATATATTGCTTACAAATGTATAACTGATGGCTTTGAGACCAAATCTTCAGTCATTGTAGGTCAAAATAAAGTCATGACCTTCACTGGACTCATGGAGTGTTCATGAGGTTGAGACTGGTTTTGAATTATTTGAAATTTCAAAGAACAAATACTTTATTGTTTAATTGTTGTTTGCTATTTAAACAGTGCTAGAATAGCTACACCTAATCCACTGTGCACAATAGAATGAAGGTGAAAAATGTTATACAGGACTACTCTTCATGAAAACAGATATTGTTATATATATATATATAGACACACAAATATTTATTTACATATATATGACAACAAAATACCGAAATGAAGGTTAGCTTTAGGAACTAGGTACTGTTTTAGCATTTGAAATATTCTAAAATCAACGAGTCTCTTTCAGGCAAGGTTTCAGTGCTGTGTTTTTTTAATAATAGTCAACACTTGAGATTGATTTTTTCTTCATTTATTGCTTTTGTTATTAACTCGTACAAGTCAAATGTGCAAACGTGTGTCAATTGTCAAATGTGAAAACAGCATTTGGATCAAATTCAACTGTAATTTAATTCCAGTAACACCAATATAGTCTGCATGATCTTTTATATGTTTTTGTACAGGCATAGAATTTTTATGTATTCACAAACTGTGTCTGTCAATATATCAATTGTTTTCTATCAGTAGTACAGTTGCAGCATCAAGGGGGTGATTTCTTATGTCATGAGCCAAAGATCCTCTGAGGTAGCTTGATGAGATAAGAACATGTCATCAACTCAAAATCTTCTGTCCTTATGTTGCTCAAATTTTATGTCTTAAGCAGGCAATTTTAATTTGGCAAAATCTGTACAAATCCAATCATCATTTGGAACTCCAGGAGGATTACTCTATCTTGATGAGTAACAAGATGCACTGGAATGTATTTGGGATTGCTCTTTCAGCCCTGACAGATCATAAAGAAAGCCACTTACACTGGAAATTCTTAATATTCCTGCAGAGTAACCGTATCTGCCCTACATTTGCATCAACTAGCACAATGTTAATCAATATGTTTTTCCTTCCCATTTTCAAATTATTATTTTTGTGAGATTCTGTAATCTTCGACAAATAATATATCCCAAAGTCACCAAGTTCAGATTTGAAATACCAGAACATAGTTATTTGAGAAACCATCAAAGGGTGGAGTATCCAGAAATTTAATTGAAACAATATGAAATATATTCCTTTTTGGAAGATCTTGTGAAAGCTACTTTTCAAACCCAGGCGGATGACTTATGGAAAAGTCGTGCACATGGTGTATCTTGACACTATTACATTTAAAGTACTGTCAACATTTCAGTTAGTGGGATTCACTCTGGAGTGCTAGATTAACTTCTGTCTCAGCCTTATGAATATATGCTTTTTTACATTCTAATGACTTGTTTTGACCTAAAAAAGTTAGCCAGTATGCATTGATACTCATGTGTTTGTTTAGAGTACCTGCACACAGAGATACATGTTCATGTAATCAATACCCAACATTCCACAGAGGTGTTGATAAAAAGAATCCTAGACAAGCAATTATCCAACCAGCTTGCACAAATATGACTCCCATGCGAGTGGATATTTTTGTGGTCACTAGTCAGCTGCTTGGTTATGATAACTTGATCCAAAGTCTGACTCTGGAGTTATTTTAGTGACCAGGATGTACTATTTTAGTTCTGTATTATAAATCCCTATAATATAATTGCTGACAGAACCTTTATCACAGCATTCCTATCAGGTCATTTATGATCATTATGGTCTGCTAGCAGATCATTTGTTCATTCAACCAAGGAATAAATACTTGATACATAAATTTTAATAATTGTAGCGCTGGCTGGTCAGGACTATCCTTTCCGAATGACTGGAAGTTACATGACTCATTCCCTTCTTTTTATATTCCCAACTGGCACATTCAGTTCCCTCCCAGTACTCCTATATTTCACAATCCATAAAAATCATCCTCTCATTTCCTTAAGTGAGATTTTTTGAAATGAAATCAAGAGATTTATAAATTGATATAATAACAGCTGGATGCCTGAGAGTTACCCCTTGGATGAATGCAGAATGATAATACTAATTGCAAGCAGCATACTTTATGGTAATATACAAAGTACACCTTCTGAAGCATCTGCAGAGCATAAACATATATTTAAATTGGAGTCCCTGATATGGACAAGCAAGACTAATAAAGCAATATCTGAAAACTGACAGAAAAAAGTTAATAATGTTCACAGAACTACTGTGCCTTCTCATTTACTTTTCCCTACTCGAAGTGTGCTCTTGGCTTCTGATGCAGCAGCTTAAGATTACTCATGATGTCAATTCACTCTTTCTTTTCTACAATGTGCCTCCAGGACATGTCTTGGTTTTTCCCCCTCAGCTGTGTTTGTCTTATGTCTTCAGTGGCCAACTTTTAAAACTTTGCCTGAACAGTATTACGGGCCTTTCAGACCTCTAAACCAACTTGAGCAAGCTCGTTTAATGCCTGACTGAATCAACTGCATGATGACCATCACAGTGTCCTGAAGGCAGAGCCAGGAGTTGAATGTTTCACTCTGGAAAATAACTGGTGTCCTGGGAGAGAGGAACACCCTCCCGTTTGTTTGCAATGACCACTCAAACACTGTTGTGGTAGAAGCTGTCTAGTTTAGGAAGTTAAGGAATAGACTGATCCTGAGCCAGCTCTTTCTGTGCAACAAAGCCTGGTTTCTTTGGGCTTTCAAGGACAGTTGAGCAGATAATTCAGCACTGAGAAAGTGAGAGCACTAGGTCACAATTTTGCAAGGGAGCCACTTGTATTTAAAATTTTAGATCTGAGTTAAGGAGTGCCATTTTAGACACCTGGGCCTAAAAATACTAACTTAAATTTAGGCATGGGTTAATAACTGAACTTCTCCCATGGGAAATGGATTTCCAGGTTGGAAATACTCTAAGAGGCAGTTTTCCCATTTACTATTTGGTTTAATTTGCATAAAGAATTGGATGTTTAAGTGCTCAATTACTTTAAAAGCAGTGTTTCAGCTGGTATGGTGAAGTAATTAGTTCAGTGAGGATATGATATTATGTAATGGAAATCTTGGTTTGCCAAGGATCAATTTGTTGACATTTGAATCCAACTATAAATGAAATGCAGACCAAAAAAAAAAAAAAGTAGAGTATTTTAGTAAAAAGCCATCTCATCAAATTGAAACAACTTAAAAGCATGTCTTCTTCTCAGCCAGAGGGGCTAAGTAAAGGATTGCTCTGCAGTAGAAGGCTCATACATGACCATTTAAAACATGAAAAGAAAGAACATGAAAGCATAAGGAAGTGTCATGCTTCTTTCTTTATTCCAGATGTAGAGTAATTATTTCTACAGCATTTTTTTCCTATATATAAAATGAGGATACTGTTACATATGCTATCTTTTCTCAGAACTGTAATGCTTGATTCAACAGCATAGAATCATGGAATGCCTTGGTTTGGAAGGGACCTTAAAGATCATCTAGTTCCCACCCTGCTGCCATGGGATGGGACTGCGTGTGTAATATCTGTTATATTGACATCTGTTAATATCTCTGAAATCCTCAAACAGGAAATACAACAGGAAGGGAAATACTCTCACTTTGGTTTACATCTGACTTTCCTTTGCATGATTGTTACAGTTGTGTATGTAGTCATATAAATTCATTGCATCAGCCCTACAAATAAAGCACAGAGAACTTTTTTTCCAAGAATTTTCCTGTCTAAACTGGAGATTATAATGAAAACATATCAAATGATAATGATGAAAAATGAGAGAGCTACAGGGGAATGAAGAGTATAGCTGTAAGAAGTAACAAAGCAGTTATTATGATATATGTGTTTTTTTAGTTCTTCCAAAAAACAGAAGGGAAGGACAAGGTGGTTTGTACAAGGAAGGGGGTCTTCCTTCTCAGTACAAGATGGAAGTGAAGGTTGCTGGTAGAACAGGCAAATAATTACATTAATTATCCAAAGCACAATAACTTTTAGTTATTATTGAAAATAATAGGTTTTAATCTTTTTATCAAGGCTAGCTTGGATTTAAAATATATAGGCCCTACATGAAAGTTTTACTTTTGTGTTATTCTTAGAATAATATAGCTACAATAAATTAACCAGAGCCATTAATTTCTATTCTAATTAAAGAGAATGGTAATATCTAAGATCATTCATATCAGTATTGGTTAATCACTCAGCAAAAAGCTTGCAAGAGGTCACTTTGTCATCTACAGATTGTGTAATTGTGCTTGCCAGAAACAGCTAAATATATAAAAGAACAAACAAACTAACTAACTAACAAAAACAAACCTGCTGAAAAGCATCCAGACTATCTCCCCAACTGATATTGAGTCAAGATAGAGATAAAGAAGAGATTTTCTAACAGTGTATAGGTATGCTGCACAACAGCTTCAAAGAGGAAATGAAGCTATAATATTCAGAACTGCGTTGGGAAATATTCAGTTCTGTTGTAAGGATTACTTTCTGTTCTTTCGGACTTGATCAAATTTTAACAGATGAGAGTTAGGAAAATCTGCCTATAGGAAGACTTTTTCTTCCAGCCTGGTATGCTTCAGGATTTCTTGCTCTTTCCTAGTAAGAAATTAATGGAGGTTGAAGATAGGCTGTTTGAGACAGGATACTTCCTCATAGAAAAGGGAGGTCTCATCAGCCGTGGCCATGCTTATCTGTTTATCCAAAATAAGAGTAGACTTTGTGAATTTCAGTATGATAGATCTTTTAAGAAAGAATGAGGATATTCCATTGAGTCTGATTATACCTAGATTATCTCGGTATTTTGGAAACATTAGTGAAATAGCCTATTGAATCTTCATACCTGTAATAATGGTAACAAGTCAGCAACTCTGTTAACATTAAGTGATTAACATCTTTAGTAATAGTACAAAGCATTGAGAACTGTGGAAACAATTTGCAATTAAAAATATTTTGTATTCTGGAGACTTGACACAGCTAGGTTAAGAAAGAATGGCTGCATGGCAAAACCAAAGGTTCCTCAAAATACCTAGCTAGTGTGCAGCTAGTGGTCTTGATAGACTGAATCTGGCCACTGCTTGCAGTGAGACATGTCAGAGCATTCTTGGGTGAATATTTGGAATAGGAGAAAAATACGCTCTGGATAGTCTATCATTCCACCTGTGGCTTGGTTCCTGAAAGTTCTGGAGGGGGAAAAAAAGTGGATAGAACAACTTATACAAGGCATCTAGACTAGGCCAGTGTACTCCAGGCACTGCAAAGACCTGTGGTAGCATATATCCTTTTTGATTATGGCTTTTCTTGTCTCTTTGTTGACCTCAGGGACCTTCAGCTCAGAACTCTGTTCACTACTCTGTCTTACTGGTGCATCTGGTTATATATGAGAAACTCCTTGAGTTTTAAAAAATGCATTTTTCACTGTACCATAGTTTTTATTTTCAACGTGGACTTTTATCAGATCTATACAGTTGCCAGTGAAGAGTTCTTGCCAGGAGTTGAATTATCACACTCTGTTCTCTAATTCTGGCATGGATATAATTTTTTTTGTTCTTATCCACTTAAAAGAACAATTTCTCTTTGTAAGACACATTATGAAGAAAGTCCAAAGGTAAGCAGATTTTTAAGGAAAGGCCTGAAATTCTGCAGGAAAATGTAAACTAAGTAGTTGACTATGCTTCTGTTAAGTATTTAATAAATTTAGCACCAAAGGTAAAATGTTTTTGGCACTGCTAAACGCACTGTTTATATCGTATATATCAAACTGAACTTCAGCTAAATCACATAAGCAGCAAATGCAAGGTATCAATAATCTTTGATTCTCTGCTGCCATCTCGTGACTGCAAATGTGACTTGCTGGTATATGGCAAATCCAAGCTCTTCGAGTACAGCCGGTACATCTTGGTGGGGACGTTTTACTGCAATACTCTTTCTGTTCTTAGTCCATACTGAACCAACAGCAGGGAAAGAACTGAGAAAATACTTTCAATATTTGTGCTAATGCAGTGAGGAGCTGCAAGCTTGGCTCTTGTGGGTAGGATGATTACACAGGGAAATCATTGTCCATGGACATTTCTGAGAAGGAAGTACTCATTCAATCCAAATTCCTGCCTATGGGTAAACAGATCCACCAGCAGCCCTTCTCCAAAACTTCCTGAAGAACATAACAAGTCGGCTTTTGTGTCACTGTGGGAAAATAACATGAAAAAACAGCCAGTTCCTTCTCCTCTCTTTAATGTAAAGAAACAGATATTTAACTTGGAATAAAATTCGAGGCTAAATTAGAAGACATTATGGAACATAATATGCCGCTGTTCCAGCAGCTTGGCTTTGAGGAGTCTATTGAGGACAGATGAATTAGAGTCAGTGAAGAAGGTGGGTCTTAGCTGCTAAACATGCAGTAAGATAGGCAATACCATGCACTGTAACACTAGCAAAAAGTAAAGCCAGCCTGGAAAGTGTCTCGTTTTGGTGCTGCCACTCAAGTTGAAGTTTTGCACATGAAGACACACCAGTAGTGGGCAGGGACTAGAGCAGGTATCTATACCTAATGCTTCCCATAAATCATAGTGTTGAAACAAACTTTAAAAAGCTGCAGAACATACTGAATAACAATAACTCAAAATTATTTGATGGTGGAAGAAGTAATTTTTGATGCAAATACCACTCACTAGAATCAGGGCATAAATTGTCTAAGGGTGAATTTAGCCTGGAATTTACAGAAAAGTTTCTAATCGCTCAGTTGGTGCGATTCCAAAACGGCCATCTAGGAGGGTTAAGGAAACCTGGCTACTAATAGGATTAGTCTCTTAAAAGTTGTTAAAAAAATGCTGGCCAGAATCCAGGAGATTGCCTGCAGTCCAGTCCAGTGGTTGCTGCAGTTAATGAGACACCAACTTCTGAAAGCTCAGGTAGGAATTACAGTTATATGAACTAATGAAAAGTGCTGTACTGTAACAAAATACTGTAAAACATGCCAACAACTTGACAGATATAGATATAGCTTGAATTGGAAAAGAAGAGAACTTGACATAGAGCTGACACAGGCCTCTGTTTTACCCATGCTGAGTTGAAACTGGCAGATTCAAAGTTAAGGACCACTGGATCTAAGTATGCCTAAATTTATCTCTAACACTGATGAAGTCTGGCAGATTCACTTTTTCCTGAGGAAGTGCACCTGTAGTGAGGCGAAGGAACTGTTTGTTGGAAGAATTTGTGTTGCGTAGCTCCAGTTTGGAATTTTGCATGGGAAAGGGTAAGAAGTACAGTTTAGACAACCTCATGCTATTGAATTGCCTTAAATATTTTCTGCTTTAATCTGTTGTTCACCTTCAGTTTTGATCAAATATTACATGAACACTATAAATTAAAAAATTACATTATTTAGAAACTAGGTGGAGCTGTTTTTTTAGCACATGCAGTAAGTCTGATACATTGCATTCTGTGTGCAGGATGAAGTGCATGTTTTATGTACATAGATGATGCATGTATCACTCTTATTTCATGGTGCACACATTTGCTAAACTTCAGTGAATACAATGATACATTTCATGGTGTATCTGAGCTGACATATTGAGCATATTGTATACATGGACAGAGTGGCAGTTCTTTTCCTGTTAAAAGATATTTCTGGACAGCTTGAAGAATGCAATTGTTAACTAATTAAGTGAGTGGCAGAGTGGAGACTACAATGAAGATTGATTGATGAGAAAAGTCTTAAAAGGAGACAGATGTTTCTGTAACAGATATTTTGAAATTACTGAGTTGTATATACAGGAATATATATACAGGAATATGTAAGATTAGTGTAGAAGAGGTGTGGCATTTACCAGATTTTTTTAATATTCCAATGGCCATAGCAAAGTAAAAATAAATACACTGCCTACCATTTACAGGTGCTCAGAAATTAAGCAGTAGGCAGCAGGTTGAAGAGGGGTGTCAGAGATGGGAGATAAAGCTCTTCTTGAACTTGTATGCGCCATGATGTTCCTGCTTTCTCAGGATTTGCTTTGAACAAATGGTGGCAGTGTAACCTGCTTTCTCTGAACATCAGTGAGCTAGTGGTGAAATACATGGCCCATATGATCAAACATAATTAATGTATAACATATATAATGAATATATAATTGTGTGGCCAAGCATAAGTATCAAATTTGCATAGCCCTGTTATGTTTCAGTTCCAGTTGCTTGATCTGGCCTTGGAACGAGTTGTAGGTTACTGCCAGATACTCTGCTACATCGAGCATCAGGGAGCAGGAAGTTCCCTGTGAGCTCAGGAGCTGCAGGCACTAGCCCATTGGAGTAGGAGCCTCATGAGCTCAGTCCCACCACTCCAGAGCTCAAATGCAGATCCATAAACAGAGGAAATCTAGGAGAAATCACAGGCAAGCCTTGTTGCAGCTTTTTCTCATAGATGTTTTCACAGCAGCCTGAGCTGGGGACACACAGCTGTTCCCCATCCAGGCTGACTTTGGCCACGAGATCTGAACCTTTGCATGATCTGCTGGTGCACACAGGCTCTGGTGCCTGGCATGTTATAGGTTAAATCAGTGTGATCAAAAGATACTTCACTACACAAGGAAAAGTATTTTTAGAAGCCTGGGAACCTTGGATAACATGGATTCATTAATTTATCTCGATGAACAAATGAATTTCTCTCAGTAAACGTGGGTATGAAGGACTGCCCACAGATGCTCCAATTGTTTCACTGAAGTGACACACTGCAGAAGTAGCAACTGATGTAGGTACACAGAAAAGAGAAGCCAGGTGCTGAAGAGCAGGGCAGAAGTAACATTAGAAGTAAAAAAGCACAAGCTACAGGCTTTGAAGTCATCAAAACTGCAGCCTCCTGCAGTGTCTACCATCTCTGGCTAGACAAGGATAGGCCAATCCTGATCTGTAGCATTGCCAGTTTGCAGAGTAATTTGAGGGTAATCACAGGATTGCTTGCCTGGATCTCATGCCTCTGATAGAAGTTCTTTGTCTTTCTATGTTTTTTGTCTTTCCAAGCTGGAAGGATCACATCTGTACTCCTGATTAAGACTAGTGAATTGAAGATGACTCTCACAACCCACTCTTAGCAAGACACTACATCCACCTCCCAATATACTAAACTTGCGCTGAATTCGTCACTGAATTTATCCCTGCACAAATGCATTTTAAACTCCTATATTATCTACAATTTAATCTATTTTAAGCATTTAACTAACTTGTTGCCCTTCTCCCAATTCAAGCCCTATCCCACCTCAATGTTCTCCAGTCTTTTTATCAAAATAGTTAATTCAGTACCACCTTACTCATTTTTCTTATGTCTAGGTTTAAAAAGACTCAAGTGATTCCTTGTGTCACTTAAACAATTTATTTTTGTGCATACATATACAACAAGACAGCTGACTGGCATATACACATCTCTACTGCACACTCACAACAGATGAGTTTTATGCCTTACTAGAGAACTACAGCAAAAACACTTTGGTTACACATCACAGGACTGGCCAATCTCTCTTCTAGCCTCTTGCACACTCTAAATGTTGTTCCTAGTAAAAGAAGAACTGAAAGAACTGATATTAGGATTCTTTTAAAGAGGTTATATTAAAACCTTAGAACTTTCAAAGCTAAGGTCAAGTTCAGCACTTTAATAAAGAGTGAATAAATTGATGAATCCACAGGTGCTGAGCATCTGCCACTAACTTTAACTTCCAAAGGAGTAGAAACCAGGCAGCATATATGAAAAGTCCTGAGATATGTCAAACCCCTAGACTGTGCCCCACATTTCCCATCCCTATGAATAACCCAGTCTGGCTAACCTGCTTTCAATATATTCAGGCACTTTACAGCTGTTCATCACAGCCTCCCAAGGTCAGGGTGGACATTCACTCAGCTGCTGCCTTTGGAAATACTGTCTCTGCCCCGGGGTGTATACTACTTGCTTATGCTAGAGGATACTGATCTCAGGAGGAATCTTGTCAACATTTACTCTGCTTCAGATAACCACAACTGGGTTAATTTAAACAGCTGATTAAACTGGTTTGTGCTAGTGAGGCCAAGTTTGCCTGAAACATTTCAGCAAATCCACCCAAGATCCCTTCCAGGAGCAGAGCTGTCTGTGCAAAGAGCTGGAGTAGAATGGTTGCACAGGCATGTAGAGGACATCTGTCCATGGCCTAACATGGAATTATCTGAGACACTGGGAAAAGAAAAATGAGTCACATGAGCATTGTTGAATAAGGACAGAGGCCAAATCAAGCCTTTGTCTCTCATTTGATTGCCATGGATGGAATTTTCAACTAGAATTTGCTGATGATGTCTAAATGTTCTTCAGCATCACAAAGAAATTTGTACCTTGTGAAAAAGTCTTTAATGCCCCTAAGATTGCTGATGGTGTCTGAGTGTCCAGCTTTGTAACCCAAGTACCCTCTTCTGTTTTGTCATTTCAGAAGTCAAAAGAAAATGAGAACAAGCGAATAAAATGTATCTTTTCAGTAAAAAAAAATCTTCTCTATAAAAACTCACAATAGCTTTCAGGCATAATTCGTAGTAGCAATGTCTGTCTCTTATAATTTCCTCCCAGAAGGAAAATAAAAAGCTGAAAAACAACCATTCCTCTTATCTCTTCTCAGAATCTAATATTTTTACCTCCTTAGTTAAATATGTAACTCAGTTCTTGCATCCATATTTTCACAGTTCTGGTCGTCCAGCATTGTCTAGGCTGCCTTTTGCTTCTTTTCCAAAATGCATTATCTCCTGTATATTTTGCTGTCTTCCTTCCCACACCATTTCTGGCATGTTACATGCCCCATGTGCTATATGAGGACATTATCTGATTCCACGGCTGTAGATTACTGTTAATAGATTTAGATTAATGCCAGATTTAGTATAGTTTTATAGCTGTCTTTCAAGTGTGTGAACAGAGTGGCCTCATCTGAGCTGGTTTTGACTGTCATGGTGCTTTATCCTCCTGTAGCCTGCATCTGAAGACAAGATCAAAGACAAAGCACAAAGACAGGAAAATATGAACCATGAAGCAATAAAAACCAGCAAGCTTCACTGTGAACCCCTCCAACCCTTCATTCACATACCTTCAGATATCCTGGAACATCCTGCTAGATGGGATATTTTTATGTTATCTCCAATTTGTATTGCATTAGACTACAAAGTTGCATGGTCTGATGTATTTTTACATGGTCTGATGTGTTTTGCTAGGGGTACACTCACTGGTTATTAACTGGATAAAACCTGATATTAGCTTGGCTTTGTTTAATTTCTAATATTATTTACTCTGCGATAAGTGACTAACCTCAGTTAAAATTGTGAATTGTTTGCCTTGTAATGACCAGATATTCCATTACATTATGCAAATTATTTGCATAGTGATCATGATTTAATGTTATTGGTAATTAGAATTATTTGCCTACTGGTAATGCTGAATAAATGATCTGTCATTAATCATAGGGCACACCTTTCCAAGCACTCTAACAAGGAAAGCTGCAGTTTAATGTCACCAAACTATCAGTCTCCTCTGGGCCATTGTTTGACATCACAGGTAACTGTTTTCTGTATTTATTGATAATTCATTGATCATTACCATAAAGAGCTGTGGCTTTGTGCATGTCTTTATTCTTTGATGTAAGTTATCTCCAGACTTTAAGTCACAATAATTAAATGTAGTTGATAAATCTTGCTTGAGGGATTTTCACACTTGTAGTTTTAAGCCACATGAGAAGTTCCTCTTCTTGAGAAGAAAGAATTTCTGTAGTCCACATCTCTCACATTAGTACCAATACACCCAAAGACACAGCTTCGCCAAAGAAAAGTTAAAAAGGCAAAGGCCAATTAGATCCCAGCCAGCAGAGCATCATCTTTAATTCAGGAAAAGACACTTCTAAGTAGAAGCTCCTCTTCCCTTGCAAAAAGCCAAATGAGAAATGTTATTGTTCATTTTTGTTAGGAACCACTTTTATTCACTGTATATTCTTCTTGCAACACTAGTAAATTAGTTGGTGAGAGAACAACAGAAATTCATTCATCTTTCCTACCCTTATTCAGACTTTGTTATGCCTAGCAGAGAATCCCATATCCTTGGAAAGTTGAGTGTCCATTTAAAGCTGAGTGCCAGAAAGCCAGAGCTCAGAGCTCCTCATCAATGAGCCAGCCTGTAACAGAACATCCATATCCACTCTGCAGATGTATACTGACAATTTCTAGCTATTGAAAACAGGACAGAGCCATCCATTGCCAGAATTTCTAAGGCAGAAATTAGAGCTTAAGGCCCCAAAAAAGCAAGATTTAAGGCACAGCTCCAAACCCTGTACCTCTGTGCACATTGACAGATCATGAACAGGTATGTTGAGGTCATATGAGAAGTCTAAGGAAGATTTTCACTTATCCACAGTGAGTACAAAGCTTGAATGTTTTGTCTTCTCAGGTTCTGAAGTTGCTTAAAATCAGACCTATCTGACCAACTAATGTTAGATGAAAGAGTTATTCCCAAATAAGACACTTTCTGAAATGTGACTCATGCTTAGGAAAGAGCCTTTCCTATGGTTTACTTCAAGCATTTAGTGTAAACACTTTTCCTGAGGGTCTGTAAGAGCTAGAGCTGTATATGAAAATGCAAATATTTGTCACACCACTTTCTATAATTTTTGTGGTATAAACTATTTACCTATATAGTGATTCAGTCAAATTGCAATGCCTCTTTATCATGCTAAAAGATTTGAATAGTTTGAAAGAAATATTTGTGCTGAAAAGCTCGATTTAGGATCAAAAGCAAAATAGCTGAAACCTACTGAACCACCAAATGTATGCAAAGAAAGAGCAATGTGAATAAAATATCTCCTTTAATATTTTACTGGGGGAAAAAACAGAATCGTTAATGTTATTTTTAATTTTTAGCTTCTGTAACAGTCTTGATTTTGCCTGGTAAAATAAAACTAAAAGAGTAGTCAGTTGTACAAGGGAGAAATGGAAAATATTGAGTGATTGATCAATGCAAATAAATACAGAATATGAATGACTTTGGTGAATCTTTCTCATGGAACCTGTGTGCTTCACAAAAGCTGAACTATAAAAGTCAGTAGAAGATTTGGAAGACAAGTGTTCATGCATTCTTACTAAATGAATACAAAAAGAAAGAGGTGAACGAATTTCAAAGTACTTGTAATCCTTTGCACAAATCTGTACCCTTCATAAAATATCTACTGACAGAATTAAGCTGGCAAAGGGTGAGATGTGCACACAGCAACATGATGAAAGCATGGTGGGTATCTTTAGTGTTCCAAAATACAACAGCTACCTTATTTGTGAAGCCAAATAAAATCAAGTAAAAACTTTCTCCACAAACATTTTGCTTTTCTCACACAATAACACTCTGTTTCTCTCTTTTGGTAAACATGGAACAATTGTCCTATAATAACAAGAAACTGAAGAAATTTGTTCAGTGAGCATTTTGCTAAAATAACAGCAAATTACTTTTTAAATGAATGTAGGGATGTGTTTTGCATTTTAGTTCATTTAATTTACTTTTATCATCAAAAAATAAACCATAGAGGAGTATATTTTTTTAATTTAGAGTTAATTTTTTTTTTCCTAACAAAGACTCCAACAAATATATTTCAACTTAGGTTGGAATAGTGCCATCCATCAGACAGTACATTCAGCTAAAAACACTTGAATCTCACAAGCATGGGTGTTAGGCAGATGCAATGGGTAACAACAGTGCTGCTGCACTGTAGAAGAAAACAAAAAAACATCCCACAGATATGATTTAAAAAGTGGAAATCCAGAGTCACATATCAGTGTCTGTGACTTTTTTGCCCCAACATGGTCAATTAATGAGATTAGGAAATTCTTTTATTGAATCCTCTGAGTCTTTTTGCACATAGGCAGAGAAAAATAGCTCTGGAGAGAAGGATTCTTACAGACCTTGTAGTCTCTTGAGGTTTTTCAGGACATATCTACTGTGTAAAAACCGTCCAGCTACACACATGGATTTATTCCCTGTACAAGAGCTGAGCTAATCAGAGTTACTAGCAAGAGTGTGTATAGAAAAAGAATATGAGAGGAGAGAGATGATGCAGTACCCACCATATCCCAGACCCCTCACAATCCTCTTGACAATGGAGGATTGGGCTCTGTGCAAACTGGAGCATGATGATTCTTCCTGCTGAGAGTCTTTGGACTTTCTTTTTCTCATTCTCCCTGAAGAATTTGGAGGATTTCTAGTCATTCTTTTCTTCTCCATGCTGAAGAGTCTAGATGACTTGTAGATACTGGATTGATGCCACACTGCAGAAATGGAAAAACTGCCTCAGCAAAGGATGGAATTATATATACCTATGTGTTAAAATACAGCCTGTACAGGAACTTACATAGTACAAATAGGGAAATAAATGCAAGAAAGTACAGACAAATTTACTGCATAATAATTGTTGACTTTAAAAAAAATAATTCAAAAAGCTTCTTGCAAGGACACAAGTGTATGTTATAAAATAAAACATATGGTACTCTCCTAACAGTTTAATTCAGGGTAATATTTATCAAATTTTGCTTGGCCTTCAGCTGAGAAGTAAAAAAGAAGGTAGCATCTTAGTGTTACATATAATACTACCTCAGTGCCTCTGTAATCCATAACGGAAACATTAATCACTGTGTCTTTGTCATGGCAGCAAGGCAGTTTGCAGTCTGTCTGTGAACTTGATTTATGAACACCTGATGGCCATTGAACTGCAGCAATCCTCCAAACAGTATTTTGTATTTCCTTCTGCTTGGAGTATAAATGTTACAGAGCACTGGCATTATATTCTATCTAATATACACAAGGTTAATTTTGTAAGCTCCTTATTTTTTGCACTGATTTTCATGTCTGTTTTTTTCTCGTCAATCACGAAAGGCATTGCTGAGCTCACACCCCCAGCTCACCACCTTGCTTAAAAGTCTGGGTTTTGCTGCACTCAAGAGCAGGATCAGCATGCTTCCACCTTCTAGCACAATCAAGGCCCTGTTTCAGCTGAGAAAAAACTGGCGTGATCCTTCAGCCTATTTTTCTTCATCTCTCACTAGGTTTCCTCTTATACCATGAGTTTCAAATGAAATTTTGAGTTTCAAGGTCTGGTGCAGATACTTTTGGGCATGAGCGCCCATTGCGGCCAAACTACTTCACATAGTTGCTTTGGAAGGAAAAGGAAGGGCAGTAGATTTGCATTTTGTTCCTTTGCAGATGCCTAAGAGGTGAGATGGTGAGGCAGAACTACCATTTTAAAACAACAGGAAAGTCCATGAGAGGCCCCTCCTCAGCTCCCCGCTCCCCCCTCCACCCCTTGTATGCAAAGCATAAATCCTGAGTCCATAACCGTCAGGCTCCAATCTCATCAGTGTGTGTGGGGAATGCTCCTTACCTGTGCATACCTGTGGTGGGACAGCAGCTGTGGAAATCCTCACACAATAAATCCATGTGCTCACTCTGTGTGGTTTTTCTTTCACAGTCTGCTCTTTGTGGGGGATTCTGTCCATTTTTGACAAAATATCTGTGTCCTTCATTTTTTTGATATTGTCTCATTCCTTAATCCCCTTCCATGCTCTGGGCTGAAACTTTTAAAAGCCAAGGCTGTGTCCACATTTCTATTAATCACAAGCCTATGACACTGCAGCAGATTGCTGTATTTGGTAGTGTTTAGGAGGGTATTGCTCTGTAAACTGTACAGTGCTGTTCACCATTGCCTGTTACTGAGCACTTTTTGTTAGTTAATGGTGAAAATACTGATTAAATTTAGAGCATCTCCAATTCTGTAGAGTGCGTTAAGAAAAAGTCCAATTGCTAGAAAAGCTTGTTTTTTTAATGCTTTATCTCACCTCTCTTGTCTTAGTAAGAGAATGAAGGATGTATTCACAAATATTTCAAGAATGGCTGGAAGAGATAGTGCTGCCCTACAGGAACTCCTGCCATCAAAGGGTATATATCAAGGCATAATGGAATGAAATTTGGCAATAAAGTTAACCAGATAAGTAGTCTTTCTTCCTGGAAGTACATTTCAAATGTTGCATAAATTAAATAGCAATTGCAAACATTTTTGGAGGGGAGGATTCCCACCAGAGAGATCTGCCAGGTGTGGGTGGGGAAGGAAGGAGGAAAGGGAGGCTGAGCAGCACCCTTGTCCTGGCCAGCACGGCGCTGGCTCCCACGCAGCCCTCTCCCAAGCTGCGTGCCGAGCGGGTTCACTCCCCGCAGTCTGCGGGAAGCGCTGACCTCGGTAAAGCTGCGCTGAACCAAAGCGCTGTTACGACACTCCGCCTCACACTGGTGGAAAAATCCCCAGGGTAGGACCAGAAGCAGGTCTTGGCCCACATCTCTCCGTGAAGCCCTTGGCCCAAAGCCCAGGTGGTTCCGTGGGAGCCCATCGCCGCCTCCGCGGGCATCGTGCCAGCGGCAGTGAGAGCAGGGGAGGGGGAGCATGGTCCCCGTGCGCTGCCTTGGCGGGGACACAGACCGCATCGTGAATGCCAGTGTGCGTTAAGCGTTTAGGCAGCAACCGCCCTAAGGGATGAGAACAAATTAGTGGCCCATTTCTAACGAGAGAGTTTGGGAAAAAAAAAGGTGAGATGCAGCAGGACGAAGTCAGGTGGTGGGGCTGCAGAGGAGGATTATTCTGGTTTGCTTTACCTCCTTTGAATTGCTGTTATATTTCAATAAAGAGCTTGTATTATCGTAAGGCCTTTTTTTAATGATTGAAAATTTAGAAAATAATATTGCGGTAAGCAGAAAAGAACTCCACTTCCACCGCCCCCCACAAGATGGAGCTCGCAGCTCAGTAGCGGGGACGATGTTCTTTGTGTCACCGAAAAATGAAACGGTTTTTCTCTCACCCTTTTCCCTAACCCTTTTTCTAATTTTTATCTTTTGCTAATATAATGCAGATTGGTTTTATACATTATTTATGGAGCCCAGAACTAGTATAGGGAGTGCTGTCGCTCATTTTAATGATTTAGATATGGGGTTTATTATTATTGTACTGTACAGACTTTGGAAAACCTTCATTTGGATCCCATTTAGAACACAGGAAGTTGCCCAAAGCTTGGTTGTGAACCTTAATTTACTGAAATCCTTGTAAGGCTGAGAATATTTACTGCTGGCATTTATTGCTCCTGTGAGAGTTAGAGCGAGAGCAAGTGGGGAGGAGAGAAAGAGAGGAAAGGAAAGACAACAGTAACTTCAGCCAAAAAAGCCAAGAACATATGTTGGGGTCGTGCTCGGCTGCGCACGTGCAGAGCAGGGTAATCTGCCTCCGAGCTGCTCTGCTGGGACAGGACGTGCTTTACTGCCTCTGAGATTCAGGAGAACTCCAACAGGACTTGTCTTTTGAGGAACTGAATCTTTGTTTTCTAAATCCTCTCTTTATAAAGTGGGGTTCACAGGGAGTTAGGCTACTTGGCTTGAAGTGCCCTGTGAAGGACTGGGTCCTTCCTGTGCTGCAGCCGAAGTCCTTTTGGACTTCCCACTGTGCTCTGCAGATAAAAACCATATGGATTTTAGCTGTGCAGACTTACAGAGGTTCCAGGGGTTCACAAGTGAAACTCAGATGCAGGAGCCCAGGCAGGCTTATCTGGAGACAGGGGAGTGCTGCTAACCCACCACTGTGTTTCAGGGGGCTTGAGAAGGTGACACAGAAACCAGTAATAGAGGCAGGTAAAGATCTTTTAATTTGCTTCCTCTTTTCAGTTGCTTTGTGCCTGCACAATAATAAATAAGCTTATTCAAGCTTTGTTAAAACTTGTAGAGAAAAGTATTCCTAGGATGGGACAGTCTTTGCTCAGGCTACAAGTGCGGGTGATTTCAGCAGTCTCCAGCCTTTCAGAAAATTGGAGTTCTGCACTTCAGGAAAAAGAGCAGGTGCCCGAGTAATTGCCATAATGTTTTTTACTTTAAAGAAAAGCAGAGGAAAGTGTTTACATTTTTTTAGAGTACTTGCTTTATGCTCTCCAGTTCATCCAGCCCGCTTTCATTCAGCTGCTTAACCTGCCTTTCAACTAGTCTCTCTGGTGGCTTGTTTGTCCTGTGCTGTGACAGCTAAAACAGCTAATAAAGCAGCTGGCAGGATGGTGAATGAAGGGACTATGCCAGCTACTGCCCCTTTGGTGGGAAAAAACCTCAACAGTGAAACTGTGATATGTTTACCTTGAAATTTCATCAAAAACCTGTGTATTATGGATGTTTCTTAAACAGAAACACTGGTTTGTGGATCTCTAATGAAATGAAATATGTTTTCTGAAGAGCAATCTAATTTAAAAGATTACCCATTAACAAGAAATGCCCACAACTGCTTGTCACTATTATTACTGAAACAGCTTTTGATGATATGCTGTCATTATTTTGAATTTAGCTATGCCTTGTTAGTATATATTACTGGCACTGAGGAAGGATCAAGGCACTACTCAACAAAGTATACCAGTGCATGGCGAGAAGACAGTTTTCCTCTAGGGGCTCACAGTCAAAGTATGGTTCTGCAAGGAAGCAGCATGGGGTGAGCAACTGGGAGATGGCAAAAGCAAACAAAGTCAGTCTGTGGAAAACTGTCCCTCTCTTATAGGCTGTACACAGCATGCACTAGTGGAGTGAATCTCAGATATAAAAGATTATTGCTAAAGTCTTAAATATAAGTCAGTTAGAGAAGATGATTGAAAGACCAAGTACAAAAACTGGAGATACACTATCATGATACACTATCTAAGTGCATATAGTATTATTCTAATCATTGTCCAGATTGTCTCCCACATAAACATCTAACATCTCCTCAGTAAAGACCTCCTGCAGTACCATGAAAGACATGCAGGTAGTTCAGATATGCAATGTCTGCTCCTAGAATTAGGAAAATTGAAGTGAAGAAAAGGGTTTTGCAGTTGCTTGCAGAGCTGGAAGGTTAGCGATCATTTTGTGTCTCTTGTTGTGTGAGTGGAAGGGCACCCATCTTGAATGAACTGCTAGGCACAGTTGTTCATTTTTACATGAAGATGTCATTTCACATTAATTTAAAGGACTCCGGTGCAAAATGTGGCGGCATGGTTTCATTCTTAATAATTTCATAAGAATTTCAATTTTGAGAAGATATTTAAGCATTGAATAGATAAGGAGAATGTGGAAATTCAATCATTAGAGCTGTTTAAAACAAGTTGGACAAATATCTGTCAGGGATGGCATAGGTATAGTTGATTCTTCCTTGAGGCAGGGGAATAGACAGGATGTCCTATTTACTCTGTTATCTAAGACTTGTGTGCAACTAGCTATAGGTACTTAAGTACAGAAAATATTCTATGTCAAAGAAAAAGATCAACTGCATTGAAATAAAGTTCAATTTAGCCTGAAGCTGAGCAAGAAGTTTGTAGAAATCATGTAATTATCCAAAATCAAACAAAATAATATCTAAAATTTTGAAGGAAATTGAAATTTTAAGAAAATATATAGAAGACAGCATGAGAAATGCTCAGAAACAGTATCCAAGAAACCTCAGCTTTGCTGTCTAACATTATCAAATAAAATTATTCCAGTGAGGGGCATTTTGTGTGTGTAGTTCCAAATTCAAATGTTTGCCTAAAAATAGAAATTATCTTCCCCCCCCCCCCCCACCACGTGTCATCATAGCGTTGCCATTAATAATATAGCCAGCAGCTACTTTCATTAAGAGAAGCCTGTGATCTCAGCTGCAGGAAGAACAATGGAAACATGCTGTTCTTCTCCAAATGCCTCTGTGGATATAAGCTTCTTCTGCTCTGTTTTTTCATCACAAGCTCTCTTCACATCAGCACTGCAAGCTTCAAAGCAGCCAGGGAAGAGTAGGGTCAGACTGGATTTCTGAGTACCTCCATCACTTGGCACGGGCTGAGCACACGCTAGCAGTGTCCACAGGTTTAGCTGCGGGATAAATGGGCTGCTGCTCTGCATTGCTTTTGCCATGCTGGTGCCATGGTTTGGCCAACAGCCTGGAGACTGGATTTCTTGGCATCTTTCCTAGGAGGTCACTCATCCTGTCTCTTACCATATGCTCTAAAGGTGGCTGGGTGTGATGGGCAGCCTCAGTTTTTCGTACTGCGGACACTGGGAGCTCATCTATAACCAGTCCTATATCAATAAATGTGCCCTCAGAGTGCCAGGACAGGGAGTCTGGTGGGCTATATTCTGACCACTTGTTTAGGCAGGGTATAGATGCATCTTCATATTGGGAAGGCACTTTCACTCAGCAGAACACAACCATTTTGAAAGGTAAGTTTCCCACACTCTCTATGAGATTTTCACCAAAAGAACTTCTAAAAATAACAATGTTTAAAGGGGGAAATGGTTAAAGTGTAGGGCACAATCTTCCATAGCTTTAACCACTTGAAGTGTATAAAGAATCATTAATTTTACTAAGATCAGAAGATTAGAGGACCAGAGTACTACTTTTATTCAAGATAACCTTTTAAATGAAAATTTGTGGCAGTGTATGAAAAAGTGCACTAACTGTTTGTTTAAGGTTTTAGCAAACTGCGCATGGCAGATGGAAGACTGAAAACAGGAAGGACCGAAAAAAGGCAGAAGCTTCACCAAAGGACAGAGGGTTTGGAAACACCATATATGGGGATGAGTTTGTACTACACATCCTCCCAGGACTGGCTGAAGAGAAGGCTGATAAACAAACCTTCGATCAAGGGCAGAAACTTTTTAAAACATCCTATGGATAAGAGAGACCCTTTGAAATAGCCTATAGCAAAGGTTACAGTTATCCAAATGGAATAGTGGTTAGAAAAACATAAACTATCTTTAGAGTACAAAGCTAGCTTTGTAATAGCAATAAACGATTCTCCTTGTACATGACATGATTTTTGTGCCTCGTTCTTGGGGATTCCGTGTCCCATTAGCCACAAAAATTAACTGACTACTCTGGTTTATTTATAAAACTCTAAAAATGTATTGTGTGCTTCCCTTCTTAACAAGGTGGGTTTATTTGCCAATGTCATGACCTACAATCATTTGAAGTCTTCATTGACTGCTTGATGGACCTTTAAGTTGACACCATTTTACATCAGGATATCAACTGCTAGAAAGACATTGTCTTGTTGGCTTCATTTTATGAATTCTTGCAGGTGCAATTCAATTGAATTGTGTGCTTGTGTAACAAGCAGTGTACAGTGACCTGATTATTTATCTTGTCAAATGGAGTCCCTGGACATCACTATCAAGCTGCCATTGACACTGTAGTATAACCAGCTCTGTATTAAACTGTCCAGCTGTGATGTGGAGACCGCAGCAATTACTTATTTTGGAAGCATAACACACAGTACTGAGGATGCCTGAGAGACATAAGAACCTGCATAACAGTAACTGCTGCCTCAATAACCTTTTTGATGATATCTCAATCTCAAATTTTCACAAGTGCTCTAAAATGTCACGTTTCTATCATTACAGCATAAACTAATGAAACATGCCCACAATTTTTTTTTCTTCATATTTTCATCAGTTACTGCATTCAACATAGCAGGATATGATCAGCTAATGAAATTTCTAGATCTTGGCCAGCAACAGCTTTCGTCAGACTTCTTTAGCACAGTCATTGTACCACTGCAGCTGGAAGGGATCATCTTCTACTGGTGCTGCATGTTGTATTTTAACCTGTCAGGCAGCTAAACAGCCAGCTCCCCTGGCTCCTCTCCGTGGGATGGGGAATAGAACTGGAAAAAGGGTATACCTTGTGGGCTGGGATAATAGTTTAATAGGACAAAAAAGTAAGGGAAAATAACAATAATAATAATATGCAAAGCAAGCGGTGCACAATGCTGGTGCTCACCACTCACAGGCCAATGTCCAGCCAGCCCTCAGGTAGTGGCTACCACTCCCCAGCCAACTCACCTCAGGTTTTTTTGTTCAGTGTAATGCCATATGGTATGGAATATCCCTCGGGTCCACTTGAGTCAGTTGTCCTGGCTGTGTCCCCTCCCAGCTCCTTGTGTACTCACACCCTCCTCACTGACAGGGCAGTATGAATAGTTGAGAAGTCCTTGACTTAGTGTAACCACTGTTCAGCAGCAACTAAAACATCAATGTGTTACCAATAACATTGTCATCCTAAATCCAAGACACAGCACAGTACCAGCTTCTAAGAAGAAAATTCAGTCTATTTCAGCTAAAGCCAGGATACTTCAGTTTTCCTGGCAGGGCTTTTTCAGTATGCTGTTGAGTTGAGGCGACAAGGATGTGATGACATCATTCAGTCATTAATGCCAGATTCAGGCAGTGAGACTTGTGCCAAAAAATGTACTAGTGCTAGAGACTCTCGACATGTCCAGTCTACCTCCTACCACTGGATCAGTGTCATATCTAGCTGACTTGTTCGGTGAAGAAAAGATATAGAGAAGGATGGTGACAGTTTACAACTCTGATGTAGCTCTACTTCAAAGTTAACTATTGATCCGATCCTCTTTGTATCCTGTATAATTACAAAAAATAGATAAAACAATAATGAGTAACGTCTTAATTACAACTGTTTTTGTAAAATACAGCTTGTGCACAAATTATGAAGAGTTGAGAGTCTGTGGTTTTAAGATTATTCAGATCAAAGAACAGATGTTAAATTTCTTTAAATAACCTGTTTAATTTTAGCACAAAAGAAGAGATTTTTTCATTAATTCTCAGTGTACTCATCCTACTTTTAAAAGATGAGAATTGTAAGATTGGAGAGGTGTGCTTTGTCCATAACAAAATGGTAAATCTTGGCTTTAGAAGCAAGTGGGAAGTCTCCCTAAACTGTAGGGTTGTGGCTGGGGTCTCCATAGCAGAGCAGAGAACTAGAGAACTTTATGATCAGGTGGGGGAAACAGACGTTTTGCAAAGAGATTCTTGCGGGCGAGACTTTCTACAAAGGATTTGCTGTGAATTGGAACAAATGCAGGGTGTCCCTGCAGTTGTGCTTTGCCTCTTGTCCATCTTACTTCCTCTGACAGGCAGCCAGCCCCAAGACAGGAGGTGCCACATATCCCTCTAGTGTCACTCCTCATCCCTGTGGTACCTCCACAGATTGTTTTCTGCTTATCTTTTAAGTACTCTGGTCATGATAAACTTGTATGTGATCCCAGGCTATGAAACTGCACTTCATTTTAGACACAAGACTCAGCTTTGAGGGGTCCCCTATGTTTGCAGAAAATCTAAGCATCAAAAAATGTGGAATATTAACAACTATCAGAGTCTGTGATTCCTGGTATTCATGGGAATTAATTGGCTGCATGAAATTTGAGAATTATACAGGTTCACTGCTAGAACTAAGTCACAATTAGTGCCAAGTGCTTTTACCAGTAAAAAAAAGCCCCATGGATTAGGCCTTTCAGAAGAAAGAAAACCTGCTTCTGAACTTTTTGCCTCAGTTGGATACTCAGTCATAGAATAGTCTACATACTGCCAGTACATTTACAATGTAAACGCTTTCTTTTCAAGGTCAGGGTTTTAAAGTGCTAGACTGCTATTGAAACTGCAGGGGCAGAGCCTGAACAATTCTACTGGTTTTCTAAAAATAAGAGGCTTTATAGCTAAACTGCAGGATATATTTTAAAAGAGTCTCAACATTCTTCTTTTTACTGCTACTTGTATCCCATCTCTACCAATTTTTACTGCTCCACACAAAGGCACATTTATCGCAAGGCATGGCATAAAATCAACACTCTCCATTCTAGCAGTTAAGCCCCATCTTACAATACTTGTGATACAGCACAAAATTCAAATGCATTAAAACAAAACCTGGCCTACCAAAGGGAATATGGATTTACAAATAAAATGACAGAAAACGAAAAAGTCTACTTGGCTAGTTCAGGCTTCTTAGCTGCAACTACTATATTGAACTTTACATAAAAATGTTGTATTTTCTTTTAAAACCTCTATTCCTCAAATACCTCATGAAATCCTGAGGCATCCTCAAGACTAAGAGGCATGAATGAGGCAATCAGTTCTTTCATTAGAAATGTTTGATTCAAATCAATCACAGCCCAGTATTCCCAAAACAGTAGAGCTCTCTCGTAGCTTTTGCAGTGCTTGAAAATGTTTATTGACCAAAAGATGAAAATGTTTTTTCTTGGTGTTGGAAAAGATTTCCTGTTAACTCTGATACCTTCAAATACTTAAGACTAATTTCTGGTCAGTTTGTAGCTAGGTGTACTAACAGAAAAAAAGTGAGGTCTCAGTGCACACATAAGGTTGCCAAAAGATGGTCCAGGGTTGCAAATAAAAGATCACATACCAGCTTATATCCATATTTTCCTGGAGGCTGTGGCAAATGGTCATGTGTTTTCAAGGTTAGAGGACAGCTCACTGTGTACCTGGCTGTTCTTGCTTTAGATTTCAGGATGAGCTACTCTGTCTGTAGCCCGGCTGACTGTTTTGCTTGGCCCAGAAGCTTAATTGTCCCAACATAAAGTCCAATGAATTTAATTGCCATCAGTCTTGCTTTTCTGGTCTTCAACGAGCACCAGGACTGAGGAAAAGCCTTGAGGCATCAAAGGTAAAAACACACCTATGTGGATAACAATGACTCATCTCTCATTTTCTTCTGCAAGGTTTTCTCTTTGGCTTTTACTACCAGATTTAAAGCCGAAATGTTTAACCTCTCTTTTATACACATCTGAAGATCTTGTTATTCAATTCCAAGCAAGTCATTTACTGGTGGTGTGTTATCTGTCATTAGCCAATGTGATAAAAGGGTATTTTTTACACACAACTCTTTTTTTTCTCTATTTTTGTCATTTAATAATAAAATAGAAATACATATGCAGATACTGTACATAAACGTTTTTGAAGTTAGAAATAAGTGTGGCAATTTAATTGTCCCAGTTCAAATATGTCTGAGCTGAATTTGGATACTGGACTGTAAATCTTCATTTTTCTTTTCTAAACATTTTTCAGTTGCATCTACCTCTTTTAGCCTTTTTATTTTTTTTTCTATGTAAATATGCCAAAATAATGGGGTAACTCTATTGATTATTTTAGAAATAGCAGAATTGTATGTGATGAAACTGGTACAAGACTCAACTAGGAAATATTTCCATTCTTTTGCATATAAAAACTTACATATGTTTTGCTATCACTGCTGCCCAGCACAAAAGCCAACATCTCAGTCTGTGCAAAGAAACAGGACAGCCAATGGGTGGGCTCAAGCATGAAACAGGAGGAAGGAGTGAGTGGGGGAGAGACTGCGCATATGTCCAGAAGAGTTAAATAGTGCATGCATTAGGGAGATGAAGGACTAAATTGTTATATTGTTATGTATCATCCACAAAACTTGCTTAAGTTCAGCTCTACCAGATTCTCCATGGGCAAGTTATTTGGTTACTCTGTACTTTCCAAATGTCTCTCCTTAGAGATATTCTATTATGAATAAATAAAAGATACCCTTTGGAGAAGGGATATTCTGTTAATTAACAGTATTCTGGATGTTCTGCCTCTTTTTGTTCCCATGATAACTATATCAAGTGAACTGCACCAGTGGGACAGATGGAAAGTTTCATCCTAAACTGAACCAGGGGATGGAAAATGTTGGTTAAAGTTCTTGCTGTGAACGAGCAGAGCATGGTTGCAGAATATGTCTCACTCCTTGGTATCCTACTGGAGGAGCACACCTGATCTGAGTTAGATGCCCAAATCCAGGTGGGTCAGGTTCTGTGTCTCCCGGGGCTTGTCTTCTCCTCTGATCTCCAATTATATTTGGCAAAGCAGCTCTCTCTTCCGCAAATGCTTTTTGCTCGCATAGGCTCCTAAATCAGGAATGGAGACAGTGTTAGATGGTAATCATCTATGAATAAGATATTTCAGTGGCTAAGTTACTTTGAGGATTTATTCATATATTTTACTGACATCAGTGGAAAATGCTCATCTAGATTCCTCTGCAAGTCAGCCCTTAGGAGTATCGAAGGGAAAGGAATGTCCAGGCATCATCTGTGTTATTAAATTTTATTTTTGATGCTTCTACAGGTTTTATAGCTTGGCAAAAATGCGTAGCAAACATGGAATTTATTGCTTATGGTTCATACAGGAAGTGTGTCATACTACAAGATGGACTGAACATAAAAGATAGTTAACAAGTATATGGCAGTGGTCTGTAAAACTGTTAAATAGATCAATAAATAATTCCAGTGATAGCATATTGAATTTCAATAGTCAGTGAAAACCAACAGTTTTAAAATGCTGAATGTTGCTTTTCTAATGACTAAATCTGTGTCACTTTACCATAAATACTCAACTTTAGCAATTATCATCAAGGCCCTATTCAAGACGTTCTAATTTTAACAAATATGATTTACTGCAGTAGTGAATTGTTGATACGATACCTGTGCTTTTTTCCTTGATGAGTTTAACCCGTAAACTGAATTTATAAGTAAAAATGCCTGCAGGAAATTTTTTCATTAAGTCTAAGGAATAGAATGGGGGGAAAAAGCAGTATTAGTTACCCTCTAGGGATACAGGACTGAAGGTCCCCTGATGTTTGCGTTAACTGACATCCAGAAAGCTGGCAGCATCCAATCTTTAAGGGGAAGCTCAGCTCTCCCAGCTTGCCTGGTAGATTGTTCTAGGACCTTTGCTGTGGTGAGTTGGTGTTTACATGGGGATATATTCAATACTGTAGTGCTGAAAGTTTCAGCATCCGCCCTTGCCATCCTTTCATTTCAGAGTCATGAACAGGAAGGCCAGACACTGAATAGATATTCCCAGAAGGGAAAGAAGCCTTCCAGACTTGGACTGGGAATCACAGGCAGCTGTCCAGGAACCAGAGCCTGAAAAAGTAAATAATTTCAAAGCACTGATTTTAGAAGAAGTTAATTGAAAAGATTAAAACCAGACCACTGTAAATGAATGTGTGTAACAAAAATACTGAATAAAACATGTAAAAGAGCACTATAATTTTTTAAATGTAAGAAGAAGAAGCCTAACATTAAAATTCTTCTTAAAGAGCAAAAAAACCAATAATAGACAGCTAGCCAATTGGGCCAAAGTCTTGTCCAAGCTTTTGCTAAGGTATGAGGAAGTAAGAATCTTTCTAGCAGGTGAGAACCTTCAGCTGCAGAGGACTGTATAAGGCATATAGATCTTTACTGCCTAATCTTTAATACCTTATTATACAAGCATTAATACAGGCTGCATTGCATGTATTCCCAGGCAGACTAGATCTACACACATTAGTGTGTATGGTGGGATTAGCTAAACCAGATCTCAATCTGTGATCAGTCCTACCTGCACCAGTTTAGTAATTTTTTTTATCTTGATTTTTCTTTTATAGTCAGATTTTCTGACCTAACTTTGGCAAATAGACTTACTTTTTAAAACACTATAAGAAAGTTTTATAAAATGTGCAAACATCTATTAGCATTGCTACATGTCCTCAGGCATACTCTTTTTTTGCCTTCTTTTTTATGTCAAGATCAATCTCTTTTGTTCTTTTAAGCTGATGTTTGTACAGCACCTAGTCTAATAGGGTTTTGGTCTCTCAGGTGCAGCTGCATGGAGCAGTAACCCAACAGGATATATGAAGCAGACAGGTATAATTTAAGGTCCTGGCCAATGAAAAATGAAAAGGCAAGCTGAGCAAAAGCAGAAAAAACACTACTAATCTCTGAAGTAGTCAGAAATATTGTACTGATGTCATCAGTGAGTTACTAAAATCGTTTAAATCCATAGGGAATTAATTACATCTGTGAAATGTAGAAAACTCTAGAGGAAATATTTAATGTTGAGAAAAAATATACCAGCCTAATGGCTATTGCAACAACTTTTGTATTATAGCAGCAATAGATTTTTGGCATGCATAAGATATGCTGGTAAAGCAGGAAGTTTAGTTACTTATACTGCCAAAAGTTGCATGATCACCTGTAATTCCACTACTTCCAGTAAGTGTACTGGGTATTGACTACTGAATAAACAAGTGTATGTGGAAAATTATGTTGTTTTTTTGTTCCCTTTGCATTATTTAATCAGGAGTTTTCACATTCATAGCAATTTTTGCCTCTGAAAGCAATATATGATTAGATCTCTGTAACAATAATAGGATAAATATTTTTTAATTTTTAGATAAATTTTTACACATTATGAAGTGTTAATATCTAATTGCATGTTTCAGCTAATAATTGAATTTTGATTCAAATGTTTAAACCATTCAATTTGTCTTCTTAGTTCTTCCTCTTCTGTATAGATATATATATGCTATGGTAGTCAGCACCAAACAACTCAAATGGGCGTGAAGATATTACCTCACATGCACATTAAAAGGATTTATAAAATGGAATCAGTAAAAAAATCCAAGTGGACTATTTATCACTGAAAAAGATCATAGTTTCTGACACTTTATTCTGTCCATTTATATACCCTGAACCAGAGCTTTAACTGAAACTAACTTTTCTTGCCTTCAGTAGAGCTGGTCTAGCAGGGACAGATCATGAACCAAATCTTTGGTCTTGATTCTAATTTTGGTGTTAGCTGAAGCTGAGAGCTGTTTTTTCAGTTGTTCAGCTCCACATGTTGAAGGTAGGGCAGACCTTTAGGAAAGTGGAGATTTCCCTGAAGAATCTAGGTTTCAGTTCTACTGTGGCCTATTTATAGAAGCTTTAACAAAGGTCTCAGAGTTTTCTAACATCACAATTCCCATAAATTTATGTGATTATTGTAGATCTTAAAAAGATCAAGGGATTTTTTTTGCTGTTTTCTTTTTTTTTTTGAATTCAGTTTTTTAGGTTTATTTTTTACTCTTTTTTTCTCTTTTTTTTTTTTTTTTTTTCTTTTTTCTCTGTAGTTGCCCTTTCAGGCATCAGGCTTGTCAAGAGAAGTCTTTTGGGTTTTAATTTGTGGTTGATGCAGAGGGACACAAACAAAATCAGGAACTGAGATTTGAGGTTTTTTTGAACCTCCTGTGTTTCCACTCTGTGAGCCTGATTCTGACAAATTAATCAAGGGGCAAATCCCAAAGGGAAGGCCATTCAGTGGCTGAGAATCTGTCATACTTGTCCAGTTCGATGTGAGAGGAAAGGAGTCACCGTGTTGCAGCCCCAGGGATTTCCAGGCATGGTGCTGACCTCAGTTAGGTTGATGCCAATACCTGCATTATATCTGCACCCCATCTGCGGTGAAATTGCGCTTCACCTGAGTGTGTTTTGTTTAAGCCTTCTTTTGCTCCATTGTTTGCTTTTCTTCATATGATGAGTATGTACGGAGGGCTTAGGTAAGTAAAGGAACAAGTGCCTAATCCAATCCTGCCTGCTATTTGGATATGTCTCTTGAAGCGACACCGCTCATTCCCATAGGATGCCCTAGATAAGTCAGCAGTGCTCTGCTGTCGATGGCATTAAAGAGCTGCACCTCGCCACCGCTGGAGGGGGTCTTGCCTTTCCTCCGATGAGGTGGACAGTGTAAAAGGGTCAATTCACCTTTAACAGGCTGCTATACTTCGCCTTCCTTTTTTTGTGTTCGTTTAGGGTTTGTAAGATACTGCTCACGTACACAGACATTCTCTTCTGCTTTGGGAGTTTTAAGCAGCTTCAAGTTCTGCCAGTAGATAAGTTTTGAACGAATCCCTTCTGCTCTGCCGAAACTCTATTGGCCAAGCTGATGGTTTTATTTGCTTTTAGGCACATTTGCACAGTTTGTTAATGCGCTATAAAAAGCCTAAATATCAAATTACACCATCTTCACATTTCACTTACGCACTCTTTCGCTTCCTACAAATAAAATGCTCCATGTACTTATAGTCCAAACTACCTTTGTGCATGGCCTCTGTATTTGCTGTTTATTTAGGAACAAGATTGGGGAATTTCAGACCATTTCAAATGCTGGTTTTGAAATATACTCTTGGTATAATTTTTCGATTATTCCTTTTTATCACATTTTAACTTTGAATATCCGAAGACCTTCTCCTGTGGATGAGGGTAGTTATTGCCAACCAAATTTCAAAGGGACTTTAAAAATTCAATCTTGTTAGCTCTTTAGATTTGATTGTGCATGGCTTGTAGGATTATACCTTCTTAGTTTTAATGTCTGTTTTTGAATGCTGGTTTAGGGTCAATGGTTAGAAACTCTCAGTATCATTTTTAGTTCTGAGATATCCTTTTGATTTACATGTCTGAAGCGACAAAACCTCTTATTGTTATCATTTTTGAAAAATTGCCAAGATACAGCCAAATCTTTCACTGCTTGCTGCACAGAACCTGTTCTTGTCTTGTACTGTAGAATTCATTATTGTAATGCCTTGTTTACTTACATTTCTTTGTGGTGATAATAGGCTTTTCAGTCTTCAGCATTCAAGGCCTTTGTCCACAGAGGAAAAGAAAAATCAGGCAAAACATCAGGCTCTTTCATCAAGCTTTTCAAATCTGATTTCAAAAATTTTCTGTTAACCATTTCAGTGTCACAATAGAGGAACAAAGACCTTCACAATAAAAGACTGAGAATCAGAAATACCTCTGCAGGGAAACAACTTTTGTTCCCTGAACTGTTTTGATGCAAAGCATATCATCCAAGATTCATATTCCCCTTACAGTAGTAAGGGTTGCCTACTTTTCATAAAGTCAGAAAGTAGCATGGTAGCAGCACACATTGGCATTCTGTGCATAGTAATAAACCCTGTAAGAGACCAGATTTAACTACTGATCTGTACCTCCCTAAATACATGAGTTTTCTTGTTCCTTTAAGAATGGCAGCCAAGCTAATGGGTTTCAAGAAGCTGTTGAATAATTTTCAAACAATTATATTTCTTTTTAAACACAAAATATTATCTGAAAAAAAAATTACTGACATTATCAAACATGTTTAATGAAAGATGTTTTTTTCCACTTATTAAAATAGAAAGTGTACACAAAATGTTATTTTTCGACATAAATGTATTTTGTGTGACTATTAAAGAAGTAAAATAAGCTTTCTTTGCCATCAACAACCCTGCAAATCTGACAATTCAAGTGAACTTGATAAGTAGGCTTCTGTTTTTCAGATGATTTAAAAAAGAATAATACTGACTTTACTGGTATTATAGTCCCTCGGACTTTCTTATTTTAATATCTGCTTTATGATGCCTTTAAGTTTTTGGTAACTTTAGTGGTTTGATATCATTGATGTCTGGCTCAGGAGAATGTTTTAGAAATGCCTTTTTAATACTAGTGATCACAAGTAATTTCAAAGGACTAGGCAAAGGGGAAACTTGTCTTTCTCACATTGTATCCTCATAACATTTTACCAGAAAAAACCTGCACATCAATTGAACCCTGTTCTTTCTGGGCACTGGACATGTTGGTGGTTCAGTGGGAGTGAACAAGAGAAATGTGTTGTCATATGTTGGAAGATCACATAGGGCAAATTAAAGTTCATTAGTTTTCTGAGCTTTGCAACCATGACCTCCTCAGGCTTGTCTCTATTGTCATTAGTTATTTGTCTGGCCACTTTTATTATGAGTTCTTATGATTTTGTCAAACATAAAGTAGCTAGGCTGAAATTTTCTGTGCTTCATTTCTGTCTCATTTGATACTTTTTGGAGATCTTGGAAATAAGTATTACAGATTACTTTTCCAGAGTTAAGACTCTCTTTCTAGGCTTAAAACTACTTTTCAAAAAAGGCTCTAACATGCTCATATTTATAGCAGAATTTGAAAACTGGCCAAGGTAATTGGTTTGGTGTCAATGATATTCCTTTCTTTTTTTTTCAAGCTTATGAAAATTTATCTGTGTTTTCTTCTTGCCCTGTTGTGAAACCTCAGTTTTGTGACTAATTGTCAATAGATTTCATCTACATTGAGCAGGCTTCATGTTCTTACAGCTCCTATCTGCCAGTTAGACAGCTCTGTCCCTGAGCCACACCCTAGCATAACAAAAGCATATTAACCCAGACTTCCTAGCAAGGCTGCAGCTCTGTGGAAAGCATTTGCCCAATGAGAATACTGGCACTGTCTATACCACTGAGATGCTGCTTCTGAAAGACCTCTTGGTCTACAGCAATTGTGCATCTTAAACCTGTGAGTACCGTGAACTCTGAACCTCTTGAATGTATGGCTAGTTTGGAGTTTGTTTACCTGGTGCTTAAGTTCTGGCTAGCCACTTTTAAAATACTCACGCTCTTCATATGAGTATCTAGCCTACCTCATACAGCACAGTCCATCTGGAAACATGTCATAGTCCCATCAGCATAGTGGGAGAGTATTTTTCCTTTTCTCATCGCTTATGTAGGAATTACAGATGGCTAAATACCATTACTTGAATTTCAACCATAAAAAAGGCAGGAGTGTTTTAATAAACTGCACACATTTGAAAATAGGACAGGTTCATATTTTACTGTAAAAATAAACAAACCTTTATAAGCTGAGGTAAGAATTCATGAAAGGAAACATTACTTTTTGCTTTATAATCGATGTATAATAAACTATTTTTTTCATAATTGGTCTTGTAATACTATAAAGAGTTGAATGAGAAATAAAATATGTTTGGAAATGTATTCTTTAATGAGTGCATGTTGCAAGCACATCCATCTGTAAAGCTGAACTTTAGCATTCAGGTAACTGTGCTGTCAGTTTGGTGTCGCTCTTAGGGTCAGCACTATGGCACTAAAACAGTTAAGAAATATTAAGTGTCTGAAGATTCTCCATTCAAAATGAATGCTGCATTAGAGACAGAATTTTCCTAAGTTACTTTCCTTTTCAGGGTTGGCCAATAAGTTTCTTTTTCTTTAAGGCTCCTGTAGCTTGGTGAAGTCCCCACATTCTGTGCATTCCTGTGGGTTTTGAATTGCACCTAATAGGTGAACATATGAATACATAAAAATGCTCTACCCCCAGCAATAAATTATTCATACCAATAGGCCACTCCTGCTGCTTCTGCACAGTCTGGAAGTTGGACACATGGACAGACTGGTATTTCTAAGTGCTTTAGCATGAATCATGTTGGAGAGGTGCTAAGACAGCCAGCAATTCCCTGAAGATGGAGCGTATGTGCTTTCTTCTTGGAGCATGTGCTCATGAGAAACTGTTGACTTATTCCCCAGCTAGAGTATGTTTTAAAAAATCCTTTTGCCTTTATCAAGTAAAAACTTTAGCCTTCCTTAGCAGGTCTAAAAGTGAGCAAAAACATTAAAAAAAAAAGACTTGCAAACAAGTAAGATACGATCTTGAGCCTGCAACAAGCAGCTTTCAGAAGGCATTAAAGCAGGACTGAGGTTGCAGCTTGCAAAACACCAAATTCATCTGGCAAAGAGAAAGTGAGAGGGGGAGAATGAATATTTGAAGTCAAGACAGGAAAGTTCATCACTGGGAGGATGCTGCATCCCTGTACTTGAAATCAGCTTAAATGTCCAGCAGAGACCTTCAGGTGAGCTGGGGCAGTATCCTGGAAAATACAAGCAGATGTCTACACATACAGCTGTTGATTTTTAGGTTATATATGAAAGTCTTGACTATAGGGCTTTTCCCCCTCCATTTAATTTTGTGATGACAGCAGATCCTAATTCAGCAGAGAGCAACCCTCTATGGATGCCAATGGGATTTACATGCAAACACCAGTGTTTTGCTGAATTAGGGCCAATGGCACTGATGATATCAGTATGTGAGAACCGGAGAATAGGACAATTGACTCATGAACTGAAACTCAGAAAGTCAGTATTAAAAACTACAAAATTAGTTAACATTTTGTCTTGGCACTCACAGACAGGGGAAGGCAGATATAAGAGATTTTAAGCAAGGGCTCTAAAGAGGTTTTTAATTGCTTTTTTTTTAAAAAAAAAGTTATATTTTATGTGCTTGATTCCTTTTTATTCATGTTTAAACTAATGACAGTGTTATTTAAAATCATTTTCTCTTTTACTAGAAGATATGAAGCTCTACAACATAAAACTAAAACGATTATTCTCTCGACAGAAATTACTTCTTGATGAAAAAATCAGTACGTTAAACTTAAAAACAAAAAAGATACAGTCCTTCAAATCTTCAGTCAGAATCAGAAGAAAAACCCTCAGATCCATTGTACAGGCAGACCAATCTAAAGTATTAGGTCAATGCACTTGTGTAGAATTTAAGGATTACTGTAGGATCTGGATATTTCCTTTTCTTAGTTTCATGTTTGCTCATCTTAAAATAAAGCAGATTAAAACTGATTGAATTTTCTTACATTTATGTAATTAATATATCTTCATTAGAAATCAATTAGCTCTGATGATTCACATTGGTGCCGCAGTTGATAAACTGAATGCCAATCAGTGTAATAAAAATAGTGAAATATAATTTCTTGTTGTTCCAAGTGATGATCAACTAATCAGCAGTAAATTTAATCGGAGCATATTAACATCAATCAGTCATATTAGTTCTTGCAAACTATAATAACCAGCTATGTCTGACAAGTTATGGGTATTGAAACAATTGTAGGCCATATGCATGCTTAAGTATATGGTTTATACATACACGTGCAAGCAGTTTAAACATATAAGAATATAAAACTCCCATGAATTAAGTAGTTAGCCTTGTAGTAAATGTCTGTTGCTTAAACAGCCTACAGTTTCTAAAATCTGTACTGTGCTTTATTGTTAATGGATCCAAGACTCTCATAATCAGTGCCAGCTTTTCTGCATGTCCTATAAATGTGTCCATACTGACTGTTCAGACAGACAAGGTTTAGTCTCTTCCCCCTTGCTGGTGGGCTGTAAGTAGGGAGAACTGATGGATTTTCCTGGATTTCCCTTCCTTACTTAAATAGTAAGGAGGAGATAAACTGTGGACCTCCATCTGTATAGAGTCTGCCAACCAGTGGGGACTCAACCAGATTTAAGATGTCCATCTGGAGAAAAGCTTGGCAGGACTTTGTAGCAGGGTCCCTGACTACAATATAAATGGCTTCTAGGGCAGTTCCCAAATTTTTATTGGGCTGTTTTCATCCCAGTTATCAAAATTCAAGCTACTTAATTAAGTAAGAACTGGATCACAGGTATATAGTGTACATGGGAATTTATTCATTCCTATTGTGTGAATACTGACTTCAACTATTCAGGCACTGACCTTTCAGATGCACATATTTGCAGTGTTTAATTCTGCACCATACATGTTCATGATAATGACTGAAGATATGAAGAAACATTTTGAAGGGTATTCATTTGATATTAACAGAAGCATTTTAATTTGTCTTCAAATAGACCACGAGTGTACATCAGAGCAGTGTACGTATGTTTGGGGTTAGTTTCTATGGCCAAATGAGTATTTTGTTAGTGAATAACCTACTCAATTGATTTAACCTTTCTCTGTTTGCATGTTTTCTGGAGATACTTTATAATTTTCTTTAATTAGGGGAAATTAATCTTTCCACAAATTCTCTGAAGATCACCTGTAGGTTGTTTACATTTGAAAGACTTGCTATTCAAAATTAAAAATGTGAGATAATTCTGAACTTCACTTGCTACATATTATTATTTCTATTCACAAATTAGGAGAGATTTCTGATGAAACTGCTCTGAGCTAGAAGTTCAAATTCACTTTAAGAATAGTGTCATTATTCTCAAACGTTCTTCAGCTCTTCTGCCTGTGAACACGTCTGTGGGAATAGTCACAGAAAGTAAATGGAAAGAAGACAAACAGCCAAGACACATTCACTGTTTCGCTTGAGTGAATATTCTTAGAAAATATTTAGAAATATTGGCTCTGTTATTAGTTATATAAATATTCATACAAATCTGTCTATCAGATCGCCTCCCTGAAATTACTCAGGCTTTTTTAGGAACTTGGAGAGAAAAGTCTCTTAAAAATATATTTCTGCACATTTTCCAGAAGTATAATAGACTGGATATGGCCTTATAAATTACAGGCTTTCCCATACTCATCCAGTCATGGGGCCAAATCTCAAAGTTAACTTTAATGGGATTTTGGCTCAGCAAGGTTGGAGGAAGGGCAACAGAATTTAGCCTATGATTTATACTGCTTTCAGAAATTGCTCAGTAAAAAAAAATAAATACAGCAGTGGTACTTAGGTAGTACAGTTGCATGTAATTTATTTTCTGCATAACCCACATGAAATTTAATAAGATATAAAAAAGTCACATTTTTGACTGAAGTCTTACGAATTCTAGCTTTAGTGAAAATAACTACTGGCTTCTCGAATGAGTTGATCAAGTAAGGCAAAAAGTGGAAAACATCTATTCATTGAAATGTGCTTTATTTGATTATTTTTATTTAAAAAAAGGAATTGCATTTCACAAAATGCACTAACATATGATAGAAATTAGAAAATGTGCTGTATTTGTGTTCTCAGTGGGGATGAAAAATGAGAATGCTCTGGGAGTCTAGGGAGATAAGATTCAAACTCCAGGGCTAGGAGCTATGTTATTCTTTAGGATAAAAAGACTGATTTTCATTAAAAACAGTGGTACCCACTGCCTAAAAAAATAAAATTAAAAAAAGTCTTCTATATATAGGAGCTTCCTCTGTAGAACATTGTAAGTTGGAACAATTACCATAAAGAAAACTTTTGTAAGATATCAGCTTTGGTATTTTTTCCATGGATTTTTATACATGGATTTTTATATAAATGTTTGATCATCAGGTACCAAGATAAAGTTGCAGTCCAACCCTGATGTAGTCAGTTTAAACAGGTTTGTGGCAAATAAATGGAATTTGGACAACAATATTATTTATTGACTTACTGAGGGAAACCTAAAAGCAAAGCAAAACAAAAAGCAAAGTAGAGAGCAGTTCTACTCGCCTGCATCCACTGGGGATTACATCCAGCCTTCTACCCAAAGAATAGCTGCAGTCACAGAGGCTTTGCTGTGCATCTAGGGAATTAGGAATCCTCTGCAGAAGAAAATGATACAAAATGTGCAATTATATATATAATTTTACTTAGGTCCCGTAGTAATTCTTCTTATGGAACATGTATGTTGATTATAGACCTAGAGACTGTAAAAAAACCCCCAGTGCTACCCAAGTCAAACAAGAAAAATGCTCCAAATTTTAATTGCCAGCAGTTCAGTAAAACTTGTTCCATGTAGCCACAGGGCTAATATGTGCCTGTTGTTCTCTACAACTGTAGCGTAGCATCTGAGAGACACTGGGTTTACATTTGGAGCATGAGTGACTCAGATTAGACATTGAAAAAGATTGCCTGGGGCATCCTCAGTGCTGGAGGTCTGTAAAAAAGGAATAGATAAATATTTGTCAGAAACACAACAGATATTGCTAATCCTGTCTTGGTGTAAAGGGCTGGACCCCCCAGGAGAAAAGACAAAACTATATATATGAATCTACAGTTTAGGTCAAAACTGTATGTTCAATAAACAATAATCAGAATATCCTTACTATTATATTCTTTGGGCACCTCAAATTACTGTTAAATTTGACCTAAAAAATTTATTTCCCTAGAGGTACATACAAAGATAATAACAGATTCTTTTTTTTTTTTTTTTTTCCCATTGCCTAATGCTTGGAGTTCTACACTAAACATTCAGAATTCCACTAAGGGCAAAATCTTTCCCTTTCATGCCGTGTTCTCAGAAATGAGGTCAGGCATTTCTCAATCCCTGGCAAGAAAACTTTCTGACTCATCGCTTCACCACAATGCATCCAGAATTTCCCCTTGGGTCCCAGTCAAATTGTTCAAATGTTTTGGAAAAATGTATCTTTAACATCCCAAGAAAGGGAGTATAGAAAAGATGTCCTCCTACACTGAAAAGATTAGAATCCTCTTAGATTTGGAGCAGAATGTCATTCCATTTCCAATCTATTATTATTTATTAATTCATGCAATGAGTTTCACAAGCACTTAAGTACTTTATAGAATTACAAATTCTACTGTAAAAACACAGATGTGAAAGTGTTACAGATACTGTTGACACATGACCAGCTTTCTTGAAGGACTCATATATCATAAATCTCCACTAATTTGGCATTGAAATGACTGAGCTTCTCCCGCACTATTCCTGAGGACTTCCAAATTCCCCAAAGCTTCTGAGCCCTGAGTTTAAGACATAAGGTGCTCACTTCAAGCACTTTGAAAGTCTCCTGCATTTTCCTTAATGATTGAGCCTATGCTTATATCCTGAAACTAATGCAGCTCATCCAAGCCTGCCAAGCAGTGCATAGTTTTCTGGAAGTCTGGGGTCCTTTTCTGACGCATGAAGCCTCACATTCCTTTTCCCTATGACTATCTAAGATCTGATCTGGGTGTGTCCCTTGCAAAAACATGTTCATACATTTCCACTCCATCCCTCCTTCCACACCCAGACTTCAGTAGGTTGGACGGGACCTCTAAAGGCTTATGGTCTGTGCTCAGAGTAGGTTCAACAATAAGTCTTCCATTCTATTTTTCCTGAGAGTATAAAATACTAGCTTTTCCTACTTTATCTACTTAATTTTTTGTTGCTAATACATTGTTTATATAAAATTCCCTTAAGATTTCCTGTGGATGGAAATGGACTAGTGTCTTCAATAATCGTAACCATGCAGGTAACTTCTGTCTTTAGAGAGCCTACGTACCCTGAGAATGGCTTACACAAGAGGCATCAGAGAAAACAACATGAGGGCTCAGGGCTGAGGGGGAAGGAGGGACAAAAGACAACACTGAGTTGATGATGAATTGATATTTCTACATAATGTATCCATCTCAAGCAAAGGAAAAAATAAGGTAAGCAGGGGTGATTCTCACTGTGTTGGCCTTGGGAAAAATTGAAACCCACCTCTTAATAAAATGGCAGTACCAGAAAAAGTTGATAAACATGTAACATTTTTGTTAGTGAGAAAGCGGGCAAGATCTCCTGCCTTGTAAGGTGCTACAAAGCAGCCCTAAGTCAAGACAACTAGCAATAAGCAGCTTTTTCTGGGAAGGGAAGCATTTGTACATCTGAATGACGGTGTTTCTTTTTAAGCTTGAAGACTTCTGGCGAGCAGAGTTCAGATCATTTAAGGAATTAATTAGGAGGGCCCCTTGGGAAATAACCCTCAACAGCAAGGGGGGCCAGGAAAGCTAGATGTACTTCAGGAATGAGATCTTGAAGGTGCAGAAGCAGGTTTTTCTGATGTGCTGAAAGATGAGCCGAAAGGGTAGAAGATCGGCCTGGATGAGCAAGGAGCTTCTGAAGGAACTAAGGGAGAAAAAGAGGATATATCGCCTTTGGAAGGAGGGGGAGGTAAGTCAGGTTATATTTAAAGATATTGTTAGGTTGTGTAGGAAAAAAAGGGAGGCTAAAGCTCAGCTGGAGCTCAAACTGGCCACTTCCATAAAGGATAGTAAGAAGTGTTTTTATAAATACATAAATGGAAAAAAGAAGGGTTGCAACAACCTCTCCTCCTTACTGGATGCAGAGGGGAATATAGTAACTAAACATGAGGAAAAGGCAGAGGTACTTAATGCCTTCTTTGCCTCTGTTTTCAACAGTAAGACAGGTTGTCTACAGGACAACTGGTCTTCTGAACTGGTAGGTGGGACCAGGGTACAACATAACCCCCCTGTAATCCAGGAGGAGGAAGTTAAAGACCTGCTGAGCCACTTGGATCCTCTAAGTCTATGGGACCAGATGGGATCCATCCTAGGGTAATGAGGGACCTGGCAGATGACCTTGCTTAGTTGCTGTCCATCGTTTATCAACAGTCTTGGCTCACTGGAGAGGTCACAGATGACTGGAAGCTGGCTAATATGACACCAATCCACTAGAAGGGCTGGAAGGAGGATCCAGGTAATTACAGACCTGTGAGCCTGACCTCAGTTCCAGGTAAAGATACGGAGCAGATAATCCTGGGTGTAGTTATGTAGCACCTGCAGGATGACCAAGACGTCAGATCTAGTGAGCATGGATCTAGCAGGGGTAGGTCCTGCCTGACCAACCTGATCTCCTTTTATGACCAAGTGACTTGCCTGGTTGATGAGAGAAAGGCTGTGGATGTAGTATACCTGGACTTCAGTAAAGCTTTTGGCACTGTCTCCCATCGTAAACTCCTGGAGAAGCTCTCAGCCTGTGAGTTGGACAGAAGCATGCTGTGCTGGGTTAGGAACTGGTTGGATGGCTGAGCTCAGGGAGTGGTGGTGGATGGTGTCACATCCAGTTGGCGGCCGATCACTAATGGTGTCCCTCAGGGTTCAGTGTTGGGCCCAGTTCTGTTTTATATCATTATTGATGATCTGGATGAGGGAATTGAGTCCACCATTAGCAAGTTTGGCCATGATAGCAAACTGGGAGCAAGTGTTGATCTGTTAGAGGATATGAGGGCTCTTCAGAGGGACCTCGACAGGCTGGAGAGATGGGCTGATTCTAATAAAATGAGATTTAACAAGTCCAAGTGTTGGGTTCTTCACTTTGGTCATAATAACCCCATGCAGAGCTATAGGTTGGGGACTGAGTGGCTGGAGAGTGGTCAGATGGAGAGGGACTTGGGACTGGTGGTCGATAGGAAACTTAATATGAGCCAGCAATGTGCCCAGGTGGCCAAGAAGGCCAATGACATCCTGGCCTGCATCAGGAATGGTGTGGCCAGGGAAGTTACTCTTCCCCTGTACTTGGCACTGGTTAGGCCACAGCTTGAGTGCTGTGTCCAGTTCTGGGCCCCTCAGTTTAAGAAGGATATTGAGTTGCTGGAGCGTGTCCAGAGAAGGGCAACGAGGATGCTGAAGGGGCTGGAGCACAAGCCCTGTGAGGAACGGCTGAGGGAGCTGGGATTGTTCAGCCTGGAGAAGAGGAGGCTCAGAGGTGACCTCATTGCTGTCTGTAACTACCTGAGGGGAGGTTGTAGTCAGGTGAGTGTCAGTGTCTTCTCTCAGGCTACCAGTGACAGAACAAGAGGACACAAGTCTTAGGCTGCATCAAGGGAAGTTTAGACTGGATATTAGGAAAAACTTTTTCACAGAAAGAGTGATTTCCCACTGGAATGGGCTTCCCAGGGAGGTGGTGGAGTTGGTGTCCCTCGATGTGTTTAAGAAAAGACTGGATGATGTACTTAGTACCATGTTCTAGATGATCTAGATGATGGGATGGTGTTGGGTTATAGGTTGGTAATGGGTTAGGTAATAGGTTGGACTCAGTGATCTCTATGGTCTCTCCCAACCTTGTTAATTCTGTGATTCTGTGTGATTCTGTAAGTAAGCATATGTACAAAATCAATTGGACTTAGATCAATTTGTGATCTTGAAAATGTGGAATTATGCTTTCACAATTAGCTGTTTCTGAGCTGAATGTAACAAGGCATAAATCAGAATAAAACAGCACTGCTTTGCTTCTTGCACAGGACTTGTCCTGGAGCTTGAAAGCTTGAGAGCTGGATGGCTTCAAGGTGGCTTAATACTGTTTCATACCTTTGCCCTCACAGACTACAAAGGCCATATACCCCAATGCTGCCACCTCTAGTAACCACATCATGCTATCTCGTCTGGAAATTTCTCTCTGACAAAAAGAAAGCTTTTCCACCCCATTTATTCCACACTGGAAAGCAGTAACAGCAAATCATTCATTTTGTGCATGATGATTTATGAAGGGCAAGTGGCACCACTCTGCTTTAAAGAAGGTCAGGTGTCATGCTAACATATTATATTCTAATATTAATAATTTTATGTAATATTTAATACTGCTTTTTGGTGTTTAAATAAGAATTCAGCAAGCTTTCTTAATAATCTCCTACACTTGGGTTTCTGGAATGCTGTGTGCCCTGTCCCTCACAGCACTTATTCACACATTAGGAAAATATTGACATGGTGTTGTTATCCTATTTGTGCAAAGGTCTCATCTGTTGCAGACACGTCTGTTTCTTTAATCAGCTGTAAGAGTGCCCATGTGTCGCACAGTCAGTCACAGACATTTATGAGCTCGACCTGGTAGCTCTTCAGTGTGCACAGCTCCCATTGACTGAAGTGGGAGTTTTATACGTTTAAGGGCAGTAGGATTGGAGCAGTTCCAGCAAGTGATCCCTGCCTGCATTCACGAGGACAAAGTGAAAACTCTTGACTTTCAAACAGAGCTTTGCTGGGACTTCATACACCATATTTTTATCTTTCTTTGGCTTTATGTAGTCAATGATTATCCTAATTGAGAAAGGGCTCAACTTTGTTTTCATTCAGTGTGTCAGAAAAACTTTTTTTTTCTTCCCCAGTGTACTACACAGTGGTTCCTAGGAACTCACCCCTCCCAGGTTTCCAGGATCAGGCTCTAACTGATGTCATTTCAGGAAATTGTGAGACAAGAAAAACTGGGTTTCTGCCAGAAAAATAAGAAGCATAGATTTTGTTGCTTAGACCAAAAAGATTAAGCCTACCCCCCAGAGCTTCCTGATCAGTTAAAGATGTGCCTCTTCAAAACACTTTTGTCCCGAAGAGGCGTGTTTCCCCCTTTTCTACTGCTCTGCTTTTGTCATTAACAAAACCTGGCATATATTTGCTTTTTCTTTCTGAAGTAGATTTTTTATTTATTTGAAAAAGTTTAAAAGTCTGCCTATTATCCCTCACTCACACAGCCTGGGCTGCCAAGCGGTTGTAATCCAGCCAGTAACTCACTGAGCTCCTGGGCGGATAGGTCAGACAAAACTCTCCCTGTGAGATGTGCTGGTGTCTGTTCCCGAAGCAAGACTTGTTGGGGAAAGCCACAAAAACAGGAGTATTGAGCTGTTACACACCTCAGGTGCATCCCCTGCTCTTGCAAAAGAGATTGTTGTTATGCTGGACACTTCAGAAGACAGTAGTGGTTGTTTGCTGGGCTCACGGTGACTTTTATAGGTATTGGCAGTTTTCAGAAATTAGTATAAGAATGAAATCTCATGAATTTATTATATTCTGGTTTTGCTACCTCATGATAAATTCATGATCTGTACCACGAGACAGACACATTACATGTTGTTTGTGTTAAAATGGCAACACTATTCCTCCCACCTTAGGCAACAAACTGAGATGCTGAAGTTAAAAGCCTCATTTTCCAGTTCTTTTATCTGAGTAATGGATTCAGGTAGACATCTCTGGGAGGAGGTCCTTGGATTTTTTGGGTGGGCTGAATCAGCTAATAGAAAAACCTTTCTCTTTTCCCTAACAAAGACAGTATCACCTCCTAACTTATTTTTGGTGAGAGATTGAATACTTTAAGCCCTTCTCTCACATCCAGACCGGGTTCAAAAGTTTTCCAAGACTGAAGCAAACTAAGGGAGGAAACAAGGCAGATAACAATGAAGGAGTGTCAAATAACAGGCCTGCATATACCATTCTGAACAAGGATTTTCTGGAGGCTGTATTTTATTTTTATGGGGTGTGTGTAAAATAGAATTTGTTTAGCTTTTAAACTGCCAGTGAAAGGACAAAACAGGGAGTAACCTAAAATACACATTCACTTGGGCTCATCTCACTTTCAGAACTCTTTTGATGCTTTGTTGCTACATTTTAAGAAGAAAAACTACCATAAGAATGATTTCAGGGCATAAAGCTTCAATTTGGAAGTGAAATTTTTCAAAGCTTCAGAGTATGTGAAGTGAAAAATATTCTGTCTGTTGTGGAAGCAAGGAAAGAGAGCAGGTCAAGTACAGACCTCAGTTCTCTCCACGTCCTGGCAAAGTCAAGGATCTGGGTTTTCATTTAGCACTGCATATGCCTGTTCATCTTCTCTCGTGGGTATGCAAGGAAAGGAAGGTTGAAGAGGAGAGGAATTTATTTCGTTAACAAACAGAGATATTTTAATTTATTTTTCTGAAATGTCATGAAATTAGAAAATGAATGTGAAGAATAGTCATTATGACATCATTCCTACTCTGCCTTTCCTGCTGCTCCCGTAGGCTGTGCTGACATGCAGCTATCTGGAGATCTGAAAGGTATGAATCATCTCACACACTGCTGAGGTGAAACCTGGCAACTATTGAACAGCACCACTGCAACACTATGGAACATTTTAAGACAGGAAATTAAGAATACCTGAGCCAACTAAAGCCACAGAGGGAAGTTTAGATGGACAGAATTTAATTATCCATTTTGGAATTTAGCCAGGACACCAAATCGTACATCGCAATCCTCCTGTAAAGTGCCATCGGATCTTTAATACTAACAACTGGTCAAAACATCAGCTTTAGATCTGCTCCAAATGAGAACAGCACTGAAAGTCATCTAAGACCTGTTAAAGTGTTCATTTACTACTGACTGGCAGGAAGGGTACAACATACAGAGTCACGCAAACAAGCTAGAACATGTCTTTCCTAGGAGCACTGGAGGCTTTTCTTCTGTAGATGTAGCTTAATGTTTTTAGGAGAATCCAGTGTATTTAAAGAAATGCATCAAGTAACATTTTATTATCTTGACAGTCAAAATATCCTTGTGCTCCCCTTGCAGAGCCCCCAGATAGACTTCAGTGCTCAGCCTTTTGTTTACTGCCATTTGTAGCAAGGAAAAGAGATACACTATAGTGAATAACAGTGTGTTGACCTTAAAGGGAAGATTAAAGCCTGAAAGTCTATACTTACTCACTTCCCACATTATTTTTCTAAAGCAAACTGTATACTATTTAATATTTATTTGTGGTGAAGATGAAAAATTCTTTCAGTGGGTTATCTTTTCTACAATAGTAGCATTTCTACAAATTGAAATTCCTTAGGCTGAGGAATTATGTCAACCCTGAAAAGCATGGTTTATTATTCACATCGTGTTACTCTGTTGACATAATTCCCTAACAGACTGGGACATGAGGTGTCCCATTTTGATTCTTCAACCTAAAGCCTCTGCTCTTGCCTTCTCTAAATAGTAAACACTTCTGTGTCTGAGTTCCTGTTTTAAGAAATCCTTTGAGCAGTAAATGTATATAATAAAGAAAATCTGAGTTAGCTGTGGTCCACCAGCAATTTATAACGTAGTATTAGTTATGTCTGTGGGGTATTTTTCATTATCTGAGGCTTATTAATAGAGACAGTATATATATAGTGATTATTACTTGACTAATAATTGAGATAATATCGATATGAAGCCTAGTTTCATTAACACCTTAGTGAAGAGACTATGATGTGAGGGTGGATTTTTTTTCCCTCTAATTTATAATCAAAAGTTATTTAATAGTAAAATCAGTCTTTACTTATAACTGAGGTTGTGGACTTTGGGAGTTGGCAGAGCCAGCTGCTGGGCTGCTGGGAGACAGACTCTTTTTGATGTTCATATTGAATGGTTTCCTTTGATCACCTAGACAATAGATCATAAAGGAACAGAGCTTTTACCCATATCTCCCTAAATTTGCAGGTAAATAATGAGATGGTCTGAACTGAGGCTGGAGTGTAAGATTTTTAACAAACAATTCTCCTCTTTGAAGTAGACTTAGTAAAATTAGCATATAAATGAGCAATGCTGCTACATAAGGACACGTGGTTGAAGAACAGGGATAATTGGACTGAGGGGGTTAGTTTCTAAATGAGGTCGTTTACTGAATGACCGGCAGTTAGACTGCAGGTGCGTTCATTTTGTGAGTCGTAGATGAGAATTGAACAATGGGGTTTGCTTATGTTGGGGACTGTGGCTGGCGTGGGAGAGGACTGGAGTTTTGCAGCTGGCCTAGAAAGTGCTAAGTTAGGAATGAGACAGGGCAGATACAGATCATGCCTCTGTGGGAAGAGGCATTCTGATCAGTGCTCTGAAGTCAGGCTGTGATCCATTACACCAACATTCACCTCTGTCATCTACAAGTATGCAGTGCTCTACAATGTGATCCTCAATAAATCTCCTCACAGCTCCCTTTGCAGTGCCTATGAAGAAGGACCGTTATGCTGAAAGTATCTGCACCACTGGTTGGTGACAGGAGCCACATGAGCTAAAGTCACCGAACTCGAAAAACCAGAACAAGAACTTAGTGTGGTGGTAGCAAGTTAACATTAATAGGATCTTTGACCCTCACAGCTTTTCATTTCACCAAAATCAGTGGAAGTGCCAACCCCAGTGGGAAACTGCCACCTTGCTATAGGGTACCTTGGACTTTCTCCTGTCTGCATGGCTGGGACATCTCCCCTGGCACCAAAATGGCCTTGTTATTCCATGGCAGGGACATATGCCTAGAGCTCTTTCAGTAGCAGTGCTTCCTAATATACTAAATGAAAAAGGACTTAAATGATGAGATTTTTTAATTAGCTTTCAACAAAAATTTCTGTTTGCTTGAAAGAATCATGCTCCATCCACTTGCTCCTTTACTCAATTTAACAAAAACCAAACTTGAGACTGACAGGGGACAGTACATGGAGGGGACTATGATCCCAGTGGCACCTAATCAGAAAATAGGATAGTTCATTCTTGTGGTACAAAAACCAAGCTCAAAATCTCCCTATGACTGGCTTTGAGGAAAGATATGGACTAATTTTCTCTGAGCATATTGTGGAGACACTCACTGTCCTCTGGCCCAAATACTATTGCGATCACCTTTGGCCTTTGACAGGAGGTGAACTCAGCCCCTCTTCAGTGTAACCCTCTTGTAACATGGGACGCCGAATCCAGCTTTTTTAGATCTTAAATGAGTGTTTTGCAAAAATGGAAATGACATTTCATTCTCTGGTGAATATATCTGGCAAAAAGAGTTTTTGTACATCATGTTTTCCTTCATCATAATACTCCTTTCCTCCTTTGCTTGGGGACCTGTTAGGACAGGACTTTGTACTACTAGTGTGTGCAGCATCTCTCTGGAATCTTTGTCTTGCTACTGGAGCTCCATCAGATGCTTTTTCAGGAGGTGAATGTGGGCACAGTGGGTTGCAGCAGCTGACTGTGCTGGGAAGAGACAGCACCACCTGCTTTGACATGGATGAGTGAATCAAAAAAGGGCTTTGAGGAGGTTTTTTGGAGGTACTTGAACTTGAGGAGCTCTGAATAGATTTAAACATGGAGAGTTTAATGCAGACCTTTAGAAAGACAGGTGTGGAATGGCAGTGGCTGGGGGCTCTCTGGCCGGGACCTGGGCATGTTCGGGAAAAGGACGAAGGAATGGGGAAGACTGTAATGGACCGGTTCAGAAATAGGAGCTTTGTCACAAGAGAGGTGGGGGGGAGCAGGGGCAAGGGTAAGGTGGTGATGGGCAGCAAAGGAAATGGATTTATGAAACACCTCTCAGATGTTGTGTTCGGGACAATCCTCTTCCTATTTTCACTCCCTGGGTTGTTTTATATTTGTTTTTGTTTTCTTTGTGTGTTTGGATTTTTGTTTTGATTTGTTTTGCTTTATTTGCTGCTAGCAACAGGAGTAGCCTGGCCCAACTCAACAGAGCTGATTTGTTCCAGAAAAATTGATATGAACTTTTTCTGCACTTCTGAAATCTTTCTGTCCTCACCTCTTATATTTATTAGTTCAAAGTGATTTACCAAAAGTTGACCTGAATTCTTAAACCAGTTTTCTTCTAGTAAATAAACTCTCCACTAAAAACATATGTGCTCATCACTACACTAAATGCATGAAGTCTCTTTGCTTGCTGTTTGGCTGATGGCTGGCCCCCTTCCCAGCAGCATAGGAGATGGAAAGCATTAAGGAAAGCCCTGAATATTACTGGCTGAATACTCTGCCAAAAAAGGATAGGGATGATAGAAATGACATCCTATCACCCTTACAAGGCACTTGGAAGGTTTTGCTACAGTTTCCATTAAAAAAAAAAAATCAGTGGAAGTCACACAAATAAAAACCATACACAGCACTTTGGAACCACACCAGTGTGACATGATAGATACATGGGAATTAAAAAAAATAAATAAAAAGGACCTTAGTACTAGGCAATGCAAGTTTGTGACTCAGCTCAGTATAGCATAACCTCAAAAATACATTCCAGAACTGGCCTCTCCATCACATGGAGGAAAGGGGCGGACAGAGCAGCAGAGGCACAGCATCTGCTAAGGCTTCACTGCCTGACCACTGCTCTAGCACACCTACCATCCCTGCTGAGCCTGTTAGATTGTGGGGCTGAAGCTGGCCTTGCACTGATGTGTTGCTCTGAAAGCTGCAAACAGAAAGGCCACATAATAAATAGGATCACTTTTGTGAAAGCAGGAGGGCAGCAGAGAAGCTGAATGTGGAGCTGCTCTTCAGTAGCTCTGTTGGTACAAGGCTTAGGGGCCCTTGATGAAGTTACTGGGTCAGTTCAAAATATTTTCAATGGTAAAACAGGGGATAAGAAGACAGAGAGTGACAACAGCTGCAAAAAGGGACTGAATCATTGTCCTGGTTTTAGCTGGGATAGAGTTAATTCTCTTCAGCTGGTACAATGCTGCGGTTTGGATTTTGTATGAGAATAATGTTGACAACACACTGCTGTTTTGGATGTTGCTCTGTGGTGCTTACTCTAAATCAAGGACTTTTACATGTCTCTTGCTCTGCCAGTGAGCAGGTGTGCAAGAAGCCAGGAGGAAACATGGCCCAGGAGAGCTGACCTGAACTGGCCAAAGGACTGTTCCATTCTATGGAACATTGTGTTCAGCATATAAACTGCGGGAAGCTGGCCAGGTGGGACCAGTTGCTGTGCAGACATGGACTGGGTATCAGTCAGTGGGTGATGAGCTATTGCAGTGTGCATCACTTCTTTCTATCTGATTTTATTCCTCTTCCTCTCTCGCTTTGATTGCAATTATTTTGTTGTTATTATCATCGGTATTATGATATTTTACTTTGTTTTAATTATTAAACTGTATTAACCTATGAGTTTCACTTTTTTTCCTGCTTCTTCTCCCCATCCCACCAGAGAGGGTGTTTGTGTTGGGGTGGTGTGGGGTGTGAGCAAGGAGCTGTGTGGTACTTAGTTGCCAGATAGTGTTAAACCATGACGACTGTGCTGTACCAATAGCTTGATTTGGAGACATCAGCAAGAATTACAAAATAGATGTATATCCTCTAAATACAATTCCCAACACAAAAATCAGGCTCAAGCAGATGACAGGGCAGAAGGGGGAGTTTCCATTCAAGGGTGTGTGAGGTGTTTTAATCAGGATTTAAAACAAGTGACACCTGCTCTTGGGGCTTCCTATAAAACTGAAAAAATATCTCAGTGGGACAGAAAAAGAGCTTTTTTTTTTTTTTTTTTTCCATGCAGGGGGATCCATTTGATGCCTTAGGGAGGGAAATATTTCATTAGGAAATAGGAATAGTCATCAAGGAAAGATACAGAAAAGGGAAAAATTACCGGATGAAATAGGCTTAGTTGCAAAA
>VXBA01000665.1:1023798-1059334 GCA_013399895.1 Serilophus lunatus | reverse complement strand
GGTGGGATGTGGTGTGTGTGTGTTGAAAAATTACCAGAAAAGTGATATTCTCAAGAGTGCAAGCAATAGCACAGGCTCCACTGAAAATGAGGTTAGTTTTGGAAATTAACATCACATCTGTCTAGTTCCAATAATCCTTGTCCATTTTAAAATGGAGCTCATGACACAAGATATCTGCTATAAATAATCAAATACATTATAACCTGGACATATCCTCTACATCAAATAATCCTGCTATAAAAACTGAGAATAAAGGAATTTTCCGGATAACTAGCACTTAAGAAATTGTTCCCTGGTGGGTTGTTTGCAGCCTATTCTCTACTTCAGTAGGAGTTTATGTTGAATAACTCACAGCTGTGGAAATACCTGCACAATGGAATTTAATACTACTAATAAAGGGATCCAAATTGGCACAGCTCCACTCAAGATTCACTAATGTTAAGATATACAACTGTGTTGGGTCATGTAAAAGGCTGAGTGGCTTCAGTACAGAACTGTGAATGCTCAGGTGGAGGGGTGGGACCGGCTGCCAAAGGATTGTGATGAGACAGTGAATGAGCTGGGCAGCCTCATGCTGCCCCCGAGCTGAGTGCACTGTACTCCTCATCAAGGGCACTGTTGGTTTCCCATGAGGGCACACAGGTGTGCCACAAGGCCAGATAAGCTCTGAAGCCTTTTGCCTTTGTATAGAAAGTGTGGTCCTCAACATAGTCCTTTTGTGGGAATTATAGGAAACTGGGGCTTTTAGGAACTGCTTGCTGAGATATGTACACAGAAAGTACCATAAAGCCACACATGTCCACAGTGGCCACTTTCAGTCAGGGTTGTTCAGTTCTGGTTACATTCAAAGAACCAGCTGACATAAGAGCTTCCCGAGATGAGCCCTTGTAACTGGAAAGCCAGGGCTGACAATTCTTGATGATTTATTGTTTGGTTTTTTTAATGGCAACTCTCTTGGATCAGTCTTTTTTTTCAAATATTGAAGGGAATTAGGGAAGGAATGAGAGGAGAAAGATGGAATAACTGATACTTTGGGTGATCTATATCATTCATATGCCCTTCAAACTATCTCTCTGTGATGTTTACAAGCATATTTCTGTAGAGAGCTGGGCAGGACACAATCCGTGTAATTCACTCTTCAGCACCATGGCTTAGTCAGGAGCCAGCCTTGAGAAGGGAACTTCATCAGCCCACTCCTGGCTAGAGCAGAGGTGCTTGTATTTGATATTTGACTACCAGCTCCAGATTTTTTTAACTGTTTGTTTTAAATTGAAAACAATTTTGTAGTACTTGTAGTTTCGTGAAAATCACATCTGGAAAGAAAATTATCAAAGTATAAGTTAAAATTTCAATACCTAGAAGGAACCAAAAGAAAAAAATACATTGAAACTAAGCAAAAAGGTTTGGTTTAATAAAAAAATAAAATTTAATTAGTCATGATTTTGAGTAATCTTTATTTCTGTACATCTGTTCTGGGTGTTTCACGGCAGCCTGCAGTCACCTAGGCAGACATTTTGCAGTGATGGTCAAATGGCCACAAACCTTCTCTGGAGGAGATTGCAGGGTACCAGGATGGAGGATGAGGTGTTGATGTAAGGTTAAAACAGTCCCAGAAAAACTCTAACTGTAGTCTTGCTTTTAATATGACAAAATGGCTCTATTGGTTTCAAGACAGAGCTGCGATTTCTTTCTTATCAAAGGATATTTCAAATTAATCCACCTGTTAATCAGCTAAAGGAGATTATTGCAATTAAGAAACCAGAACAATTTTTGGCACTGACCTGCATGGTAACAGGTGATTAAAAAAATAAAAAAAATTAATAAAATTAATAACATATAAAATAATTTTTCAATTTTCCTTTTTGAGTCTTATCCTTGCAGCTACATCTCCACCCTGGCATCTGAAAGTGCCTGCATGAGGTCCATTGCTAGAAGGTTTCCTTCATTACTGATTGCCGTTTTCTTCCCCAGTACATGGGCTTTTCTTGGAAATTGCTGTCTTGTAGATTGCCACTTTTGGAAGCACCAGGCTGTTCACAGGCAATTAGTATACAGACCACTCCTTCCTTCCCCAACAGTTCCCCTCCCCACTTGAGAACTGGCCACCCTGTGGCTCTCACAGTAAAATCATAGGACTTGACAACTCTCTTTCCATTTTAAAAGCACATATCCCACAATTACATGGCCTTGAGCTTAAAAATGTTGCCTCCCTGTGGAGTGCCACTGTTCGGTCCCTCATTATAAACCGACCATTAGTATTTTTTTCCTCTCTCTCAGGAATGCAGCTGGCATCTACAGTAAAGCCAAATCCTGCTGCATAAAATTGGTGAGTTTGGCCCTTCTCAGGCCAAGGAAATTCTGACTTCTTAAAATAAGGGGGTCTATTTAAAAGTAATACATTTTCTTGGAGAGAGAAGGCTGATATAGGTGTTTTGTGGTTTTTTTGAGCTCTTAGGCTGAAATAACAGCAAAACAAAAGTTTGCTAAACAAAGCTAACTTGAAATTAGTCATCCCTATTAACACAAAGGCTAGCAGAGGAGATAACTGTGATATGCAAAAATGAAATTGAATTACTCTCACAAAGTTCAGGAACCACAATAAAGGTTCTTGATTGCTGTCCAGGGACACCTTAGCAATAAGTCCAGCTCCTGCAGCACTTACCACCTGGTCCACACTGGACAATCTGGTGGTCTAAGCACATTTATAGACATAGAGCTGCTGAAAAATCTGAGTTAAAAAATAGCTGTCCCAGTTGTTCATCCTTTGTTATCACCCTTTGGAACACGAGTTTAACCTGGAGGGGAGATTGCAAAGCAAACAGCTGAAAATTCCCATTCAGACTGGAGTTTGCAGTCAAAGACAGACACAAGCCCCAGTATCGATCACAGTTCCTGAATTTCACACCTTCTGTCTGCTGAATTTGAGCTCTCTTGGCAAGCTGGGAGCAACCCACCTTGGTTTTGATGGGTTTGTCCATGTGGAGCACACACAAGTCCTGCATTCTGTTTTACACATGGCCAGAAGAATATGGAAAATTAAAAACTTTGTGCAAAATGACAAACAAATTTTCATAAGCTATCAGAAAGTGGTGGAAAAAATAGAAAGGAAAAAAACCCCCAGCATCTGAAAGCACCAAACACCAGTTCTTAAAAGCTTTTTCAGTCTTCAGATCCCCCAAGAGATCACTCAGGGAGGATGAAACTTCATGTGACGAAATGAGAGTTGCAGCTGAATGTGATAAGTAGTGCTTCATATCAAGCATTTGCTGAAATGTCTCCTAATGCACTTACAAAGGAGATTCTAACCTTACACATTATAGCTGTTCAATACAAAATTATACATAGCATCTCAGATGAATTCATAGTTGTTGAGACAGAGCTATTAATTAAACCAGGGTGATACACAACTTGAGGATCTCCAGAGAGCAGGCAGAATTTCATTTATTGTTATATAAAATACTCCTACACGCACACTCTTTCAAGTGCTGTGCATGTCACCTTTCAACTGGTAAGATACTGGATATCTGAGAAGTGTTTGTATCACAGGACACTGTACAAATTTAAAAAAAAAAAAAAAACCCAATTAAAAATCCCAAATTAAAAATCCCCACCCTCAGAAAATCCTCACAACCACATATAGAAGAAAAGGAAAAATAACCTGAAGAAATGTGAACTTCAGTTATGAGCACTGACCTAAAGCATCCTGAATTTGGGTGTCCAACAGCCATGGAGGCACACAGCATGGGCATTTATCTGCTTCAGCTGAAGCACATTCCCCTGCTAATGTGTAGTCGTCTGAATTATCAGGGACGGATGTAGTATCTTATCCAAACTAGAGTTTACCAATCTCATCCTGCTCTTTGCAAAATTGATGGAAACACAATCATGAATTTCTTTGGGAGCTAGAGTGTGCTCCGTTGTGGCTGGATGCTTTTTATAAAGTTTTTGATTCTGTATATAAAAGTGTATTATTTTCTGATGTCATCTTTAGTACATAATGGTGTTTTAAAATGTGCTTATGAATTAAGACTGCCCATAGACCTATTTAGAATGATTTCTTGATGTGAAGGATAAAGTTCTTTTATTTTGGAAGTGATTCACAGGGTTGTGGAAGAAATGCTTCTACAGTTAGATTGCTCCATCATTGTTCCAAATAAAACCTCTCCCTTTGAAAGAACTGATACTAGTTTCTGTCAAAATAACATGGTAGATTAGAACAGATTTTAATACTATGAACGTTCAGTGGAAATTCATGTTTTCTCATAAAATGTAACAGTATGATCCATAAATTTAGAGACTTCCATAAGTGACTTTCTATCTAAAGGTACAATATGCCTTTATGAAAAGCTGGAGTACTACCATGCCTCCTAATAGAACATAATGATATGTTGGAGTAAGATCAACTCTATGGGATGTTAAATATTCAGTAGCTCCTCTTACATAGTAGAAGATTCAGGCCTCAGCTTTGTATAAAAATATGCTGTCAAAAAGCTAGAAAAAACCATACAAATCATCTAGTCCTACATAATAAAGCCAGCTGTTGGGGTTACATGTGCCCCGGAGCAGCTTTAATTTGGACATGCAATATATCACCATAGGGCTACTTGATCAGAGCTGCAGTCTCAGGAAATATTTTCAGGACTATTCCATTTCCATTAGCAGTTTCTCTAGGATGTATTAGACACAAACTGGGTTTCCCTCAGTATCAATCATTCATGTTTTCTCTTTCATCCTGTCTTTGCTAAAATGGGATTTTCACAGAGGGTGTGAAATTGCAAAATTTAGTCTGTTCTATCATTTAGACTCCTTTAATGGTGTTTTGCAGCAACAGGTGGGTAAGGAGCCTCTTTCCACACTGGTGTTAGAGAACACCCAGTGATGTTCACTATTTTCACTTTCCCTCTGGTAGTTTCCCCGCACTCTTAACCCCTATGTCTTTTTGCCCATTTCAAGACTGGTCATCCTCAGCAGCTCCCTAGTATGGGGCACTTTTGCTCTGTTCCCTGAGGACACAAGTTGGTTACATTTCACAAAGGTGTAAGAGCAGTATCTTCCCCGGGATCAAGGTTAAGTCACATATATCAAGGTGAGTCGCATATAATTTTCACATAGACCTGTAATACTGCAAGTATGCAAATACCTCTCAAGATCCCTTAAAAACTAAATTATCCTGCCACATTATTACATTCATATATATCAATGCATAGATTATGAAACCTTCTTTATGAAGAGACTGCAAAGCTGCAAATCGAGCTTATTTTTGCTTGTTGTGGGAAGAGGGAAAAAAGGAACTTTAAGAACTGAAATGTTCTCACAAGTGGCAGCCAGTGAGACCAGCTGGTGACTTATGTGAGTTGGAAGTTCTCTGAGAAGTCGACTTTGCTGAACGAAGACCCACCAAAATAATAATCCCCAAAGAAAGCAATTCAAAGAATAACCAAAACCCACCAGTACTTATGATTCTTGGATGGTTCAAGTACTTTGTAACAGCAGTGTGGTTATCAGTGTTCATATTCAGTCACTTCACTAATTATATGATTCTGCTTTTCCAAGTAAACTCCTGGAATTTCCTCTCTGATTTGCAAGGGCACTTCTCAGGGCCAGTATTTCCCTCCATTTAGCTAAAACAAACAAGAGCTTTCTCTTTGAAAGTATTTCAACATCTTGAGATAAATTTCCTTCCTTCTTTTAATAGCTGCAGGGCTCCCCAGAGGGAAGTGTCAACAACATTATTTCCTTCCAAATTCTAAGAGAGATACAATGTTCGGGTAGGTGGTGAGATTAGATTACAGTAAAATTAATTGTTGGTTTCAAGCTTTCATTCTTCAGGCTGCAACCTCGGCTCTCACAGACCTGTAACCAACTCAAATGTGATGTTTATCCACTTTTCCCACTGCTCTGTGCCAGGCAGTCGTGGAGCACACGGCAGCAGCAGTGTCGTTTAATTGCAAGCTCCAACCAAGAGCCATAAAATCCATTAGTTCATATAATCACTGTACTTTAATCCTCTACCTGTGGGGAGTGTTCCCGAGGACTGGACACAAGTGCTTGGGATCAGAAACAGGATCACAGGCTGTGTCTTGGTGACTTTAGCGTGTCATTTGAAACATGGTAAGAAAATCCCATGAAGCAGCCCAGGAGACAAAGGAAGCAGCAGTGAGGGGACTGCATGTCCAGCTGCTGTACATCTCACCCCATTCCCTTGAGCTGGCCCATTTTGGACATTTCTTTTATGAATAAATAAATGAATAAATAAAATCAGCTACCTCTGTCTGTTACTCTAATCACAGTAGAGTGGATTGATAGCTTGTGGTCGAGGTTTTTGAGGAGATATGGAGAAAGTGTCCTTCCAGATTAATTCAAGGACAGGACTCCAAGGAGTCTGTTGCCCATTTTTCAAATGTTCCTATGTTTATTTACTATAACAACAGGAGTAATATGACATCATAAATCTTTAAAAATTGAAATAGTAGTGCCAGTCTTGAAAGATTAATAATAAGGAACGCCTTTTAGAGTGTGCTCATGGAAATGTAATATGAATGATTAGTGCTTTTGAACGTTAGAATTACAGTGTATAATTGTAATGTTATAGCAGTTATATAGAAGCCAGAGATCCCTTAATGGAATACATTGTGAATTTAATTATTTACCTCGAAAAATCAGGGCAGATATAGTCACTGAATGATAGATCTACAATTTCCTACATTCTGCAAGTGTCATGAAGGAACAGCATTGCTATCCACGTTTGTTATTTAGTTAGTTTTAAATTCTACCCTACATTGATACCCCTTGTGCTCTAGAGCCTGGACTGTCTTTTAGGCTATCTTCCTGTGAGATGTACCATAGGTGCCAAAATTCAAGGATTTTGCTTGCAGGAGCATGGACCCGAGTCAGGGGCTGAGGTTGGTTCCTGGGGAAGAGAAGGAGTCTGTGTCTCACTAAGAACCAAGGTAATGCAGGGTGCCTTGCCCTGTATTCCTTCTGCAATAGTAATTTCAAAACTCTCTGGTGGAATCACATCCAGCAAAAGCATCATAAAAAAAAATAAAAATTTCTACGTATGCTTGGGATACACATTTCCTTAGAGTGGCTTCTGGGTATATGTACAGCCACTCAAAAACCTCCTAGAAGTTCTTCAGCTATTTTTAAAATGTCATTAATATTAAACGTAGAGTTTCAGGCAAGAGCAAAACGTCACTCCCCTGCACAAAAGGCAGGATAGTGTAGATTCAGCATCTCTGTGTCAGCAGTTCTTGCTGTGTTTGCCACTCGCAGGATGCACCTTGCAAGGCCTCCCGGCTGCCTCAGGATGTGGGTGTGTGCCTCTACCTCCCGGCTCAGCCGAGGGGCTTTACAGGCTGGGCTGCTTTCAGAGCAGCTGCACAACTCCAGGGGCTTTGCTTGCTCCTGTGAACAATAGATATGATAACAAAGGAAAGAAAGAGAGAAGGAGGATTTTTAAATTCCTCTCAGTTCCAGTTGAGGGGCTCATCATAAAACTATCAGACAGAATTCAGCAGAGTGGAAAACCCTGTTCTGATAAGCCCCAGCCCTGGAAGGCAAGGGATGCAAAGTTCAGGATGGAGGTGTGCTGGCTGGATGTCCTGCACAATCTCACACTCGGCTTTCCTTGCTGTAACCCTCCCCTAGTGTTGCACATCTTTATTGTTAAAAAAGAGCATCTAACCAATCAAACTATAAGCAATTCACATGCAGCTATAGACTTTCCCTTTTGCTGGAAAACGACTGCAATTCAGTGATACACTATTTCAAAAAATTCCTGGTCTGTGATCCCGCACGCAGTCATGTATGTTTTGCATGCAAGGAACTGTAAATGTACAAGAGCACATTTGTTAACACAGTTTATTGGCACACTTATTGGCAAAGCATACATAAAATACAGTTGTATTATATAACACACTGACTCACTGTGTCTTTACATGATGAGTTGAACATATTAATATGTAAATGAAAAAAATTAGTTTCTTTTATAAAGTTTCACATAAATACACCAGAATAAAAAAAAAAAAGTAAAACAAAAAATGAGGGCTTTACAAAAATATTATACAAGAAATATACTATGAAAAGAAATAACAACAAAGCCAACTCAGATACAATAATAAAAACACAAAAGTTTTAGATTTATTAAGCTGCCCACAAAGTTAATGGATTACATGGCTTTAAAATATCTGGATCGACAGCAATTTTACAAAGCATAAACTCTCATAGGACTGGGTGTCTTTTTCCACATAAAAATATTTCCCATGTCTTTGATGAAAAAAAGACATTTCTTGTTTCAGTGTTTGTATTAAATGATGGATAGAGTATCTACTGACATCAGCTAAATGTAAAGTAAAAATGCTGGATCCTTTAAATGGTTAACTGATGGAAGAAAAGTTAAAGAAAGAACAAAATTTTACTTTAAATTACTTTTTCTTAAAAGCTGATCTTTTTCTGAAACAAGAAATTTCAGGTGCAAGTTGAAAAGCAGAAAATATATTACAATTGTAAAAAGTTTTACATAGTTACGTTAATGAGATCCTGAGCACTGATGACTTGTTAAAATATGGCCATTGTTTGATGAGGAAAAAAACAGCCCCTTCCAATAAAAATGCACTGTCAGAAATTTGCCATGAGATGCTCTATAATTTTTAATTATTTTAATCGAGGTCAGTGCCAGTATCATGTTGTATGAGAATGCTTCCAAGGTATGTGTATGGAAGCTTATACAAGAGTTTTCCCTAATGAAAAAAAATTGAATAGCTGTAGTTTAGAAATAGATACTGTATTTGTATCATTTGAAAGGTGTTTCTTCTAAATTTTATTTTGAAGAATGCTGTGAAACAGTAATTAATAACCCACTGACATACATTGCAGTGGGCACTGTTGCAGAACAATCTATTGGGAAGCTTGTGGTGTGGGGTTTTCAGATTTAGTCTCCTGGTTAGCAGGAGGTTTGCTGTTCCATGGGCTGTTATTTCCCAGTGCAGGTGAATTGTTGAAATCTTCTTCATCATCCATGCCATTTGCTGCATCATACTGTGTATTCTCTAATCTAGTGATAAGCCTTTCGTCTTCATCCCCAAATTCGCCTCCCATCAGAGTTGGTTCTCCTACCACCATCACATCCTGTGAACAGCACCCAATATTTGTTATATGGAAACCTTGAGAGAGAAAAAATCAACTTAAAAAAATTATGTTAGAGAACTTGCATCTCTTAACTTTGCCATATTTGAACAACAGAGTTAAAAGTTCCCGCAAAGTAGGAACCAGGAGTCAGGTTTACACTTTATTTCTAATTTAAATGAATAACACATCTCTCTAGCTGCATGCTTATGGTTCTGGATCTCAGAAATCCAGAACTGAAAAGTAGGTAGACTGAAAAGTGTGTCTGATTTTAAGCAAATAAGCAGGCTGTGAAACTGTCTTTACACTCTTCCTTGAAATATTTAGCCTTTCTCCAGTAATTCTTTCCTGAGCCATTTTCTTTGGAAAGGTACCAGGGTGCATCTTAGCTGGAACTTGGAGATACGCATATTTTAAAATCAGTTTAAAAGAAACTGCATTTCTTATCCTCAGACTTCTCAAATGAGGAGTACAACACTCTAATAAAGATGGTAACTCTCTAATCCATAGCCAGCCAAGCCCTTTTGCGCATCCAATATACTTGACATTCTGCTACTTAATTATGGTAATTAATTTAGGTAAAGTTTTCGATAAAAACAATGTTCACACTGATTTGACAATTTGCATAGCTAATTAAGTCATTAGCAAAAACCTGCTGATTGCCAACAAGCCCTGAATTTACCATCTGTTATTTCATGGTGCCTGTCACCTAACTCCATGTAGGCAACCCTGCCGCCAATCTGTGCAGTAAGAGGACCAATCTGTCCAGCTGGTACCGTAAAAGCAAGATGAAGAGTGCTAATTATAATTACACTGATGAAGCTAGTAGTCATCAGAAACTAAAGCATGCAAGAAAGACAGAATTCATCTAATCACTGCTTTAAGTACAAATTGTCCTTCCATGAAAACAAGTAAACCGCCTACTGTACTCCAGTGCATCACAGATTTGCTGCAAAAAACCTAAGCAGCATGGATAGAAAGGTGCAAACTTGAGATTGGAAAGCAAAGGTGCAAAGCCAGAGAGCTCTCTTGTTCTCTCTGTTCAATGAAGGATCAGGCTGCTGTGCTAACTGCTAAAGAAATATGTGGGATGCATCTTTTCATGCAGCTCAGGTGTCAGGGCATCAGCTAGTGCTTGGTAAAAGTGCAGTAATTCCAGATGTCTAGCTTTATTCCTGCTGATTTTACAAGCCTTTCCACGAATCCTAGTGAACAACAGATTCATATTTTAAAGGATCTGTTCCTCAGTATGAATGTAAAAGCATTTGGAAAAAGCAAACAGAAAACTAATGTTTGCATTTAATAAGGTTTCTTTTTAATCAGATGTGTACTTCCTTCACCACAAAACAACATAAATTATTGTGTTTACACTATTTTTTGATATCCTTCAGCAAAGGCTGGCATGCTACAGAAGAATTTTTGTACCACATTTTCAGCCTGTGCTATGTAAAAATTTTTCTGTATGTGGAAACTGTTACATGATTTCCTCTTTACTTTGTCTATATTTTCTTACTCTGTATATCCATAAAATATTAGGTTTAATAAAACTCGCACACAGCTTTGTGACATAGAAGTTTTAAAGGCAAAGGTGCTCGTAAGCAAAAGTTTATTCTTATCTATTCCATTCCTCTAAACAACAGACAATATATAGTGTGCACTGCTGAACCAGACCTGACCCCATTGTATTGCGAGAGCATTAATGACAAGAGAGACCTGGCAGAGGACAGCAAGTTGGGTTTGAGGTGTGCAGTGTGATATGGCAGGCAAAAAGGACCACAGTGGCTAATACACAGATCACAGGTGGCAACAGTCCCTTTTACTTCAAAGTTCTCGAGTGACAGGCCTAAAGTTCTCCCTGTTGCCATAACAGCAAGAGGTTGGTGACTTAGATGAGACTTAAAGAAGCGCATCAAAAATCACTATGGGGCTAGAACAGCTGGCTGGGGAAAGAATTAAATGTGTATTATATCCACCAAATGATTGGGAGGGGTAAATATGCTTAACAGCTGCAAGTGCTGAAAGGAAGATGATCACTTTAGGCCAATATGAGGAGATGTAAACTAGGATACTAAGATGACATTACGTGAACAAAAACGTAATCCCCACTAAGACAAAATTCCTATTACTGGTAATGGCAGACTGAAAATTAACAACTCCACTGAAACAGTGCTAACTTTGCTGCTCAGGTCACCTAATGCTAGGCTGGGAAAAATCTCAGTCTGTGGTAGGAAATATTCGTGGATCAGTGGGGAGATGTTCAATCACCTTGTAAGCATTTTTATCTCTAATTTCTCAGATTCTTTGCAAATATTATTCCTTTAGTATAATGACACCCACTGAGAGGACAGTTTGCACTTTTATTTCCCTCCATGCTACTAAGTCTCTCTCTCTCTCTCTGGGAATTAAACTACAATTATATTGAGGTTAGTGGACTTTTCCCTCATACTATTTATTAGATAGATATCACAGCATTAGTTACAGGACATTTAAAAAAAAAATTCTTGACAATCTTGCCACTGATAGTTATGTCAGGCAAAAAATAGTGTCTCAGGAAGCGCACATGCTGTTTCCTCCCCAGAGAGGATTCTGCTCCTCAGACTGAAAGCTGAAGACCCCACCGAGTGCACCCCATTGAACCTCCACTCACTAGATCCCGTGCAATGACCACCAACCTCTGAGGAGGACTGGAAGTGACTCCTTTTAGAGCCCCTCAATGCTTCTCCTTAAATTGGCCAGTGGGGGTCACTGCTGTTGAATGACACAAGGCTCCATCCCTCCCAGGGTTGAGGCTGCAGCTCTGGAGTGCTCCTAGCTCCTGCTCATGGAGTGAGAAGCAGAATCCAAGAATTAAACCCTAGTCTCTTGCATGGCAGCACACACTGCTACGGCCTAGTTATGGTAGTACATATTTGACTAGATTAGTTTAAAAAAGATTTAGACTGTAGTCACTCAATCTTATTAATTTACTCTGTGATTAGAAACAACATTTTTGGTCAAGGAATGTCTCATGATAGTAAAATATGGTTGCAGTGAAGCACTATAAATAAAGCAGTGGTTGTCTTACATTATGTGATAGAAATGTATTATTTTATAATATAACCACAAAAGCAGCTTTCATGTATATCATACCTTTCATTCTGAAATAACCCTAGTTGCCATCCAAATTAATTGATGCATTGAAACTGTACACAGAGATCACTTCATACGCAACTCAAATACAAGCACTTCTATTTAACAGATTAGTCACTTCTCAGACTTCAACTTATTTTATATCAAGCCTTAAAATTTAACTCTGCTCTGCCCAGTTATATAACTAAACTTTTTAACTTGGGATCATCCTGTATCTAAACAATGTCATAGTGAGGTCTAGAGGTAAAAATGTCTGTTGGACCGTGTAAAATTTTCTATCCCTATGCCTGTCGTCTGTACTACTGTCAATACATAACCCTGCTCAGTGTGTTACAGGGATTAGTTTGTAGCTCAGGTGTCACAGTCCCCAGAAGTAGATAAACAGTGCTTCACAAGCCTGAGATGATTAAAAATGCCTAATACTATCAAATATATCGTTTGAGAACGTCTAATACTCCAAGGACCAAAAGTTGCACTAGCTTTAGCAGCTAGCATGCCTCTAAATTCTAAGTCAAAAGAAGAAGAGTACCTCCTCCCGCTTTCCTTCTTATGGAATTGTGTTAGTAGTGTTTATTGGAATAATGGACTTCTTAGCTCCTTGCCACAAAGATTATTAATGACTGAGAGCCGCACTGCTGCCCACAACCATCATGGTCACTGCTTCCACTACAAAAACATCAGACTGACGTCAGTGTTGAAATTATATATAGAAATGGAACCAACATTTTAATTAGGTTTCAGAGTAAACACTTTCTAGAGGAATATCTTTCAAATCTCATCATAATCCTCCCTGTTAACTTGATATTCTAGTCTTGTTTGGAATAGTTTTCCTAAAGCACAAAAACTGGAAAACTATTTCTTCTCTTTCATCTCCTTACAGCTAAATCTTAGATTCTGAATTGCACAATTCTGAGACATGGGATAATTTCTGACACTAATCTCTGGCTTTGAAACTGTAGCTCTGGTTCTACAACATCCATTACAGACCACCTAAACCTACCCTTGTTTCTGAAACGCATAAGAGATTGTATTGCTTTTTTCTGCAATAGCAGGTTTATTTACGGATTTGATTTCTGAGGAACTTACAGAGAACTCCAAAGAGAAAGAGAGATTATTGAGGTATGTTACTTGCTTAAAGAGTGCAAGGAGGTTCTAATTAAGATGTAACAAAGAACGTTTGATTTACTTAGTGACATGTAGTAATGCTTTATACTTTCCAACACAAATGATATTTCACTGGGTTCATGGTTATATTATTACATTCAACAGGATCTTTACTAGTAAATGAAACCAAAATCCACCTATTAATTTCTGTGGTGATGACTGGGAGCAGCCTGGAGCAATAATTCTTTGAGTTTGTGAGAGTTGTGCATTGCTGTCAAATGGATTAATAAACCCTCTTTTTATTAAACTTAACAGAAAGTGATATTTAAATGATAATGGCTATACGGACCCCTTCTGATGATCTTGCATATACCTATAATCCACAGATCAAAATGAACAAGTCACTGTTCTACAGTGCAAGGCCCTGGGCTTGCAAGAGTGTTTCATTTGAAACAGAAGAATATGAAAAATGCTAAGGAATACAATTTCAGCCAGTAAAGAGGCTTGAAAACTGAGCAAAGACCTGAGAAAATACTGCAGCTAGCTTCAAATATGAGAGGAAATTATTAGTGCTGTGTAAGTGATAAGGCAATGACACACCAAAATTAGGTAACTAATTTCTTCAAATCATAGGAATGCTGATATTAGAAAGGTAGGTTTTCTATGAACCTTGACCATCTTTGCTCTTTTTTTAGATGAAAGAGGAAACTGTAACTCCAGTTTCTGCCCAATGGGCTAATGTTTCTTCCAAGGATCAAATGTGATTAAAACCATGAGCAAATCCAAGAGAAGTTTAAATTACTGGCATCTGCTGAGTCTAAGGCAGCTGAGTGGACTACAGCTTCTGGGTCCCTGTTCTGTCTTTTTCTTTATGCGCTAAAACCAGCCAATGCCTTTGTGGGAAGCACTGGCAATAATGAGCAATCACCCATGAGATCCTGAGAGAAGAAAAGTGGCGAGAAAAATTTTTCCTATTTGTGCTATTGTAGTACATTTAGTGGCACTTAATTCTACTACCAGCATACTACAGTGTATGTTGTCTCAGCACTTACAGGATTCGGGTCAAAAGCATCACTGGACAAGCAATGGAACAACCTAGGTATGATTTGTGTAGTACAAACATGTAGCACACTGGTTAACTACATTTGCTTTAAGAAGGTAGGAAATACGTAGTAAATATGGAATATGTAGAAAAGGTATTAAACAAGGGATTTGGGCCAGTAGAGTCATATTGACAAGAGATACTGAAGGTCTTCAATCAGTAGCCTGAGAATTAACAGAATCACAGAAATCACTGATTTTCCCACCATCATAAGGGGAAATGGGTGCAATAGAGTGCAAGTGACTGTCAAAAGGGCAAAATTTTGTATTTTATTTACCACAGTTGAGAAAGTGTAAACAATAGTTAGAGATGAGATGACAGAGTAAGACTGAATATTTTCAGATTACTGATGAGAGGCAAGATGCATACCTATCCACTGGCTGAGACTCTTAAGACACTTTTAGAGACTGGTATTATAGATGTATCAGAATGTGTCAGCACTGCAAAAGTGCTAATAAATTTAAAGCAACACAAAGAGCACAAATGATACTGATTGATTAAGCTTCAGCGACTGAGCTTCAGGGTGCAGTGCTAAACCAGCCCATGCATGGAAACAGAACCACATCATTTCACTTTCTGGTATTGTCAGCACTGTCTCTGCCTGAAGAACTGATCAGAAAACAATGCAGGTAGAGGAAATGGCACATCTGCCGCCTCCTCCTACTAGAGGAACGTCCATATGACACGTACTATTCCCTCTCATTCATCAAGGTTTGCTCAGCACACTGTATTTATCTGAAGATCTGGAATGGGCTGTGGGGAAAATGACAAAACTCTGTGAAGTTTCAAGCTTTGCCATAGCTGCTGGTACTTCAGGTGTTTTCTGGACACTATCCTGAACATGACATTTGCCTCTCCAGGCATGAAGACCTCATTAAAGAAACAGGAATTAATGGTGTGTGAGACAAAGTGTGGATGAGGTATATGGTAAATTCACACATTTACCAGTGTACACAGCATTACTGTAGGAGCAAAACTGAATTATTACTAATGTCCTAAACCAAGAAACATTACATAGAATTGAGGCTAAGAAAACATTTTCTAGCCAAGATAATTTTACTATCGAAGAGAAAACAGCACAAAACTGTAAAAGTGATAAGAAATTAGGAATTAGATGCGATTATGGTGGAGAAACTGACTTTGCTGGCTGAGAAGAAATCACTGAAGAAAAAGAGAAAGCTGGAGTATAGGATTTTCTATTAATCCAGGTTTGATGTGGATGTGAGCTCATTGTTGGGGATCTCCAGAGAGAAGGATGAGAAAAACTGAACTGAAACTACATCTGCTTATGTGAATCATCTGGATAGAGGATGCAGTGATTCCAATCCTCTTCTCTAATAAGGAGGGGGGAAATGTGTTTAACACTGAAAAAGAATTATTTCAGTAGGTTGTGGGGTTTTTTTTGTTCAGATTTGGTTTTTTTTTTTAGTTTTGGGGTTTTTTTTTATACTGAGCAGGGAAGTCCCAATCACAGAAAGCTGTATGATCAAATGAAGCTTTTAATGAGTTGAAAACTGCCAAATTGTGTTCAAGGATCTCGTCTTTTAGTGCACATAAGGGAAACCAAATTAATCAGTAAATGATACACTCATGGGAAAGAAATTGAAAACAAGTTGCTGCTACCTGCGGCTAACTTCAGAAAGCAGTGGTGTGACTGTAATAAAGTCCACTTCAAAGAATGCATTATTTCGAAGAAATGTGGTGACAGCTCTCTAGTAAACTGAAAAGCATTGAATAGTTTTATACCAAAATATCCTACTGCTAAAATTATTTTGAGTTCTGTCTACTCTACAGAGTGGCCCAACCATCAATTCCATCTGGTTTGCTATCTTTGCTGTGGTGAAGATAGGAAGAACTGTTAGCATGTCAAATCTAACCGCTAAGCATTTTCCACTTTGCAGATGGAAAGGAGAAGTGTCCTAAAAATGGAACCTGATCCTCCATAGAAAAGAGTTTGGAACATTTTGGTACTCTGCTACAGAAAGCAAAGAATATTGAAAAACATTGATTACTGACATCCTGAAAATACATGGAGACTAAAAGTCCATCCCTCATACTATGATAAACTTCACCAGTATGTCTCAGATGCTCAACTATCGTTTCCATCAGGAAGAGCAGCCTCGACTACTTCATCTCTCAGGAGTAGCCTTTCAGTACGTGAAGTCAGCTTCAGTATCAGTGGGAGAGACAAGTAACTATCAGAAGCTCAATTACACTCAAATATGCAAGTACACGCAGCTGCCACTGAAGCCAACAAAAGTTGTATCTCCAGGGAGGGACAGCCTGAAGAGAGGCAGGGGGTCAGATTCTGGTACTACTGAACTGAACGCAAGAGTACGGAATAGCTGAGATAAAGTGATTTTGCTGTCTTTTAAACTTGGAGACAGCAGGAAGCTAGCTAGTTACTCAGTTTTACACTTAATTGCTAGATTTTTCTTAAATATGTTTGAAAATTGATCCAAGGGTTTTTTTGGCAGACACCCTCAGTGAGTCAGAGGGGTCGCTGTCACCAGAGGATCAGGTAGCTGGCTTCTGACTGCTTTGTGCTGCCAGAAAAGCACAGAGATGCCTATATTAGGGAAAGAATCTGACTCTGGGGATGTGAGCCATGTGAAAATTTTAATATGACAAGGAGGAAATACGAGTTTAATGTACTGAGGCCCAAAGCTTCTAAACTAGTGGATTGCTGAATCAGTTGCCAAACAAAAATCTTCATTTCATTTCACTGGTGTTAGTCTACTCCTCCTTTTTTATCTAGGTATTCAAGCTTCCTAGGAAGTGTCTGCTTTGTGCTAACTATTCTTTGTCAGGTTTCAGAGAAGATCTAGCCCTTTCCTATCTGACAGTCAGAAATCCAATAAAAATCCCTACATGTTATTCTCAGGATACAACATTTTGTTTCTTCTAATATAAAATTAATTTCAAGAGCTTTAAAATGCATAGGATATCTCCTTATTGACTAAGGCACACTTTGTCACAATTTGAGGTCTGATTAGCCCTGTATTGTGACTAAGGCAGCAAATGTGACATCATTAAAGTGCTCCTACAGGTGCTACCCTGGAAATGACTTGGTGTTTCCCCCATAAAATGAGAATGAAAACAGTTAACAGCTAGCAGGGTGAATAAGCTTAGAGCCATATTCCAGGGGATCTACCCTTTGCAAGTGGAATGGTTGGAAAATTATATAAACCCTGCAGGTAAGTTAATTCATAACCCGTTCCTGTACAGCCTCTGAACCTGGCATCAGTTAGAGGTAAGGTACTAACATAGGTACAGCTGCACCATAGGGACACATCCTCGTTCAGCACCTGGGAGATGGAATTTCGTAAGGCTCATGCTATATCTAAAAATAGGAGGCCCAATCTGAGTCCCACCGCTAGTGGAAGGACTCCACTGACAAGAAAGGGAACTGGCCAAGGCCTCTAAAAAATCACATCTGATCCTCCGGACACCAGTCTTTGAGGGTCCTTTGTCAAAGCTGCACTGCAGAGCAGTATCTTCACATCTTTCCACTATTCCCCAGCTTCCACAGCACACTGTACAAGATTGCCTTTTGCTTGTGATAGTTTTGGCTCAAGAATGCACCTTCTTTACAATGTGAGGAAAGAATTAAAGCACTGTAAGTGATTCAGGCCTAAAAGGAAAGTGAGACTTACAGGTACCTGACTTGATAGACTCAGGTTTGCAGCAGCCGACTTTTTCTTGCTGTTGGTACTATTTGCATTGTTGCCAGCACTACTGTTGGAAGTGCTGCTGGTAGAGTTTTTCCTTTTCCTCCGTTTGGTTGTCGGCTGTCTTGTGGGTTCTGCTGCAATAAAATGGTAAGAAGGAAAGCAAATGGCAGATACTGTAAAGCGTGAACTAAAATGATCTGTAAGCAGAAGTGATGAAATATTTTTTCATCTAGTTTCAAATTTCTAAGTTTAGTAGTATTGGTAGTAGATTTAACATACAAACCATAGAATGATATTTGGACCCAAATCAGTAGAATCAGCTTTCAATTTTCTATAAAAAATTATTTGTACAAAGGCTTTGTACCAAAGCTTATTGTCCCAGCATTATCTATAAAGATACTTGAAAGCATTTGACTAATGGGAGTATCATGATAACTGTCATGATGTGATATCAAAGTGACTGTGTAACTTGCTGAAGGCCACAAAGCAAGCAAGAGTGCTAAACAAAAATCCAGGTCTTATTCTGATATAGGGTACAGCCTCAAGTGACCCAGCTAGAGACAAAGGCTAAAGGTAGCTTTTTACCCTACTGCTGCTATCAGTGCAGCACACAAGCAACTACTCTTTGAGTTCCTTGTGCCTCTGATTGTGAGCTCCACCTTTAAAATTGCCACTCCCAATAGAACGTGTTAGAACTTGCTGAATGCCATTTCCCTGCAAGCCTTCGAAACTCAGTCGAAATCAGGACAATTACACAGCTTTGCTTAAGTTGGCAAAGAACAGAGGGGCAACTGTACATCTCAAAATTTGACCTGGGCATCTATGTGAGTAGTCTTAGATAGACAATCCTTTATAATCTGAAAAAAGAGAGAATTATTATTTTGAGGTGTAAGAGGAAGGACATTAGGTCCAGGCCTGTAAATAACTTTATATTAGTCTCAAAGACAATTAATTATGAATTGTAGCTGTAATTTCAGTCACAGCAGGAAGCTGGATTACATAAAAGATGAATTCTAATAGAGCCAGTAGGCATTTTGCATTCCATCTACACATTTTTTGTATTAAATTATATTCTAGTCATAGCGAAACCATCTGAATGTGCACATCTATAAATCAGTTGTGTCAGACAAATCATAAAACATCAGAACAATTTTCAGGCTTGCTTTTCAGCAGTGTTAATTACTTTCCTTTAGAAGTAAATTTTCCTATTGTTTCTCCATTAATTTTACAATAAAATAAGTGGAATACTGGAAAAGAAACATACCTGGTGGGGCCACCATTCTCTGCCATTTTTGAAATAAACAAGTCTTCAAGCAGTCTCGAGGACTTAGATTGTAAGTTTTATGTCTTGACATCAGTTCCTGCATTGGCTCCAGTATTACACACAACTGGAAGAAAAAATCAGAATAGAACAATTTCATCCAGGCAAAGCCCCAGTTGATCAGTATTTACGTAAATGGAAATTATACCTCTAGTTTTGTGTTTTGTTTTTTTTACTCTTGCAAACAGAACATGCCTTTACAGTTCAGTTTAATCTGCACTGGGATTGCAGGATCAAAACTCTAAACTGGGAAAACTTTTGCTTACTATTTGCTATCTTAAATACATTCTAGATATATCCAATAAAGTTCAACACTGATCTTCCAGGCCACCGAGATTTCTGAAGACTAGATGTTCATCCTTGATTGCCAAAGCTGCAAAGATTAATTAATAATCAATAAAATGCTTATAGTGGGTTATCATTCCCATACAGCAAAATGTACAGATTCTTCTGATGTGCCGCACTCCACAAAGATGGCTTCTTATAAATGATCTTTTATCTTGCTATTGCTTGCAAAATAATTAAGAGAACTTCGGGTTTTTTTAGTGTTTTGAAGGATATACATTCTTTTGCTATCCCATGAATGGCATGTTCAAGAAAAAAGAAAAGCCTTTTATTTTCCTTGTCTACTTAAATGCTGAATGTAGAAGGTGGAGATTTCTGAAAACATGGCATTTCAAGCAAACGCCTTTTTTCAAATGAGACTTACAAATTTTCTATCTGTTCACTCAACAGTTAAAACCACTGGTCACTGGTTTTTATTTCTGTTAGCACAGCAGGTCTGTCACAAAGAACACTATGCTGGTTTCTATTCCTTCCTGTTTATCACCACAGAATTGTTTAAACTTCACACAAAGCCATAGAAGACTACAGAATTGCCCACATATAATCGAGGGGATACTCTTGCTTAAAGGATCTTTGATCTTCAGTCATCCCACAGAAGAAAATATTCAGGTTAACCCATAGGTTCCACCTGAACTTTGCAGAGCTGGCACATAGGAGGAAAAATTTCCTTACTTACTAACTGAGCACACACGATAAGAAGGTAGCTGGCACAGAATAAAAATGAACTCTGCATGCCATTTTTAGTCACTTTTCAAAGCAGAACTGCATTTAGAAGCAGGGGCAATTTTGTTGGTTTTTTGTTGGTTTTTTTTTTTTGTTGTTGTTGTTTTTTTTTTTGTTTTTGACTAACAGAAGTAAGGCAACAAGTTGATCAAGTCATTAGAAATTAGAATGGCAGCTGCAGAAAGGCATAACTTAAACCAAATCTTGTTTTGAGTTATTTAGTTAATTTTAGCAAGTTTTGCTGAAGAGGCATCTAGGATTTAGTACAGAAGAAGATGTTTTCCCTTCAAGCTTTTACAAATATGTAAGACAGGAGACAAATTCTCTTTTCTGGGCTGCAGAGCTGATCAGTGTTTGGTCCATTCTCCCCAGGTGAACCCCACTCTCATTCATATAAATGGAAATGCAAAGTATGCGGGGAAAATAGCTGAAAGGGAGCTGCCAGGACTAAGAGGCTAATTCAGCATTTAAATATTACTGTGTATTGGCACTGCCGTTTGATGAGCCTTTCATTAAGAGCAGTTAAAAGAGAGATAACATAAAGTAGCAGGGAGAATGAAGAGCTTCAGTATGAAAAATTATTTTTTTCCAATTGCAGAAATTGAATCTGCAGTTGCCTCATTGACTTTTTTCTTTCATAGAGTTTTTTACATAGTTTTTGTAGATAAATATCTATAAGATAATCTAATAAACAGAGAGCTGCTATGAGATCTCTGCTATAACTTTGGACTCAGATTTTCCTCTCAATAATCTACAAAAAATTAAGAGCATCAGGTCCTAAAGTACGTGCAGGATCGAGCTTATGTTGTGAAATAGGTGTTGCACTTTGAGTTCTTATTCAATTTATTCTGAAACCTGCAGGCACTTGCTCAAGTTTTGTGTTTCTATGTATGTGTGAGAGAGAGATTTGTTATCATAAGGGACACCATTGTTTTGGTTCTCAAAAGTCTCCGTTTCTGGCACAGCTGCCTAAGTTTTCTCATTACGAGCAGATAGTAACAAGCATGAAAAAGATAGCTGTGATAATTCTGAACAAACTAGTTACCCTGGGCAGAACATTAGATTCACATAGCTCTGTTGCTACTGGGACTAAAAGTATGTAAATATACATGGAGGGTCCTCTAAGATTTCCTTAGGGACACTTTATTCACAACACACTTACTCCTCCCTATTTATTTGTTGTTGGCAACAAAGAGAATGTTTTTTCTTTATCATCTTGACAAAGATGTTTTCTATTGTATTCTAACCATAATGCACACTGAGAACTATGCTGCCCCTGCTGCCTGTAGATATCTTGACTGCTAATCCTGTCTATAATCTCTTTCACTTCACACATAAGACTAAAATGGGATACAGACCAAAAATGTAGAAATGTCTGACTGATCTCACATGTATAGAGTCCCAGCATAAGGGTATGGGACATGGGACAGTCTCATCTTGTGGAAACCTGGGAGCTGTATAGACTTGCATGAATTCCTCTTCTGGTTTGGGAGAATTCACAACCATTTTCTCCCTCTAAAGTATGCAAATTATAAGTTCAGCTTTGGATGCCTGAATACTAGGAGGGCATTGCACTCTGTGGTTTTAAATGCATCTAGCTCATGTGAATTTGGCAAAAGTGTAAAATAGTCTGGATTAACAATGATTGATATTAAATCTCACAGTCTTTTTTACTGACCTTTGCGATCTATCTGAAATTTAAAGTGACTCAAAACCAAAGGAAAGAGGAAAAAATTATGCTCCAATTGTCTTAAGTCTGAAGAACTTGCCAGTTACAATCAATAGTTTGATTTTTGCTGAAAGGCAAAACTAAAAATGTGGGGACAAGATACACTTAAGATCTTGGTTGGCCAAAACCACCTGCCATCTTTAACCACTGGTGAGCAGGGTAACTGGCAGGCCGGGTTGACACCGTCATTTTACACACTGTCTTCTTAAAGCTAACAAAATCCTTTAAACCCTACATTCAATGGCATATAGAAGAAGCCTTAGGTTTAGACTGCCTATTCCCCACAGGTCACCTAGTCTCAACTCTATGAGATTTCTTCAAAACATCTATTTTAACATTTTTTTCAAGCATTGGATAATACGAACACATACAAGTCTTTACTGTAGTACTATATTAACAATATTTGGAACATGAACAAAACCAATCTCTTCTACAAGCAATTTCTTCACAGCTTGAAATCAGTCACCTAGGAAAATACCTTAAAGACTTCAAGAATTTAGTGCAATGATGATGCATGATTACAGAAATAATTTTTACATTCCTAGGAATGCAGACCCTTTAATGGCAATGCTTGACCAGACACAATTAGATATTCTAAGCTCCATGTTTAGGTGACACTAAAGGTGAGACTCATTTGCCTGCACAGACATGTCTAGTGCTGTCTGAAATGCCCTCGGTGATGCAGGATCTGATCCACCAGATCACTCTTTTTTCCCAGAAAGACATAAAGCTCCATGTGGATGTTTCAGGCACTAGAATGTGTCTTAATCATGTGGGCAATTGAACAAAGCTCAAAGTTCAAAGAAAAATTATGTTTCTTTTAGCTTTTAAAATGTGTTTGGAACAGTGTGTATCAGAATAGATTACATGCTGCCCTGCTGCAGTACTAAAATCTACTGAAACAACTCCACATAATGCTTAGTATCCCAATATTAGTAGAATTAGTTTCCAGGCATCTTTTCTTATTTGAACTCACTGCTGTGATGTCTGACCATTACTGCAGAACCATTGCTGTTTCACTGTCATAGCTGCAAGTAGGAGACAGCACTAGAGATAAACACAGTGCTTCACAGTGAGAGAAATCTTTGGCATGAGAAGCCTCTCTTTGGGGGTTCCCAGTACACATAGGGATGCATGCATACATTTTGTTACTATATAGACTGATAGTGATTTTCCTAGAGTACTATATGGGTCCTATGGACAATTCATCAATTACAGGGCTTGGATCCAACTTGATAAAATGGTAGATATACCCTTGAGGCTCAGGGAGGTGAAAGTAGGAAACATAATAAAGCACATGGTTGTTTTTTTTGTTGGCTGGTTTTTTTTGTTAATAAAACACATCTGGAAGGATTCATTTTTTAAAGGATTTTTTTTTTTTTTTTAGAGGAGAAGACTAGCATCTACAGATTTCAAAACCCAGAGTATTTTAAGAAGGGAATTATATGAGGAGATACTGGAGGCACTGCAGACAGGCATTATGGGTCCACACATAATTTCCTGTAATGCTTCATTTATCAGCAGAACCCAAACCAACCTTCATCATTAAGGGTCTGTATTCAGTTGTGAGATCAGTCCAGTCACACCAAGAATAGTTTTAGCCTTATGAATTTTGTTCTAATGCTGGATTTTTATTCTGTTTGGAGAACAGATGCTCATTCTTATACAGTGAAGGTTAGCAGAAAGACTGATGAGCATGCTCTCCTTTACCTTACTTTTGTATACCATAAACTTATGCAATCTATTGCTAATTTAATTACCAAGTACCCTCTTCAGTGAAACCTCTTGTCTCCACGAGATTTTTCCCATTTGCAGTCGGGAAGGTTGTTAGGCTGTTGGTGAAGGCACTGCAGTCCTGCCGGCGCTGAGCTGCAGGTGGCAGAGCTGTCCCAGCTAACAGGCTTCCCTGCCTGTGCTTGTGCCAGAAGCACAAAAGGACTGCAGCCATTCAGTTTTTCAATGCTTTTTGCATTTTAAAGAGAAATCAGTGAGACTTGAGTCTTGCAATACTTAGATGGCGAGGCTAACATAATCACCCAGCCAGTTTCTTTAAATCAGGAAACATATCTGCTCAGTAAGTGCTGCACGGCCAGTGAGTCTCACAGTCTATCAAAAGAAGCAAAGTATCTTCCCATGATTACCCATTTTGTTTGTAAAGCATAAGTTTCACAAACCACAATTTAAAAAATAGAATTAACTAAAATTTTCATGTAGATGACACTTACAAATGTTAATGTATAATGTAATATCAGTTTTTCTGAATGAGCCAGCAAGGAACCAGGCAGCAATGAGAGCGTTCCCTGAAGTTTTACTGCAATGTAGTTTTAACTCTTTGATGTTTGAAACTTCTTCTGGTTGAATGCCTGTATTAATCACCTGAAAATTATAGGAACTGCTGCAGATGCAGAGCTCATGGAGATTTACAACCCCTCCTAAAAGTGACAAAAAACCCATCTGAATTGGGAGTATTAATCATTGTCTAATGTTCAGGTAGGATGTTGACAGTGGCAGTATACCTGGAATACAGTGTGCAGCCTTGAAATGGTTCTTTGCTTTTTTTTTTGAGCTCATTTTTTATCCTCGACAAACATTCTGAGTTATTAACCAACGAATCTGAACAAAATGACATTCAATTTCTATGCTGAAATGCAGTCTTCCCTCTGCATACCCTGTATGTGCTCTAAAGAAAACAACTCCAGTTAATGGTGCTAGCAAATTCGGGCCCCAACGTGTTTCCCTGGGAAGAGTCCTATTTCTTCAGTGGGGCAAGATTTCTGAAAAGAACTGAAATGTCTCTGCACACTATTTTATGCATATCCACAGATATATATTTCCGGAGGTCCATGATATGCTACTGATAGACCTGTGATGAGGAAGGGGACATATTATGGATATTTTTTCAGTCTCTGTGAAAGAGTCTGAAAGTCTGAGTTCCTGAAATGGTTTCAAAGCCTTGTACAAGTGCTCTATACTCCCAGCAGTATGGCATTGAAACAGGAACACATTCCTTCAGTCCTCAATAAAGTTCATTCTTTGGAGTTAGAAATAGAGAAGTCTTATAGCTTAGTTTAAATTTTTCTGCTTATGCTTGTTTTTCAGAATTAATGTAAGTATCATTCCTCTGCAGAACAGAGGGAGGAATGAAAATTTCCTAGGAACATATTGCTGCTTCTTTCACTGGCCGGCTTGCAATTCACTGCTCAAAATAGCTTGTGTTTTTTAAGGATCACATGTGAATAGAGCACATTTTCATCTTAAAAACTGTCTTTGTTTTCCATTAAAAAACATGGAGATAGAAATGAGAAATGTTTTGGATTTTTTATGAACTGAAAGAGATGAGGTGGTTTTTTTACATACTTTTTTTTCTGGAGGGGATTACTTTGCCTTTGTTCTAAGTTCTTGCCCAGTGTGTCAAGTCAAATACAAGTCGCTTCCATCAGTACATTTCAGTGGATAAACTATATCCATGCTTTTCCCTGCATGATAAACTTTAAGCCAAAAGAAGGGGCTTTGAGATTTCCATCACTCAGTTTACTACTCTTGCTACCTACTTTCCCTTTTTGAAGAGATGCTGTGCACTCCTGCTGAGATGTGGACGCTAGTAAATGTTCATTACACGTCCCAAGTAATGATATGCATAGAATAAATATATGTTAAATTTTGAAATTTTGCAGTAGTTAGTGTAGCAAGCAGCAAAATCAGTAAAGTGCCTCAATTTAAATTATAAACCCAGTTATTTAACATGAATATTCAAAAATCCAGTCTGCACAGTATCATTTATTTTAGCGAAACCTTAGATGATCTTTGGGACAGAATGAAAAGGCAGCTCTTATCCTCCATTGCTTAAGTTAGTCCAATACCACAGAGTAATCCCTCGACTGTTTGCTGTGGCTACTGTTCTCTCCATGTTTTCAATTCCTTCTGTGCCAAAGACATATAAACAGACTGAAGTCCTTGGTTTTGCTATATAGGTAGGGAACAATATGAGCTTTTGGTATTTAGAAGGAGGTGGGAAACTGCCTGGAAATACAGTAGAGGCACTCTTGCTGTATTTACCCTTAAATTAAATACATTCAATTTAAACAGATAGTAATGAAATGGATTAAACTGTTACTAAAATACTCTCTTTAGACTTTGACTTAAAATCTCATTGAGATGAACGAGATCATACCTCTCCAAGAAATTGTTTTAGACTAGTTCAGTGCTCAGCAAGGCAGCACTGCATCAGGTTGAACTTGGCTCACATTTTAAGTACATCTCCATAACCATGTGGAGTAGATATTTTGTATAAAATACAGGATGAGTTTCTGTAGCACAATACTGTAGCAAGAGCAGATTCTGGGACAAATTCCATAACCTGAGATTTACAGGGTCTGGGATATACTTAATAGCCATCTCTCTGCACTGGAGAAGGTTCCATGTTTTGTAATACTTATCATGCTGAGTCAAGAAATACTTACACTTGCAATCACCTAAGAAGCTAGGGATTAGAATGTGTAGCTTAACACTTGCAATATGAACAATCATTAGCATCTACAGCTTATTATTTACTATTTATACAATGCCAGAGATACAGATTTTACAAACTACTGAACCCCTTGTTCAAAAGAGATTCCTATCTCAACTAGATAAGAGGTAAAATACTGAGCCAGAAATAATTTGGCAATAGAAGTTATGCATGTAAAAACAACAATTTCATGTACTTATCTACAAGATCCTTGAGGACTACTGATATGTATTTAAATGATTCTCACAGGTTGTCACTTGAAAATATGGCTGTTTTGGGTGCTGCACTTTAAACAAAATGTCATTAATTTCACTGATAATTTGGTTATTTAGGCAACAATTCTGCCACAAGGCTCCTGGCATTCACTACACCTTTTGTGTGTGTTGCCAACACTGCAAGATGCAGGGGTATGACATGCAACTGCTGAATCTCCATACCGGATTCACTAGTAAATACTCAACACTCAGTAATGTTTATTCGTCCTATAGTCTGCCCTGAATGCCAGTCTAGGACTCTCCAGTTTCTCACTAACACCCAGAGGTAGCAAATGATTTCTCAATAATGCAGTATTCAGCTGCTCAATTGCTCCCAAGCTACATAGCTCATCATGTTTTTACACTGCTCTGTATCTGCAGCCATTTCAATTCCCAGCAACAGTGATAATGGAAAGAAGCTGCATTCATTCCAGGTAAAACTAAGCTTAGAAACCCATGTTTTTTTCAGGCAAATATTAGGAGCAGATAGGAAACAGATCTTAACACAGCATAGCCATCACCTGTGTTGCAGCTAATTCTTGTTAGTGTGTTGGACCCCAATTTAATTTCACCTTCCCTTCCCCTCGCCCCCTTCCCATTTTTCTTTACATATCAGCTAGCTAACAGCTTCCACCAGTGCCCTGTCCTCCACGCACTCACACACTCTGGAGCAATTCAGATGATTATGGAAACTTTGTTAGCTCTTGTGGCTATTAATTCTGCCCTTTCTTGTGGTGGCAGCATGACAGCATGAAAACTATGTGCCTGGTCAGCAGGGACCACAACCTCCTTTACAATTCATGAAGTTCTTCCTCCTTCCTTTCATCCCAGCTGGGATTGCAGTTCCTCACATCCTGCAGTGTACTCAGACTAGTGGAAGAACTGTGGATTCAACCCTTCTGTAACCAGGAAAGCCTTCCTGTCAATGTCCCTGTTCCTGCAGAACTGCCACTGAATTGCTATGCAGAGAGCTGAGCACTCTCATCTCTGAAAATAACTTTGAGCAGAATAATGAAAAATAATATAAAGCTTAAAAACACCTTTCCTCCACCCCTCCCTTCTTCCCAAGCTCTACCTCCTGCCCTCCAGTGATGCAGGGAGATGGAGAATGGCAATTACAGCCTGTTCATCAAAGAGTGTCCCTGCCGCTGCTCAGGGACAGGAGTCCTTCTGCTCCAGTGTTGCATCCCTCCCACGACAGACAGTCCTCCATGGACTTCTCCAACATAAAAACTTCTCCAGTGCTCTATGAACTGCTGCAACATGGGTCACTATTTCACATGTTTCAGGCATAGCCCTGTGACCCCCACACACCAGATCTACCAGTAAACCTGCTCCAGTGTGACCTTTTCTCTCCATAGGTCTGCAGTCCCTGCCAGGAACCTGCTCCAGCACGTTTCCCATGGGTCCACAGCCCTCTCTCTGGCATCCATTTGCTCAGCTGTGAGTCTCCCTCACGGGCTGCAGGAACACTGCTGCCTCACCGAGGTCTACACTATGGGCTGCAGGGGAATCTCAGCTCCACTGTCTGGAGCACCTTCTCCCTCTCCTTATCCACCAACCTCGGTGTCTGCAGAGTTGTTCCTCTCACATATTCTCCCTCCACTCTGGCCACAATGCCGTCTGCCCGGTAACTTTTCCTTTTTCTTCTTAAATATGTTATCACAGAGGCATTACCACTATTTCTGATTGGCTCAGCCTTGGCCAGTGGGACATCCATCTTGGAGCCGCCTGGCATTAGCTCTGCTGGACATGGAGAAAGCTTCTGGTAGCCTCTCACAGAAGCCACCCCTGTAGCACCTCTGCTACCTAACCTGGCCATGCAAGCCCAGTACAATGACACCTGCAGTTTGTAAGTAATGAATGGTGTGCAGCACCTTTGAGATGCTATGTAATGAATGTTGAACTGGACAGATGTGCTCTCCTTTACCCATCCAAGGGGAAACATTCATGCTGGAGCGCATCTGTGGAGATGACTTTGATGTGTATCTTATTTAAGTCTCACTTTGTCAGTATGTTCATTATTACAGAATGCGATCGAAGAAATCCTGTTTCACAATATTCTTAAACGTTAAAAAATATTTTACTCCTCTGAGTCATTGCTGTAACTATTTGATAACCCTCTCCCCTCAAACTCTGAAAAAAGTCTTTCCCTGTCATTTTGCTAAATCATTTTACTCAAGATTTATAGTTTATGGCTTTAGAAAGGAGTTCTGCTGTTTGCAGTTTTACTTCTCTCTTTGAAGTTTTAATACTGTTTTTTAATAGATTTTTAATTTTTGATTCTTTGCAAGAACTTTGAAACTTTAAATTATTTGCTCTTCTTCTCATTACCCAGGCATTAAAAGATTGTTTTTTCAGTAAATGCTTTTTCCTCTTCATCCTCCATACAATGGGGAGATGTTTTGAATAACCCTTCTTTCACACTATCACATGAGTCTTATGCACTTTTTAATATTGTTTACACCAGCTCGGCTCATGTCTCTTCCTACACCAAAGTGAACAGTGAAAGTTATCTTCTTCTTTTCCTTCCCTTGATGACAAATCAAAGTAAGGGGCCTTGGTTTCCACAAAACAAGCAGATAATACTGGAGTCCTAATGGCAAAGCCAAACTGCATCCATTTGCAGCATGTATTTTCAGCTAATGAAAACAAAAGGACTTACAGGAGAAGTCTCATCTTCCTTCTGATGGGCTTAGTTCTGAAAGCCATGAAAATCTATAATCTGAGTTATCTAACACTTGTTTAACATTTTCTAAATCTTCCTTGCCTGGTGCAATCTGGACTCATCCAAACTAAGTAGACTGTTTGGTGTTTTCTTCAAGGAGGACAACCTGCTTGAACCTTTTCCTTCATCAGGATCCTAACCTGAGGATCAATACATCAAATCACAAGCCAGCATCATAACAAAAAATCTTGGACAGCCCATCATATTGTGTCATTCTTCTCTCAAACTATCTGTGTAGTTGGCAATCAACAGGAAAGATCTGTGTCTTACACATCTCAGATCAGAATTAAGCTCTTAAATGATTTTAATGGAGACCATAGAATTTATCTTTGTTGTTTAATTCAATATTAGTGTTAAATTACATTGCAAAGTGCATCATGTTGACTGCATGATATGATCTTTTATACTGCATTTGGTGTAGCAGTGAGTCTCAGTTTCAGAGAGCTTGTCAGGACAAAATTAAATTTTAATGTAAATCAGATCAGATTCATTGATATCAGCCTATACTGGATTTGGATGGAGTTCCACCGTTAAGGACTTAAGGCAGGTCCATAGTAATTAAGAGGAGGAACTAATCACTTTGTATCAAGTATGTTTAATTAAGCCTTCTCCTGCATACTAATATCTCCTTTTTTACATCTTTCTGACATAGAAACCCAACAGCTATTGTTTTATCTCACTGTGTTTCAGCGGCTCGGTGCAAAGCACATGATATTTGAAAGCTTTCTTAATTTCATTTTCTCTAGATAGTTCAAAAATCATGCAGCTTACAATTTGTTCTCATTTCAATATTATTGCCTCTGCTTCTAACACAATCACCAATTTTATTTCTTACATAGTACCGAGTTAAGAACAAAACAAGGGTGACTTTGGAGACTGTTGTGCACTTCAAAAGAAGTTCGTTCCTCTCTTATTCTTTGCCAAATACAGATATTTAATAATCAGAATTCCTTAATAATTCACCATCACAGCCACTCCAAACAGTATCTCTAGGAAACAGCATCGGAAAGGTCTATTTCCTTGTTTGCCATCTCCCATCACTATGGCATGTGATGTTGCTGCATGACATTTCCTTCCTCTCTATTTCTCCAAAGGCAAACAGGGTCCTATTCAACAGTTCTGAGTCAAATCCTCGCACCTGATATTTCTGATATGCAAACTTTTAGCTTTTTCTATTTGTGCAACAATAAGACCTTATCAGTTTTTCTGCTTTTCATTTTGACTATGAAATGCATCCACTATCACTCTTCACCTGTGTCCCTGGCAGCTCCCTTAGGTTCAGATGGAATCTGGTATGTTGTTTGTCTTGTTCAAACTACTGCTGATTCAAAACAAATCACAGCATTATAAAAAAGATCAAGAGTGTAAGGACTGCATTTGAGTGCTGACAATTTTTAGTATGCAGCTGTATTACAACTTGGAAATAAGTTCAGAAATGTTTTCATGCTGAAGTGGCCTGCAGACAGCAAATGCTGACTTAAAGATACTGAAAGTGGAACAATAGGAGATGCTATGCCTGGCCAAAATACAAGCCTAAAAATTTAGTGGTGAGGTTGAAGTTTTGGCTTAGTGTATAATTTTTGAGGCTACTTCAAAATAGGTGCCGCACATGAAGACAGTCTTTATGCTGTGAAACAAAACATCACCTTCACCTTTGACTTTACAAATTCACTTCCATACATTGCACTATTTTCAGATTTCCTTGTACAAGAAATCATCCTTCCTTTATACAATAGATACACATGAAGATTCATACAAACTGAGGCAATAAAACAACTGTGATTCATCCTTCAGACTATCGTGTACATAGCAACTCTAATTTTATCTACAACCTTGCAAAAAAGAAAGCTTTTTCCAGAGTATAAGCAGCTAGCTCTTCTGTGTCATGGATCTCTTCCCCCATCCATATAAAATCCTCTTGTTTCGATACTGCAGCTCAAGCACAAATGCAGTGTTTTTCACATAACCAGTTCTATTTTTAGCCTGAATTGTAGGAAGTCTGCAGCATTAATAAATGGAAGAGAAGTACAGAACTACACTGCATGGTAATGTGCCAATGCAAAAGCTAGCTTGGCCTTTAGCCAATGAACTGTGGTTAGATGTTAGAGCAATGAAAGTAAAAACACCACTTGTAATGGAATGATTAATAAGCTGACAAACTTCCATGCATTTATTTCATACTTCTTGAATGCCAACCTTATTAATACCAGCATATTTTCTTTTTATTAGAGATCTCAGCCTGAAGCACAGAAGATATATACATGGATATGTGTTTTCATACATGCAATTAAGGTTTGCTTAATTCTATGTTCAAATAGAAAGCATGATACTTTGCAATACAAAGCCTGACATAGGAAAAAAAAGAATAAGGAAGCAGATTTGCTTTATACACTAATAATGCAACTCCACTAGGCATTTAATCCATTGTTTTATGATTTTCTTTCTCATTGACTCTGAAATTCCCTTGTTTGGTACCAAAATTCTGAAGGCAAAAATTCTCCAGAGCTGTTACACAAAGGACAAAAGTTCACAGTTCTTACAGGGACACAGAATCTTCTATAATCTCTTCACTTCTCACCCAATCCACAAAACTTGTCCCAGCACGGTTATGCTGTGGACAGATGGATGTTTATATAAAAGCCCTTGTGTCTGAATAAAATTCCATTTCAGTCTTATATAAAAACAGCAATTACTGGAAAATGGAACTTTTTAATTAAACGTATTCAAAGAAAGTAGGGATTAATGACTTTAAAGTAGGGAGTATTTAATGCTTGTAGTCATAGATCATCTACTAGTGAAGCTGTATCATCACCATCAGACAACAATGCTTTTAAGTATTGATAGTGTATATGTTAATAATGCTTCAGTTTTCATGACAATATAGTTAGCCACGCAACTAATGTATGCTATATCTATAAATAAAATAATGCTTTAATAAAATTAATTCATACCAATGTCTTCAAAATACATAAAGATACACTTCGGATCAGGCTAGTTGGCCCAGTGAAATGGAGATCAGCTACATTTTGAATCTTTTTGGTAATGGTGATGTAGTAGGGTACAATTCATGATAATTACACCAGAAAAATGTAATAACTGCCCGTTTGATTCTCTGGTTTGTAGGTAAGAAGGAAAGTATTACCCTGCATGTCAATTAAATACAGGCAATAAAACATAGGCAAAATTATTTACTGGCTCTGAAATTGTGCTTGCACAGATCAGAGCCTGGGTCATGCACATCTTAAAAACAAGCTCCAACTCTATACTTCACATGGATCAAATATTAGATGGTGAGTACAGAAGCCCACACACAAAAGTCAAAAGAGATAAAAGCAAAACACCAACATTAGGTTTGTTTTTCTGTTAAGGATTTTATTCAGGTACAACAAAATCAATACTTGTCCTCTGACTGTACACAGTGTACTTGAACTGTTCTGTCGGGATCTATACAAAAAACAGAGATGGAATTTAAGGTGGGTGGATATGAGGATCAGGTAAAACACACTTGCATGTGCAGTCCCTGCTTCCCAGAATGACTGCAGCTTGCAGCGCTGCAGGGGCATTGTGTACAGCAACGGCACTGCCTTACACCACCCCCACACACAAGGGCTCAGTGGTCTGAATATCTGTGCTATGAAAGCAGTCTCTGAGGAAACAAAGCTAGCATCCCATCTGAGAGAGAAAAGTGCCATGACATAGTGGCCACATCCAAATGGGGATAGTCCAGCCTATTCCCACTCACCTCACACTGCAGCATAGCATAAACAGAAAGGTGGAGAAATACCAACACTAACAATGAACTGACAGTTCCTACACACAGAAAAATCAGATTGCCCAATCTGCCTAGTTGCTTAATAAATTAGATGCTAGATCATTCAACTGCATTATAGCACGTGATGCTGTACCTCAACTTGACCTCCCCTGCGCTAATCTTCTGAGACATGAAATGCCTAAGATCTGTGCTCCTTCTTTGTCCATGTCCAGAGAGACTTATGCCAAGAAGTGAGTTAAAAAGCAAGTAAGAAAACCCAATCTTCTTAACCCTTTAACTGCTTTTGTTTTTCCCTCACTGGTTTATGAGCCCATCCTGCAGTAGTTACCAACGTTATCAGGAGCTACTTGATGTGGCTGCTATCTAGTCCCAGTGGGTGCTTTGATATGTCTCTCTTGAATTTCTGGGTTAGTTGCACAGGTGAAATGGAAAAAGGAGAGAGCAATAACACACAATTGTTTCACAAAAAGAAACCTTTCAGAGGTTGTCAAATTACTTAATCCACAGACTACTTAGATGAATAACTGAACTGCCAGCTGAAAAGGAAATGTATTTTCTGGGAAGTCTTTCAAATGCATTTGAAGTTCTCAATAACAGCAATATTGAGAAAGGTCTTATGTGCATGTATCAGTGCTCCCAACTGCAGTGCAGCACTGCTTCCAGTGCTGTTAACTGTGTGACTAAGGTTGTGCTTCAGCAGCACAGCAGCCCTGGTGTTAAAGCTCCTGGGTATCAGTAATGCAGAGAGTGTGCTTGTACAAATTAATTTTACCAGTTCAGCATTTTTTGAAAATACTTGGCAGATTACTTTTGTGCCAGCACGCTTCATGCCATCCAAGGAATTATCTGCCAGTTCCATACCAGCATCAGATTAGGTATTGTCCAGCACAGACAACAAAGTCAGCCTACATTCAACAATGTTAATATGATCCAATTAAGTTTGTTTGGTTTGATGATCCAATGTACAAGGATACATTACTAATGGGTGTGGAACTACAGACTTATACCCATTATAAAACAATATTCCCAAATGAAATAGGTGAGGCTCATTCTCCAGCCCTCAAGCTGTGCCAGTGTAGCAGTTGTGTGCACCCAGCTCAACCCTGCATGCTGCCAGCCGAGGGTGACTCCAAACGCATTTACTGAAATCTATCCCTTGCCCAGGCTTCTCCAAGAATAGCATAAAGACATGGTCTGGGAGAGAGCAAAATGGCATAGAATAAATTGAGAAAATGTGCCAACAGTTCACCTGGGTAGATATTTATATGCCAGCTCTCAACAATGCCATAGGTCTGTCTGGTTTACTAGCAGAAATGCAGCTGGGGAAAGTTATGCCAAGAACATCATCTACCCAATGACAGCTACAGGTCTGGTAACTGGAATGTACAGTTGGTTTTCCCCAGCGAAGATAAACTGGACTAATTGAACAGAGCTACATTTTTGGATCAGAAAGCTGAAATCTGTGGTCTTTGCAAATAGCACTGTCCATACATTGCTGATGCATGCAGACAGTGTGCAGTGGGTCCCAGTCCTGCTGGGGATAGTGCAGCTGTTATTTCCAGAGTGGTTACAATGTGTTTGGAAGTTCACAAGACACAATGTCTGTGACTGGAAACCCTGACCACAAAAACAATTATGATTTGGCTTTTTATACTTTATTTATTTAAAAAATTTGCAATTTACACCTTATTATATGAGCAAGGCAATGTGAATTTCACTCCTGGCACATGGTTCGTATAATTTTGCCTATGTTAACACATCTATTTTCTACAGGCAGTTCAGTGCTTTTAGAGAGAAAGGACAGATTTTGAACTTTTTTTGCTAGTGTGATCGCAGTAATGTATCCTCTATCTTCAAAACAGCTTTTTAATGTGTTCCAGCCAGGACTGAAAATATCACACAAGTCACAGAACAATCGTCAAATTCTCATTATCACCCCTAGTGTCAGGAGAAGTCAGTTTTATGGAGAAGGAGTTAGTGAGACCTTAAGATTCCTGTGGTGTTTTCTTTTTTTTTTTTTTT
>VXBA01000665.1:987024-1023773 GCA_013399895.1 Serilophus lunatus | reverse complement strand
TTTTTTTTTTTTTTCACAAGAAAATAGCCCCTTGGTTGAGCACGTAGCATCCAGAAAGACCTTCCAATGGTTCCCTGAACTACTCTATGTCCCACCTATATAATAAGGAAACTAATAATTCCATAATTTGAAATGGGCACTGTGAGGATACTTTCTGCTCTTGCCAAACACCAGTTATGTCTCAGTGAAATGGAAGCCACTAGGCTCAGTTTGGCAGTAATTCAGTAAACTATAATAGCTTATGATATACACAAAATCTGACTGGATTCTCTGCTGATGCTTTATGTCCTTTAACACCATCTACCTATGACTCAATGATGTTTTTATGAATATTTTTGATGTGTTCTGACACTATGAAAACTGAAATTTAAATTAAACAATTACTACTTTTTATTGCATTTTAAAGGGATATTTCTAATTTTTGCGATCACATTCCAGAATATTGTCCTATTCTATCCTTCCCTTGTATTTGGCACTGGTTAGGCCACAGCTCGAGTACTGTGTCCAGTTCTGGGCCCCTCAGTTTAAGAAGGATATTGAGTTGCTGGAGCGTGTCCAGAGAAGGGCAATGAGGATGGTGAAGGGGCTGGAGCACAAGCCCTGTGAGGAATGGCTGAGGGAGCTGGGGTTGTTCAGCCTGGAGAAGAGGAGGCTCAGGGGTGACCTCATTGCTGTCTATAACTACCTGAAAGGAGGTTGTAGGCAGGCGGGGGTCGGTCTCTTCTCTCAGGCTCCCAATGACAGAACGAGAGGACACAGTCTTAGGCTGCGTCAGGGGAGGTTTAGGTTGGATATCAGGAGGAACTTTTTCACAGGGAGAGTGATCCCCCACTGGAATGGGCTTCCCAGGGAGGTGGTGGAGTCACCGTCCTTGGATGTGTTTAAGGATAGGTTAGATGATGAACTTAGTGGTATGGTTTAGATGGTTTAAATGGTTTAGATGGTATAGATGTTAGACTGATGTTGGGCAGGTTGTTAACCTAGGTAAAGGTTGGACTTGATGGTCTCTTCCAACCTTATTAATTCTGTGTGTGTAATTCCGTGTGTAACACTAAAAGAATTTTTCAAGTCTTTAAAGACAGGACAGTATTTGGACCTTGTATATATCATCTCACACAGGAAGCCATTTATCACCAAGTAAAACTTCTGTGCAAATGTCTTTTGACTTCCAGAGCCATTTTTTTCGTGGCAGAGATTGTTAAGTGTAATTATTATCAATTAAATAAGTAACAATTCATTTACATTTCTCATAGCAATTTATATTACAGGAAAAAAACTGTAACTTCCAATATTTAAGTAGTCTTGGTGAAGAGATATAAACACGTATTTGCAGGGGCTGAAATGGGTTGGTATATGCTAATACACCGTGTGGCACTTCAGATGTGTATCAGCACATCCCCTATTTTATTGTTCTTATGTTTGGCAATGCAAAAATCCAGTATCATCTTTTCACTAATACACATATTTTACAATAATATCTGAACAACACAATTTCTCAGCTTTTGATCGTATTTTGTAGGAAAGCATTGTCAGTAATGTTATTGATCCCAAGATCAGCTGAAAGGTTCTAAACATCGCTCACCCACTCTGGTCAACACAACAGATTCCTGCTAAGCATATACAATGTCTAAACCATCTAAACCACAGTCAGTCTTTGGCTGAATCCTGGTGACTGTGTCCAAGCCCAAACACTGCACATACAGCATCCAAGCACGTTTTAGAAACCTGTGTTTCTCGTTGTCTGCACAGTAATTTGCATGCTTGTGTTTCCTATAGTTAAATAGCAATTCCTATCTGAACTAGGCTCCAGAGTAGATGATATTAAGCTCCACAACCTCCCCCACTTCTAAAAGCAGTAAATGAAAAAATCAAATCTCTGAGGTCTATGGAATGACATCATTCTTCCTTCCCTCTCCTGGCTGCAGACTTGTAAGCACTCAGATTTTTGTTTTCATAACTTTCTGAAATAATTTTCTTTTTCCAAATGTATTTCAACACACAATCCCATGTGTCTACTATCCTTTCCCCTTCTGATATTTGGTTCAGCAGATGGTGTAAATGAACTGGCATATACAGTATTTGCTTAATCCTATGCTCCTTTGAATTGCTGCTTTGAGACTAATGCAGCTACTTTATTATTGTGAATTGTCTGCATTATGTCCTTGCCTATATCATTTGATTTATCTTGTTCTTCCCGAGTGGGTTCGTTCTGGGAGATGCTGCTAAAGAATCATACCACTTGGAGAGTCCTTCAGTTAACTCCAATGAAAGGTGGAAACTCTTGCTAAAAAATTTCCCAAAGACTAAGAGATGACACAAAGTATAAAGCACAGCCAGAGCCAGAGGTTTCCAGTCGTTAAAAACATTTTGATATTAAATGGGAAATGTATGAGATCATTATGGCATGAGTTAATTGATCAAGACATGAGGATTAATTAGTCTGCAGACACCACTGACCAGCAGATCTTTAGCAGGAATATGCTCTTTCAGACCCCTTGTTTTTAAGCTTTTAATTAATTTTGCAGACTGAAAAAGAGCCCTAGTCTGGGTGATCTGGAAAGCAATATGGTATGTGTACCATGAAGTGAACATTTAGGGTGTGGATAACATGAAAAATCATGCTGATGTTTTTATATTCATTAAGTTTGCCCCAGTTTCCCCAACCACTCAGCAGCTAAGTAGAGAAATTAGTTAAACTTTTCTAAGAAGACTACAAGTATTTACATCCAACCTGTGATTGAATGGTCCATCAAATATTGAATGAACTGCTACTTTAGAAAAATCCCAAATTAGAGACATAAGTACAAGCTGACTATTTTCTTCTCCTTATTCCCCTCTTCCAGAAAGCAAGCCCAGAAGAAATCATGTGAAAAGTCTAGGAAGGGCCAGGATTCGAAGGACACCACACTAAGGCAGCTGTTTCTTAGGTGGCAATGCCTGTTTAAGCAGCACCATGCTGTCCTCGCTGCTGTGCAAGCCCAGCTGTTTGTGTGGCTGCACAGCAAAACAGCTGGGTGAATAGATCTGTCCAAGAAATAACTAAGGAAATAGGCAGCATGTAGGCAGAAATGTGTGGCTGAAGCTGGTCATGTGGGCTAAATTCTGCTTAAGAAAGTGATATAGACGAACAATCTATGTGTGGGTTTCTGAAAGCAGTTGGAGAAGGTTTTCTGCTTGGTGATAGACAAAGGCATTTTCAGGATTGTGTTCAGAGCCAGATCCTTGCTGCTTGTTTAAGGAAAGCTATCTTACTTTATCTCTAACTACTGCTGATTATCTCAGCACTCCAGAATGGGTCATTCTGGAGCAGAGATGACTGGTGGTACTGTAGAGTCTTGTGGCTCTCAGGTCCTGACTTAAAAGAGATCTTAGAGATCACCTTTACTCCACTATAGCCAAGCAGCATGAAGATGATACAACAGATCAGGACCAAAGCTCTTTGGCCAGAAGGCAGGAGAGATGCAAATAGAGAAGACTACATTTAGTTCTATATTGCACTTAAATTTCTTATTATTTGTGTATGACTCTTCTAGCTTTCCCAGCAGCCAAGAAGAAAAGTGGTACTAGAACTGTTTTCCTGATGGAAAGCCAAAGAATAGTCATTAAACTGGCAGGCTAATCTAAAGCAATTTTTCTTCTTATTGTGATAGAAGCTGCCCTCTGAGTAGCAACACTGGGAATTCACCTTTCTGTAGGGTTTTCTATTACAGTACCAGGTAAAGTACTAGGGAAATGCAAAAAGACCACGGTTGTTCAGCCATTTAAGATTCAAAAGGCTATATCAGAGTATTCTCTGAGCCTCGATACTCTGCAACCTTGCATTCTGCATTCAGATTTAAAGTACCTCTGGGTGCATAACAGGATGGAAAGAGGCAGCTCTGGACACAGATGAGGTTTACTTTTCATGGGCTTAATTTCCATGTTGATAATTTTTAACCTCTGGTTTCCCCAGCACTTGTTTAGTGCCAAGAAGGCAAATTAAAATAGGCTGGCCATGTGTGGAGTGTGGGCATAGCTGAGGATGCACAAACTTTTCTCGCAGTCACGGGGTTTTACTGCATGCGCAATGTTGCATCCGCTCTGAGGAGGATCAGCTCCTATGCCAATACCAGTGTCCAGTGGAGTAACAGGTTTGCATAGCCCCTGACATCTGGCAGAAGAAGCCCATCTTCCAGACATCACCATGTCAAAAGATCATTTGCGGGGGGTGGGGGGGTGGTGGGGAATTCCTGCAGCCTTCCCTCAGGCAGAAAGGTTAGCTTGTGCTTGGCTGCCAGGGTAAGCAGAACCCAGCTGACTGCCAGCTCCATTGAATACTAGGGACAGCAACCAGGGCCACAGTGTGCTGCTTCACCCCACCAGCACAGCAGGCCCCTTAGCCAGGAATACCATTGTGTGCTTGTTATGAGAGGTGTAAGAGGTCTAAATCAAACATTCAGAAAAGAGCCTAAATCAAGAATGGTCCCTACCATTTTATGTGGAAGATCAAGCAACTCTCTGCTGCTCACAGGAGAAAAAATATATAGAAACTCTGCATGGTCTCTAGGCAAGATTTTGAGTCACCTAACAGCCTAACAGTAAAAAGAAGCACTATCTTTTTCCCCTGTTATTGACTACAAAATAGCCTAAGGTCACTAATAAGCAAAATAAAGGCTCAAAATACAAACCTTACGTGCAAGCTTGAAACAAAAGTTAAAATTATATCAAATCAACAATTACTCATTCCTGTGGTGTTCCACCTGCCCACATTAGGTTATAAAGAACAAATGTCAGAGATAACATTCAGGAAAAAGGTGTTCTTCTGATAAGGAAAATGGCTTTGTAGCTGTTCCTTTGGGAGGAAATAAATAGCCTTCCTTTCCTCCTTTTAAAAACAGACCAGCTGATCTATTACTAGTTTTGTGCAAAGTTTCGCACAACAATATCCTTAAACTGCTGTTGTTCTTCGTATGTGTCTTTGTAAAATAATGTCATAAGGTTCCAAGATTATTATCTCAGTGATCTTCAGATAAGACTTGCAGTTTATATGTACAAATACCTATTTCCTAGTTGCTAGTACTGCAAACTCTTGCCTGGGAGTTTGAAAATCAAGCTGTGTTTCTTCTGTTTCGTATATCAATACAGCACTTGGCACTTAACAATCTTGTTCAGAAAGGAAGAACCCCTGTAATCTGTGCAAGCTGCCTGACTTTGCAGCACTAACAGAAGACATCAAAGAGTAAATTCTTACTTTACTCATCTGACACACATAAGGACTAGAGGTATTCAAGAAGGAGCTGGGGTTTTTTAATTTTTACTTTTTTTTTAGATTTTAGCCCCATTTTGTGTACCCAGATACACCCTCACAGGTGTTACAGGTTCTCCATGGCATTCAGGAGTTGTCCTTACATCCTGCAGCGTTCTGTTATGTACCAGTTGGGCATTTTAATGCCTGGCTGCTACATGCCTCTTTCAGTTTAGGCAGCTGCCTCTTCCAGAGGGACAAGTTTCTTTCACTACTAGAAATGTATATGGCAGTGGAGTAAAAAGAGGTTGCCATTTCTCCTGCTAGATGACAGTGAAAATTGTTTTTACCTACTGTGATCTCAGTATGCAGAACACTAGTAGCATTTTTCTGTGACAGAAAGAACAGATACACACGAGCATGTGTTTCTGTTAATATAGGAAAAAGAAGCCAAATGAAATTATGATAATGATATCTGGAAAAAAAATTAGGAGAGCTGGTCTTCAAGCTCATTCTTGGTCTATGACTACAGTCATACTACCAAATGGAACTTCATAAAAAAATGATCCGAGCACTTAAGCATTCAACTCTTAGAGTATGACACATGAAAGTCCTGTGTTTCACTTACCTTGGTTGAGATGAACCTGGCCCATATTCCAACAACTTGGAATTCATATGCTTAAGCCACTTGAAGCCATAGAATCCCTAGAAATGTGACAGTACAGTTCTCTGGCAATGAGGTTAATTGGCACCTTCAAAAAGTTAAGCCTTCCCATGCACTAACATGGGAGACCACACACAAACTCTCAGCAATGGACTCTATATCATGCCATCTCCAGAACTGTGCTCAGGAATTCTTTGAGAGTCAGAAAAACAGGCAGGAACAGCTCTAAAAGACTATAAACATTACATTTGGATACCCAAGAACACCACTGGATGCTGTTAAATATACATGGATGGACATATCCTGGGGGTTTGAATAGACAAATGAACTCTAAAGTCTGACAGACCTGGATGGCTTAAGTACATAGAAGTACAAGTTGAGTACATAGAAGAGCAATCACTAAAACCTTCATTGCTGTTTGATGACTCTTTAATAAAAAAAAAATGAATCTTGAGAACAGACTGGAGAAGAAAAGTCCTCATACTTAGTCAGCCATGCTCCCTATTGACTGAGACAGTCTGGCTCCTTTTTTGACTCAGGGAGCCATGCCCTCCTGGTTGCATCATGGCCCAGCCTCAATATGTTGCTCACAATGCCCACCAATTTTTTTTAGCATGTTCATGTTGTATCAACACATAGGGCTTTGAGCTCCCTAAGGCTGTCTTGACACATATGTCAAGACTTTGGGGCAAGGGTTCTGGAATACCAGATAGAGCTGGGCATCACCTACTGCCTCCCGTGCTGTGCTGTAAAAATAAACAACATAGTGGCTGGCTGAAACCAGAATGGCAGAGGTGCCTATGGTGTCCTAAGCAATGAAATCCAAAAAGATAAGCCTACAGACGAAGGCTGCAGTGAAGCCACCAAGTCTGACTGTGGTTTATGTCCTTCTAAGAATCCTAAAGCTCCTCAATTGAGCAATGGATATAACAGCTTTTATAACAATATTGCTAGAATTGCAAAAAAAAACCCAAAACAGAATGGTCAGATACTATGATGATGGGAGTGCAGGTATATCTAGATTTTCAGAGTCCACAGAAAATGAGAAGGCATAACAAAATTCATTATAGAAAATGGCTTTACTATGCTAGAACTTTCAGGCACATTTTCAGTGATGACATGGACATATACTGTAGTAAATGTACGTGGATGAACTTTTTTCCCCTCTCTATAATTATTTCTATTTTATAATAGCTGTAAGAAGCTGCAGGCAATGTATTTTCTTGTACTTGTTGGATGGCTGAAGTCATCTGGTTTTCCTGATGCTATGCAATTTATTCAAGGTGTTTAATACTGATAACCAACCACAGATGCACTCCCTAGACTTTCCCATTGCTGCAGTAACACACTGCCTAAAATGGCCAACAAATATAGGGGTGGTTTTTCCAACTAAACTGAGGAAACCACAAAATTTCATATTCATATAAAATACCTATATAAGCAAAACAAAAAAAAAAAACCAAACAAACAAAAAAATTGTAATAGATTAATACCTTCTGAGTATTGTTTAATTTTTTGGAGCTCTCCCAGGCTGGAGATTGAATTGTTCATCACTAAAAGGTGTTTTCTGCACAGTCTCAATTCCTGTGATATTCTATAAATTCATAAAGCCTTATTTATTAAAACACAGAGAGTTGAGCATTTTTAAATGACTGATCCTAACAAGAAGAACTGCCCATATTGCTTTATTCTTAAGGCATAGACCATCTTTAAGCTAGACTATGATGACAAATGGTTGGTTTTGCCTTTATATACAATACCTTCCATGATTACACACACAGATGAATAGCTTTTTGCCCAGGATCTATAACTAACCGCAGACACTGTCTCAAGAACTTGATTTCAGCCTTACTAGTAGGAAGCTGAGCAAAGATGAACTGTATTAATTGTTTGGGAAAGCATATATTTATGTGCCCAAAAGAAACAAGTGGGAGCAAAATGTAAGCAGATTACCTTACAAATGTTTTGCAAAAGCAAGCTTGAAGAAAATTAAATGCATTTACTTCTCCACTAAGTTTTTTCCCTGTTTTGACCTGATTTTTTTATAACTTGGTATAATTCCACTGAAATCAACAACTCTCTTGCAGCTGATATCCTTTGAAGTTCTTTCTAATCTAATTTTTCTTCAGAAGAAAAAAAAGAAGAAAAACTTTGAACAATGAAATCAAATGCTGGAAGTTAAAAATATAAGCTCCCGTTAGGTTCATATGAGAATATAAATTAGGAGTAAAAGCAGACATGATACATCCATCTTGAGAAGTACTAAGCAGTTAAAATTTCCACTTACACAGAGGCATTATCAAGAACCAGTAACAGCCTTCATAGCAGGTATCAAAAAAGGCTACTTTCTTTAATTTCACATAAAGGAAATGGAGAGAAAAAAGCCTAAAACATCACTCCAAACCAATCAGTACTAAAGTATTTTGTTTCATATTTTGATACTTTCAATGATTTCTCTGGTTTTCTTTCTTCTTTAGGGAAGTGGTCTTTAGCAGAATTTGATGCAAGAAATGTGGGAGGACAGTGTAAGCAGAGAATTGAGAGCATCTTCATAGACAGCATCATTCTCAAGTCCTCTTGGGGGCTACAGTGCTTGGGCTTATGTGGGTAGATTTTGTTTCTGCTGCTTTTTCTCTTGCTTCATGTATTTCTTATTTCTAATCCCTGCTGCAGTTGTCAATTAAAAAGAAAAAGACAGAACTTGAAGCCTTTGTGGTCCTTTTTTTTTTTCTTTTTTTTTTAGCCTATAAGGGGGACAGCCTTTTCCTTCTAAACTGAGTTTGTACTCAGTAGAGTCTTGAGAACTGCTTGGCTCCTCCCTGTGATCTCAGCAGAACTGGGTCAACTGGCAGAGGTTTGGGACCAAGCCTTGGAGGTCAGACTGTGACAGAGTCCACGTGTCTTTTGCTGCTGTGGTTAATCTGATAATGTTCATGCCTTGTATTTCTAAAGGCAATGAAATATGTAAATATCATGGGAGAAACTTTGCGCCCACTTAAGTCACTGTGGAGAAGGTCACTAGTTTCAGAGATGTTGTTCCAGTTTGTATACTTGTGTGATTGAAAGCAGAAATTTTCTAAACATTTATTATAGCAACAGGAAGATTACTTTAGGTAGCAAAGTAGTCCACAGTAGGAATCTAAATGTTAAAATAAGTTCATAAGAATCAACTTATCCATATAATAAAATAGAAAGAATTTGAAGAAGCTGAGTGATAAAGAGAGCAGATGGTCTTCAAAATACAATTAAACACCAAGAAGGTGCAGAAAAGAAACAACAGGTATAATGAATATGATTTTGGTGATAACATTGAAAGACTCCAAGAATATACATTTTGTTCTGAATCATTCATCATTCTCCTTACATTGTTAACTATAATAATGAGCAAGATGTATTTCGTGTTCTGTTTCTTACTGCTATTATTTTAATAAAATTAATTCATTTTAAAAATGGCATTGTTCAAGGACACTAGTAATAGAACATATGATATGCTCTCCTTTGTATGACTGAACTTCTCATCTCACACACTGTGAAAGAAAATTGGTAAGGCATCCAAGGATACACTAGAATACTGCCATGATGTTGGAAGAGTTATAAAATACAGAGACCTGCTATTAAATAGATTATTATATTTCAAATGACACCGTAGCTCTAATACGTCTTGTCAAAAGCTTGTGAAAAGGTCTGGTATAGTGTTTAGAAGATTGAAATTTACTTCCTTCCTTCCTTTGCATATCACTATCAAAAGATTATTCCATTTTATATTTCTTAACTTTGTATGAAATTGGAAAGTCCCGAGAAAGAAACCTCTGCCTTCTTGTAGATTTGGGACCTACATTACATTGCTGTGGTAATGCTCCTGATGAAGCTGGAGCAGCAAAGTACCAGAATGAGAGCAGGTCTGCTCCAGAGAGTACTGTGGTCTCTGCCTAGTCACCAACAACATTCTGTTTATACAGTGCTTTTGTTTTCTTTGAAGATTTTGATCCAGCATGACTGGGTCCAATCCTACTTTATAAACAAGATGCTATGAAATCTCAGCTAGGGAATACAGCTGTGGGTTTTTTTCATGTGAGTCACACTTACTTTATGTAAAATCATCTTATCTTGGGTAGAAATGGTGCACAGTCTTTTAATTAAATCAGCTCCAAGTTTTGTCTGAATGATTAATAAAATGAGAAAATTCTCTGTCTTACTATGAAAACTCTATTGTTTTGTATGCCTTCATTCTTTTCTATTCTTAAACTCTTTCTTCAAATCAGATCCCCAGGCTGATATTTCTTCCTTTGGGTTCACCCACGAACTACAATCTGTGGTTAATCAAGTAAATTTTCTTTTGTCACAAAACTCCAAAGCAAAATAACAACAAAAAAGCAATAAAAGCAACCAGTTTTTGTTGTTGTTCATGAAACATGGCATTTTCATGGCTAAAACTGCCTAAAGGAATGGAGAAATTAATTTCAATAAATTGGATTTTATGTGTATAAAAGACCTCTGAATAAATGAAAAACTCTGAGATAACATTTGGATCAAAGAAGATATATCCATTGACTCTAATGGATGTTGAACTGGATCTTTGATTAACAAACTGCCTTATTATGGGTAATGGTGAGGCAGCAACGCCAAGTAGAAAAGGTAATAAGGCACAAGATTAAGGAAGCAGTTCAGAGTAGGGAGCAATATTTAACTTAGCACAGTTTTCTACTCAAGCAGAACACAGCACTGGAAATGACACAATTCAGATGAATCCTGTGTTATAATTCTGATAACGTCTTCTGCCTCCACTCTGCTCACAAGCCTTATGTATGCATCAGTACAGGTCTGGCCAACACCTTTGCTCATTGATACTGTCTATGGAGTTTCCCTGATAGATCCTGTGGGTCTCTCTGAGGAAAGGTAAACACAAAACCATGAGTGTCCGTGTATGAATTTGATATACCTGTTGATTTTCCCTTTAATATCAATGGAAAGTGTGCTTAGAAATCAAAAGGAATTAACACATTAATGATGGACATACAATGAACATCAATATTCACATATGTGTACATACAGCAGTGAAAAAGTTTACTAAAGTTTTCCAATAAGTTAGTACAAATGGAGAATATGGACAATTAACTGCAACATTACTAAACAGCATGGTTCATAGAATACCTACAAAAATGCATATATATACCATACGTATGCACATATATATATACACACACACATATAATTTGGTTTTTCACTCAGAAGCAGTGCAGAAAATCAAACTTTTTCTGCTTATTTTATTTTCAATTTAAGTTTTGAAACTTATGGTGATCTATTTTGAGCAAGAGTATACTCTAAATTCTACTGCTAAACCCTTCAACTTATGTAGATATGGAAAAGTAAAATTTTAGTTTGAGATGCATCAAAGAAGACCTCTCCAGTAGGAATGGGTAAGCAGTAATGGTGTTTTACCTATAAAAGAGTAGCAGAAGAAAAGGGAAGGGAAAAGCAGGCTAACCAGTAAAGTTAACTATGTATAGAAAATGATTTAAAAATTATATATGAGATAGTTGCTTGTGATCTCACAATAGACTAATGAAAAACTTTAGTGGATGGACTACAGGATCCCCTTTCCAGATGAAGAGAAGACCTTAGGGCTGCCACAAGCTTTCCATGATAAATATTTCAGGTTCTAAAACAATTTCCAAGAAAAAAGATACGAACCTCCAGCTTTGCATTAATGCCTATTTCTTGACCTCTTCTGAGCACCCACTCCTCCCTGCATAACAATTTGTACCAAATACCAATGGATATTCAATATTAAACAACTAATTAAAATTTTTGCTGTTTTCATTGCTTTGAACAAGAAGCTGGTTTTGGCATTTTCAGGTCTTCATACAAATTTTACTTCTGCAGGTCTCATTCCTAAACTTAATTAATAGCTATTATTATTTATGACAGCACTGCATACTAGTCCAAGCTTTAATTTTGTCTTCTAAAAAGAGAGCCTGTGGCTGTGTTCTTAGACTTTTTCCTTCATCTTTTTTCTTTTCTGTAATAACTTTATTAGTTCAAATCTTGTAGCTTGCTTTTATATGACTAGTCCTTTGTCTTTGTGTCTCTTTTTCTCCTTTTTACCCTTCTGACATTTTTAATTTTAAACTGCTCCAACCTAACTTCATTCTGATTCCTTACTTATGGATGCTTCAAGGACTCACATCGCTGATTATCACCCTTCCATTCTCATTAGTCCACACCTTAATTTTCTTTCAAAGGTCATACAGTCTGTATGTCCAGTGGGCATGGTAGCTGGCTTGTGTTCATAGACACACACACCTTTGTACTTAACTAATACTCAAGAGCCTGATAGTGCTTAGAGTGAAGCATTGTGTGAAATGCTGTGTGAAGGCTGGCCATTACCATCTCCAAAATACTGGCAAAATTTGCCATTTCTGCTAAAATCCCAATTCGTTCTCTAATCCCTGTTGTCTTCTGTATTCTGTTCCCATTCCCCAATTTTCACTGACTTCTGAAATTCCTGATGTCCACAGACACTGAAATCTATTGCTGAGTCATAAGAAGCAAGTGGACACTACTGTACCAGCTTATTGTACTCTCCAAAGTCTTGTTTAAAATTGCTTCTGAATTTTTTGAATGCTATTGGGATTGCTCCATCTTTCTTTTTGCTTCTCATGTGCCACAATTTTCCCATTTGTTTCAGTAAAATGCTTAGAAAGCAATGGATGAAAAGCACTATTATTTCTAACAATGAATGTTATCTTTCCAACTCATGCCCTATCCAGAGATTGTTTCAGATTCCATCTTCTTATCAGAACATTTTTAAGTTGGTGCTTCATTCTCTATGTGTCCCATCTTCTACAACTCTCTGATCCCTGTTCCCTATCCCACCCATGCCATCTTGACAATTTCCTTTTTAAAAAAATTGCTGTATCATTTTATCTGATCTTTCATGCTTATGATGGAATAACTGTCGATATAACTATTCTATGATGTCCCGTCTTTTAAAAAATTGAAAAGCTAAAAATTGACTGTATGAGTTGTTGCATAGAATATATTTCTTCTCCTTTATTATTCTAAAAGTAGGATATAACATTGTCCCTAAAGCATTAGATGCATAAAAGAGAGGAACAGAAACCACTGTGATCATTACTAAAGTAAAGGCTAAGATATTAAATTACCAGAAAACATTGGCAGAATCAGCTAATTATAGTTGGCACAAATAGGTTATGGATAGTCAGCTATAGTCATCTGAGTCCTTCTGTGAGAACTCTCTGGCTTTGACTGAATTTTCCTGGAGAGAGCTGCCCCAAGCTGGCTTGGCTTAGATTGAAAAATTCCATCATTTGTGGGAACTAAGTCTACAAAATGTTGTGTCTGCTTTCAACATCTACAATTCAGAGGGTTCTGTAGAATTTTGAGAGCTTTCATATGAAAATATCCCAGAATAATTAAGTGGTCCAAACCCCTCCATTGAGTGCTTGTGAAGATTTAATAGAACTTGTTATTCATACTGTATTGGTTTTTCTGTGGCCATGTTTTGGAGGTGGGGGATGGGCAGAGCCAATGTCTGGCAGAGCCAGTGCCAGCTGGCTCCAGGCTGGACCCACTGCTGGCCACAGCTGAGGCAATCGAGAGTGACAGTAATGCCTCTGTGGTAACATATTTAGAGAAGTAAAAAAAAAAAGTTAAGGGGCAGATGAAGATGGGAGCCAGAGAAGAGCAGTGAGAACATGTGAACAACAATGCAGACACCAAGGCTGGTGGAGAAAGATGGGGAGGAGGTGCTCCAGGCTCTAGAGCTGAGTTTCCCCTGGAGTCTGTGGTGAAGACCATGGTGGAGCAGCTGTGCCTCTGCAGTCCATGAAGGACCACAAGGGTGCAAAGATCCACATGCAGCCCGTGGAAAAGCCCACGCCGGAGCAGGTGGATGCCCAGAGGAGGCTGTGACGCATAGGATGCCCATGTTGGAGCAAGGTCCTGGCAGGGACCTGCTGAGCCATGGACAGAGGAGCCCACACTGGAGCAGGGTTTCCTGGTAGGACTTGTGGCCTGTGGGGGACCCACGCTGGAGCAGCCTGTGCCTGAAGGACTGCACCTTGTGGAAAAGTGACCCGTGTGGCAGCAGTGTCTGAAGAACTGTTGTCCATGAGATGGACTCACGCTGGAGAAGTTCATGAAGGACTGTCTCCTGTGGGAGGGCCTCCATGGGAAATAGGGGAAGGACTCCTCTCTCCGAGTAGCAGCAGAAACAACAACTCACTGCAACCCTCATTCCCTGTCTCCCTGAGCTCACGGCGCACAGCCGGTAGAACTTGGAAAGACGGGGATGGGGGGAGATGTGCCCTTAAAATTTATTTACCTTCTCGTTCTCAAGCTCTGATTCCATCAGTAATAACTTCAATTAATATCCCCACTTGGAGTCTCTTTTGCCTTTGCTGATGATCAGTAAGGGATCTCTCATGGTCCTTAACTCATGAAACCCTTAGACATATTTTCTCTCCTCTGCCCATTTGCAGGAAGGAGTGAGAGAGCAGCTTTAGTGGGTACCTGGCATCCAGCCAAGGTCAAACCACTACACACATCCATTAGGATATAGCATCTCTACATGAACACACACTCTGTTTCCCTAGCACATCCCATTCACTGCAGAGCACAAAGTAAATGAAGTTGCCAAATGTAAGATTTTATTCATGGCTACTGAAGATATGGAAACATGGCAGAAGCATGAAGCAGGGAACTGCAGAACAAGAAAGGGTAAGCTTAGAGTAACCCAATGATGTTTTAACAAACTGCTCTTGCTCCCAAGCTTTACTGTGGTTCTCAGTCATGAAAAAAGCTTTTTTGCCAGTGCTTTCCCAGAAACACTATCTGCTCCTTTTTCAACTATATAGCTAGCCTGAGACAACAGACTGCAGACAACAGCAATAGTTCTGTTATTAGTATTTGGAACAAGATGAAATCCCAAGTGCTCTGCAAAACCAGACCTTTTCATTCTAAGAATGGCCACTTCCCCTTAGCTGACCCCTCAGACTGCCCCAGTGCTCATACCTGTGCCTCAATGCCACATGTGCACACTGGGAATAACAATGCCTCTTCAGCTGGTAAGAAGCTATGCAACCATTAGTGTTTGCAGCCAAGGCCACCTCCAAACCATGACCCTAAGTGACACCTCTACAGGTTTTCTAAATATCTCCAGAGACAGTGATTCTACTACTTCCCTGAGCAGCAGAATGACACAGCAGACGACCCTACAAGAAAAAAGAGTAGCACTGGAGCACTTGCTATTGAGTGAGGAGTAGTCATCCTTTGCGCTGCATGTAGTTGGGAGTCTTTGGGAAACACAATGCATGATTATGAAGTGAGAAGATGATGACATAATGTAACTTGCAAAGGGAAATGAATTCATATTGCATGAGTGGCTATAAATATAACATTTCATGTCCCCCAAGTACCTGACTTTGCATTCTTAACATGCTTGTATGTAAACTTTCTCCTTTTTCACTGAAGATACACCAACAGCTGTAAATATTGACCAGACAGCTGCCACAAACCGTTACATATTAAGAGCAAAGTAGCTCTAAAATGATTTGAGGTCATCTCTTTCCTATGCATGAACTCATATTTAGAAAATCAAATTTCTCTGCACATTAAAGGAATTGTTGCATGTGTGTCTATTTTGCACATGCAAAAGAAAATTTTGTGTATACAATGGGTATACATACAAATGACTTTTGATTACAAGGTAAGTAATGGATTTAGAAAATTGTGTCCCATTAAATAATTCACATTATCTTCCTAGCAGAAGAAATCTGAAAGTGTCTAGTGAGGAACTAAATTAGTGAAGGTGAGGATTCAGAAAATATTGTCCTCTGTGTGGCAGTAGTAACACCTCGTTATTGTTTTGTATAGAAAACAAACAAATTGGATATTTTGTAGCTCTTGGTTAAAAGAATCATACAGGATGTGGGGAGAGATGGGCGTGTGCATTCTTCTGCCTAGATACCTCTCCTGATGCAGAGCGGGAGGGAGTGTTCTGCCGCACCAACTCTGACTTTGCAAAGGGCAGATGCAGATTCAGCGCTATTAACATCAATAAACCATCTCCCAGAGCAGATCACAATGTGGAGAGGATCCAGATACATCTGGGAAAAAGCTCTAAGAAATTACTCCAACCCAGTCAGTGCAAGATAGCAGAGACAAATTTTGAACACTAGTTGGGCAAGATGCAACTATATTCCAAAGCTCAGACCAGGTAGTCCTGCCTAATTGACTGTAGGGACTGAGTGTTTATAATGTCAGAAATTTTAAGAGAATAAATAATTTTATAAATGGCAGCAAGAAATATCCGAGCTCCAAATACTGCTGCTGGTATAAAGCTATTGTTTTCCGAGTATGTTCAAATCCATTATGCATTGAAGATCTAAATAAAGTAGATCAGAAACTAGAAAATTACAGATAAAAAAATGAGGTAACATGTGGAGACTATATTATTCTAGCTTAGCGGAAGCAGTTTTTCTGAATGTTATCTCCATCTTCAAACTCTGTACAGGATTCCTGTTTTTCCTGGACTCATACTGACTGAGAATAGGACGTAGGTCTTGGCCTTATTATCTGATAGTTCTTAATATCTTCTACTTGATGACTTGATGAGAAATTACATTTTAAAAAGCTTGATATTAATTTTAAACCTACAAGGTTTTGCTCATTATTTCTGAGACAGTCTAGTCTAGTCTTCTAGTCAGCAGCTACAGCAAAATACATTGACCTCATTGATGAGGTAATCAATTATGCTGGAACAAAACAAACTCATAACTAGAAAGAAGGAAGCCTATGGTTTTATACAGAGCCAGAGAAAACAGACAGAAAGAGCATTTGGCAATTGACACAGGACAAAACATTTAATTTCCAGGTTCCAAGAAGATATGTTTTAAATTTGTATTAAATACAATTTACAAAATCAATGTTCTTCCATGCTGGACAGATTTACTTGGAGTGAATAAAGACAAACCAGGGCACACATCCAAAGCTGTGGCTCTACAGGCATGTGGCACACAGGAATGGAGGTTTACATGCCAGCAACTGCAATTATCATTGCAACTAGCAACTAGCAATGATTTAGCATTCTGTGATGCCTAGAGCCCAAAAAAACACAGGCTATGCCTTTATATCACAACCATCTGAAATCCAGGTTTAAATTCTGTCTTTAAAGAAACTGCAGCACAGCTTGCTGCTGTTTGCACGTTGGAGAATAAAAATGATTAATTCCGCCCATCAGTGAAGTCTTTGCTTATGAGTATCACAAGCCTTTGCTGTGTGCAGCAGAAAACAAAAAAAGAAAATAATTTTTATGCTTATTTTCTGATCCTTATTCAAAACCATGTAACAGCACTAATTACTAAACACTGGGAAGACTGAATAAAATATCATAAAATGCTGACTTAAAAAACCCCACAAAACACAACACCTTAAGCCCAAGTACATTTGCCACATTATTTTAGTGCATGGTTTTACAATCCTGATCTCAGAAAAGATTTTCATGTAAATATTAACAGAGGAAAGTAATTGGGAAAGAAACACATCAAAATGGAAATACAGTATGTAATACAAGCCACCATGATGAGCTGAACATCTGAAAAAAAGAGCAGCATGATCAATTCCTCACCACAAGAAAAAGAGACATGTAAAGATTGGCTTGGAAAAAAAAGATTTCCTCTTGGAATCACCACAGCAGGAGCCAGAGGAAGATTTGCACCTGGAGACCTAATGTTGTCTGTTAAGCTAACAAAACTAGTCTGGAAGAAGACAAAAAGTAAGACTTCATCTTTTCATCCCCTTCCACTTCACTGCTCATCTCCCCAGTGCTTATCTTGATCCCAGTTTTCTTTTTCTGAGGTTTTTTTTTTTCCTCCCTCCCCCTCTTCCTTTCTTGCTCTTTTTTTTTTTGATGCTGACAGAGGCAGCAGCATGGGTGCCTGATGCCAGCTGCCTTCCAACAGGAACCCTGCCTCTGTCATTTGCATTGTCACATTCTATACCACAAAGGACCCAGATAGAGGGAGTGCTGAGAATCCAGCATGGCTCTCTGAGCCTTGCAGGGGATGGCTGCAGAGTCCTGCAGCTGGTGTGGGTCAGCCCAGGTGCTCGGTGGTGCATCCTGTTGTGCCAAGGGGATCAAAGACCTTGGAAGAGGGACAATGCCTTATGCCACTGGACAATTCATAAAGAAAACATGGAAATAGCCTACCTAACTCAATCATTTGCTGACCTGTTTGCCACTAAGGTGTAATGTGAAACTTGCCATGACTGAGGAGGAATCTTCAGTGAGATCTTCTGTAGAACATGCTCTCATGCCCCACCATGAGATAATGACAGTGTGGCTGTGAGGTTGTTGCCAAAGCACAAAGGCTGTTCTCTATATCTAACCACAAAAATACAATATGCTTTACATAGACATGTTATTCTTACATTTACACATGGAAAAATTCTAATGTGATGTATTATTCCTCTAAGGTTTTAGCCATATTCTTGTTCCAGTTACACTACAGCAGACCTGCCCTGCACAACTTAGGGTATAATTTGAACAATAACTTTTACACTAACACCATATAAGAAAAATCAGCACTGGCTTATCCTATTGGGAGAGGAAGTACAATGACAGGTTGTCTACTAACTGTAGGGGGATATAGTGAGAGAGCTCTCACCACACATCTCAGTTCTGCACACTGTCTCCCCTCTGGGGATAGAACTCCATCTGTCCATAGGGAAGGTATTACAATGTTCATAGAACTGAACGAAGTAGAGCTAAAATATAGCTTTTCAGAAGGCTGAAAATAACTGAATTTTCTAGTGTTCTTCTAATCTTACAAAAGCATCTTGAATATTGACTCACACAATTAAAAGAAATAAAACCAGATACTCTTGGCTGCATTAGCTTGATATATCATTGAGCAATTTGCCTCATTTCATCTACTGATGGCATGTCTTTAAATAGGAAAAATCTCAATTTTAACCTTGAAATATGAACTCTACGAATCTGTATTTCAGTGTATGTATTGTAAGCCCACAACAGGGAATACTTTCAAAAATAAAAATAAACATCCAAACTTTGAATGTACTTTAAGGGTCAAAAAGCAATGGGAACAAATGCATTATTTAATCACAAAAACCACACTCGATTCATTGCGAGGCTGAGGAGGAAGCTCAGGCTCCCAGAGGCATGTGAAGTGAGGACTGCTTTGAGGGACTGCTGCAAATAGGGCCAGAGCTGAGCTTTCCCTCAGTTCTGCCTCTGCCTGGAAAAAGTGACGAGGAAGAAAAGCCAGAGAAGACGGGCAGTTTTTACTAAGAATTAGCTGTCATTTTCTCAGGAATAGTGAAGCAGAGAGGAAAAACGGTGGGAACATCTTGCTTAAAATAAAATAAAGCCATTATTCAAAACTAAGAAGAAAGACTGTTAAAAACAGGGGCTACTCACAAACGGCTTGGACTCCATGATAAAATTCTTAGCGTTTTTAATGCCACATTTACTATATCTGCTACAGTCTCTGTGTTTTTCCTTCACCCTCATTAAGAGTTAGGTCAATTTCTTACCTGACTGACAGAGGCTCTGCTGTCATTACCTTGACTCAAAGCTAACAGTAACTTTTAAAAAATGCTCACAATAATCATCAACTATGGTATACTTACCCTGAGGTAGTTGAGGGTGAAGTTTGTCAGACCCATTCGAGTGATGTTTTTGGACAGCTGCTCCAGCACCTGAGGGTCTTGTGCCTAAACAACAAAGGAAAAAAGAATTGTCACTTTGCTTTTTGTTGTTTTGTCTTTTTTCTATGTGTTTAGTGGAATGCAGAGAGGGTTCTCTGAAAAGCAGTGCCACTTCTATGAAAAATTACACAGTGATGCTTAATTTATGTAATAGGTTAGAGTTCTGTATGTGTAGAAAAATAAAAAACATTATGAAATGGGAGCAGAATAGAGACTGTTTTTCAATATCTTCCTTTGGTCCTTTCCCATTCAAAACATGGACTTATGAGGTCTGGGCATTAAGCAATTATGGCCCCACCAAAATGCTTCCTGAGGGATTACAGTATACTTCGAGCCTTCTATTTGTTGGCTGGGAGTCCCAGAAGACTAAACAGAAAAAGGCAGGAATAAAGAAGGTATTGCTTTTTTTTGTTGGTAACAAATCGCAGCAGAAAGATCTCATTAAGGCACCTTCAGCAGAGCTCATCACATAAGTGACATTAAGCACAGGCTAGGGAACCCTTCTGCTCTAAGTCATTTGCCCAGAATTAATCAGGAAAAATGCAAGTATAGTCGTTCTCTGACCCTAACCAGGAGCTTTGCTTGTGAGACCAGTCTCCTCTTTAAACTGAGATCCAATCTCACTACTACAAGTAGTATCTGCTGGTTGCTGGCTAACCTGCTTCCACTCTGAGTTGCAGCAGCCTCCCAAATACATAATGTTGCTGATGACCATCCTCATTGTTGCTTAATGGGCTACTACTGAAGAGTTCAGTCAATCAGTCCTCTAAAATAGCAGATAACTCTGAGACAGAAATGGTGGGGCAGGTTTTCAAAGATGTCTTCTTCAGGCCTGTAATAACACTTGGAAAAAAAAAAGGCCAGGCTACTTGCTATTTAAAATTCCTCACCAAGAATATATCTTTGTCTATGAATATCAAAGTAACTCAATGTCAAAATACAGGAACGTCTTTCAGTCTGTGTTCTTACCCTCTATAAAATCATAGTCCTGGAACTGATTTTGTTTATGAGTACACTACTAGTAGCAATGCTTCAATGGCAAAGAACTGAAAGTGTCAATATGTTCTTTGTTTCTCCACAATTTCTCTTCTTTTATTTTGACTTCAACTTGCAGAATATTTAGTATTTTATTGTCATTGTATGTTTTCATTCAATAGCAAGAGGAAGTCATGAAATGTGGAAGAAAAAGATCTGGATTAAAATTCTAAAATTTTCTAAATAAATACGTGGTAATTACTTATTTTCTGTCTATGCAAGGGTAACATCAGTTTGCTTCATTTAAAGGCTAAATATAATTCATACCTACAATGAAGAAAATTCATTGTCATTGGTGTAGCTCATATCAATAAGAACAGACTTTGGGCCCAAGTCATACAAACCACTAAGTGAGTTTAAAGGAATATTACATGCTGAAACAGAATGAAAACATAGCAACAGTGGCAATGATAAAGCACTGAGAAACAAGGGAGTGATGGAAGAGCTTGTAAATGGACATAGTTGCAGGCAAACCAAAATATTTATAGTTAATTGCCTTGGGTGTGAAATTTAGAGCTCCTCATAAACCTAATCTCATCTCTTTGCATTAGGTCAAATGTATAAAGGATTACTTACATGCATGGCTAGAATGCTGCGTGGGACTAATTCTCTGTATTGTCTAATAGTAAAGTGCCATGTTTTTATTCTCATGAGATCATCAAAAGTAAACTCCAAGATAAGACGTCCTTCTGTGCATACCTAGAATACATAAAATGAATGAAATAAATTCCCAAGAATTTTGTTTTCAATGGTATTGTATCATCGATTAAACAACATTCAAAAATATTTGAGCAGTATTCATCTTTGCTAGATTAATTGTTTCTCGTTCTCTTGGGGAGAAAAAACAAATGTGAGAAAATTACTTTATAGTTCTTACCTCAGAGACAGTAACTTATAATGCTATAGATTTTATAGCATTTCACAAACATAGAATATTGTGCACTAGGTCTTATTTATTGCATCAATTTCCCTTTCCCTCACAGTTTGCAACTGCTAATTAATGAACGAACCTTGCAGTGGAGGTGACTGTGGTGCAACTATGTGCACTTCATGGCAAGTTGCTGAACCAGTCATTCCCAACCTGTTTTGCATTGCCCTTTCCTGACAATAGCCTGCTATATAAACCTTTATTTCATGTCTCCAGTTGGAGTACCCAGTACCCTGAATGACTGTGGTCAAATCTGATTTTTTTCCTAATTTTTTCCATGTCTTCATGCTTTTCCAATTGTTTTTGTCTTTTCCAAGCATTTTAACCTAGTTTTTTTTGTTGGTTAGATGATTGTTTTTTCTGCGGGATGAGGATTGTTTTGTTTTGTTGTTGTTGTTTGGATTTTTGTTTTCCATTTTTTATCTACTTTTATTAATCTCCCTTCCAAGGAAAGCCAGTGGAGTCCCTGCCATCGGGCTGTATGAGCTGCATTGCCACACAGGTTTGACAGTGAAGGGAACAGAGGAGGAGTTTCATCTAGCACAATGGGACTATTTCCACTGAAAGTGGCTCATGCAGCTTTGTGAGGGTTCTTGTCTAAGAAAGGACAGAAAATATGGGAGGAATAAATGCCTAAAGTGGGTACAGTAAAATAAATTACTGGGGCCTTTTAAACAACTATCCACAATTTTATGTGGAAAAAAATGCTGTGGTTGTGTGGTCTTCTTTAAGGTGTAAAATACAAGCTCAGAAGGGTATCTTGAAATGGGGAACTGTGGAGTCTCACAAATGATGTCTGATTGGAAAATTAACTACTTTTTGTTTTAAAAATTGGATATTTAGACTTACAATTCCTGTTTGACATAAACTTGCACGTTTAAGGTATATAGATATTTTGGAAAGAGGGTCTAAGGGCTTGCAAAAGAAAAGGTTTCTGCAACTTTAATTTTAATACAGCTAGTAATTGATTGAAAAATAGCCATCCCAAATTCAGTTGAGTGTGTTGAGCCTTTGTACCAACCCCCAGCTCAGGCTTGGCTAGCTGTCATTTGGGCAATGTGTGGCTTATCTGGTTAGCAGTTCACTTAGTGTCATCATAGTTTTTCCTCCTTGTTTCTGCAAAAATACATGTGTAATTTTAAAAGGCATAATATATAGATAAATTCCTGTAGACCTATGAAGAAGAATCTTGCAACAGGTTCTCATCTGCCGTTTTCAACACACCTTTGATGCCTTCAAATTTTTAACGTGACTTATTTTGTCATTTGACCCTGATTTTGATTTTCACATCACGTGCAGTATGACGAGAAATTACACAGGCGTACACATGCACATACATAAGGATTCACAGAAGAAAAACATTTTGTACTAATGTTACTGTGTTGAAGTCAAAGATCCTGGTTACTGACCAGTTAACATGAAATATTTCAGTTTTGAAATAATTTTTAATAATAACACCTCTGGCTTCTCAAATGTTTCTTCTCTTAAGCTCAAAACCTCTCAGCTCTGAACAGGCATTAACAAATTTTAGTAGAAAAACTGAAATACATTCCTCGTATCACAGTGGTAAAAAATTTATATCTTATAAAGGAATTTAATTTCCTTATCTAGAGCAGAATTTTAAACATTGTTTTAATAATAAAATTGGCACAGTTTTTATTTTAAAAGAGCTTGCTTTTTTTGCTTTTTTTTTTTTTAAATAAAATCTGCCTTTTACATAGAATCCAAAAAATCAAAAGAGTCTCCAATTAAGAAAACATTTTCTGTTGTGCTGAATTCATGTTACCGTACTGTGAGCTCTGACATTTTGTTTCTGTGGTAACCAAAATCAGCTGATTAGTTGGCATGGCAACAGAAAAGATGTAATCCCAGCAGACACACTCTAATCAATGCCCCCAGCACAGATGGTCTCCGGAGGATCAACAAGAAAGAGGCTGGCAGGCATTCAGGGTATCACGTGGTTGCTCTAGACTAGGCCAGGAAAAAACTAAAAAAGAACATTTCTCAAACTAACCAATAGCTTTTTAACCCCTTCACTGCACTTATTAACTGTAGGAATTTCAACTGCTTGTGCCTACGAAAACCAGCTTTGGTTCTGTGCCTTATCGCTCATGGTCTCACTCTCTTAATACTGGGCATTTTTAGAAGTCTTCACCCTTTATTAACTATAATTTCTCAAACATGAATTATTGCTTGAAAAGAAATCTGTATCTTATACAAATCTGGGCAGCGCCTGAGATTACTAGTAGGGATTCAAGGGCTTCACCTACAAAATCCAGTTGATTGCCCCACTGTTGGGAGCAGAAAGAGAATGGTCTGAACATGGGGTGTTCACTGCTTTAGCGGTGAAAGCAAAGCTCACTTATGCCAATCTACAGGAAGTAATTGCAGAAAAACAGTTTGCCTGCACATGAAGTTGGAGTGTCAGTAAAGACAGTGAAAATAGACTTAGGAGGACTCCTAAAACTCTCTTCTACCTAGAGAAATGTAGCACATCTCAGGTAAACAAACATAGCAGTCCTGGCTTCAGGCTTCTACCACATTTTATTTATGTCATTGAACAGTTATAAATTCTTTATAGTATTTATTTTTATCTCAACAAAACAATATTTAAGTATGTTACACTTTACAAGGATCTCTGACCCTCTAAAGAGAAGCTGGACTATTCACATTCTTACTGGTAGGCACGTTCTGGCCATATAAAAAATTGGAAATGCCATTTTATATATTCATCCAATGCTGCAGTGTGTAGCGAGTTTCTCTAACAAGCAAAATGATGAAATGAATAAAATATATTGGATTCTCGATTCTGTGGATTCTCGATTCAGTGCATAATGAGAAGTGTTTCAGTCCCTTATATTGGAAGTTGGTTAGAATGTGCTGCTTAGAATTTCCTTGTGAAACTGAAACATTTTGTGTTTCTGCATTAAAAATTTCCCTCCTGGAAGTTTCATTGGGTGAAAATCAGGCATGATCTAAGGAGCTACACAGTCCATTGCAGTGCTGCTTATTATGGGAGGTCTGCTTTGTTTCACTACTGATGCCATGAGAGTAGGACTTTACCTTTGGTGTCTCTGCTAGAAGTTAAATGCACACAGCTGAGACAACATTAGGCTCCAACTTATTTCTGAGAGAGTAATATATTCTCTTCTCCCCTGTTCCACGAACTACTGTATTTTATTTCAAATTTGCTCTTATTAACAGTCATATTTTAAATGTATGTCCATTAAAACCTCCCAATTTTTCTCCTAGAATCCAAATCACATCCACACCTGAACTTTTCTGGTAGGACACAGAAATTTATATTGGAATCCGCAAAAGAAATGTCAGGGCTGAAGCAGCCTGTGCACTGCCAGGGCTGCAGCAGACAGAGAGATCCACTGCACACAGCAGGATGGTGCCATGGGAGGTGACTGTGGTCCTCTCACATGAGGTGAGCCCCCAGCCCGGACCATGCTGCTAGCGTCTATATTTGACTTGATGGATATTAACCTCCTTTCCAAAATAACAACATTGTCATGTGCTGCCATGGTAAATAAAATAAAATAATTGAATTGAGAAAAGTGTTCTGTATATACTGATTAAAACAAAACAAAGCACTTTTATTTGATATTGCATTAAAGCTAACACAAAGGGAAATGACACAGAAATGGCTTTAGGGATCTCAGCAGAGAAGCAGCCCCTGTGTACCTTTGACACGTCCCCTGCACGTGACCAGCACTCACAGCTCCTCATGAGCAGTGACATTGCAAAGAGATGCTACTAGGAATATCTGGTCTCTTCTCTCTCTCTCTCTGTTTTTCTGTCTGTGTAAGTCACAGGGACTGGGGTGGGAGACCTGCAACAATGGCACCATTAAAGACACTTCCTGGCTCCCTAGTGCGCCACACCCCATCATTTTACTCTCCCTCATCTTTAAGCCCCAACCCAAGAGCCAGGAAGATGGCAGAGAAGACCCTGCAAACAGAGAGGATTCACATACATTCTAAAACAATATAAGCTATGTGGACACTGATCATGATGCTGTCAATAGCCAGTGACTTAAAATTAAAACCTCTACAGTCCTGCAGGCCAAGGGCAAAATGGATGAGCTATCTTCTCCTGCTGCCTCTTCTCCTTTTGTTCTTTTTTTCCATTGAAAGGTTAAAGATGAACAGGTACAAGATAGAAAATAATTATTTCCTGTTGATATATTAAAAGGGACACTTCCATTTTGAAAAACAGTTTACTGATTTTTAATAAAAGAATACTTTTTTTGTTTCAATTTTTATTTTCCACTTTTTTGGCATTGTTTTTTATAAATATATGGAGGTCAGTTTAATTACAGGACTAGAAGTGGCCAATGTATGAAGATAATTCATTATCAATTACAAATATTGAATATTCACTAACTGCATGATTCAGAGCATGTTTAAATCAATTTACTCCTTCCACTGACTTCACTGCCCTTTGGACTGGCATCCTACTGTATTAAATCACTATTTTCCTAGAGATTTATAGTCCTTGTATTATGTAAGTAGCAACTATAATGAATACCCTCCCAAATGGTAGGTGCCAGTAATGTGAAATCTCATTGTTGCTTTAAAATCAAACCCAGAGAAAAGGAGATGGACAGGCTGAATTTAATTCACAGAAAACTGATAGTTCTGGAGACCCAGCATTATGTGCTTGTTTTCCAATGTTTCTGGGAGAATTGCAGAAGATATCCACAGAAATTTCCAGTCACATAATGAATACAGAAAACAGTAATTAAATGGCTTCAAGGGTTTTCAGTATTAGAAATAATCTCAATCTACCAGGAAAATGCAACAGCCTATATTTTTTCACCCTTATACACATTAAAAAAGTAAAAACAACAACATGCTTTATTGAGTCTTCCCTGTTACCTTGGTAAACATAGGTTTTCCATGCTGAGTGACCATGGTGCATTGATCACAGTCCACTGTGATGGATGAGTTGTGGTATGACTCTTTTGAGTGCTTGAGAATGTAATACAGGTCTGTTACACCTCCTTCAAAGACAGTGCTAAAATAACGAGGAATGAGGGTCCTTCCAATTGCTGTGAGGAAAATACAAAGCAGAATTCAGCAAATGCTCTAGGTTATAAAATCTCAAACCATTTGCTAACAGCACATGAATAATTTTAAGTGCAATGAAATCAAACTTTCATTTAACGAATATAATACATGTTCTCTCCCTTTTGTAGAGATGAAGTTGTGCCTGCTCCCACTGAAATCAGTGAAAATGGTTGACTCCATTCAGAGGCAGTGGGCTCATCATATTTAATCGTTTTCCATTGATGGCAAGTTAGAGTCACTCTTGAAACCATCTGCAAGGTTTTTGTCCCAAAATAATTATTATACAAAAAAAACACATGGTGTTAATTATGACTGAAAGTTGGATATTACCCATAAGTGTACAAATACAAGTGGTGAGCATTTACGGAAATATACTCTTACACCCAAAAAAGCAAAGCATATTTATATGGGGCGATTGTGTTCATATGTGTTTGTGTGTGGGCACATGTATATTTATATATACCCATCCATACACACACACACACACACACACACACACGCACATGGACCCCTGACTGAAAAGCAGAGCTGCTGCTGAGAAATCAGAATAGTGGGGATTGAAGGAGGACCTGAGAATGCAAAACAATATGTGTTATACAATATATGACTACCCATAGTCTATCTGAGATCGCTTTTTAGAGCAGTATTTATGTCATAGGCTAGAAAGTCTGAGTAGACACCTGAACTTGCTTATATGCCCCATTTAATCCCTAGATTATAGATTTAAGTTACCCAGTTCAGCAATACTTAGTATTGCTTATATCATAGTGTAAAACTCTCACCGAGGTCACACCTCTCACTTCCATAAGTGTCAGGTAAGTACTACAGCGTTTCATTCCAAATACATAACAGTAAGAGTGAGCTTCTGATTGTTCTTCAGATGTACCGACTAGCAGAAACATTGACATCAAAGGCAATTATTTCATATGAAACTCGTGCTTTCCATCTCTTTCTTTACAGATTAATTTGGATGTAACCACAAGCCTGGAATGACAGAACACTTCTGTTTATAATAGACCAATACTTCCATACCAAATGACTCATTGCTTTGCATGCATTAATCAGTCCACAGAAATTCTGATTGGTGGATACATAAAAACTGCCTCCATTTTAAAGGGAAAAAAATCAAGCAATCTAAATGGTGTCTTGGAAGAATGAGATAGAAAAGTCACTGTCAACAGGCAAGATTGCAGTTTATTACTTCCTAATCCTTATTTGTCTATTAGGACTATGTGGTGACTCATCCCTTCCTGATTTGCTGTATACTTTGGAGATTAATTGCAAAAAAACTATTTTTATAGAAATTTTGCCAACACGTGAGATAAGGCTTCCAAACTTAAAAGTGAATTTGCAAATAGGTGTTGTAAATTAAAATCTATGGAATTTTCACGGTAGTTCTGTGTGGCTACACGGGTCCCCCCTAGGAACATGACCACACAGGTGTAGTGTCAAAGGAGAAATCTGTTTATTGTTTACAAGAATACTCTTTTATAGTCTACATATAGCTTATACTTTTCCTAACCACAATTGGTAGCTAAGGTTTTTAGCACAGGACAGTTCAAACAGCTCCATCAACCACAGGACTAATTCGAATGTCAGCATCCACTGAGAAGCCATTCTCCTATCGCTTCGCTCTTGTCCAGTCAGACGCTGCCCTGTTGTACAAACAGTCTTCCATACATGGCACGGTCAGTCCTTTCACTTTCAGTTCAGCTCCTTCTTCAGCTGTTTGGGTCCTACATTCCACCTGCCATTTGCGACTTACAAAAAACATTCACTGACATTTCCCTACAGTTCTGTGAAAAATGTGGGGGTTTTGTGCATTACAATGTGGAATGTCGCACATACCATCATAATGCACACTGCATAATGAAAATCTACAAATATAGAAAATTAGGACTTGTTAAATCTTTCTCTGTAATATCAGATATCAATGTAGTTTAATGTACAAAAATATACCACACTCTCTGGAAGTGACTGACAATTTAGTGATTACATTGAAAGACTATTCTACAACCCTAGCTCTCGAAAACCCCAACCTACTCAAAATGCAGGTATCATTTTTTTACAGTCTTTTAATTTAATTGAGAAAAACTGAAGTCCAGTGTATTAGTATAGAGTTCAACTCTTGCTTTAACTGAAATTTCTCCATGTTGGTATGGTATATAGGAAAAAGTGAAATTTACCCATCAAGTTAATTTCTTGCTCCCCTAAGGCTAATTAGTGCAAATTAAATTTCCTGCTAATCATCTTAAGCAGCAAATGTGTGATATGAAAATCCAGCATTCCTACTGATTGTGATAAACCTCTATTCATATGACTTATGCACTGCATAAATGTCTTGAAACTATTTAACTGCAGTTTATATACTGTTCCCAAAGTAGCATGGTCATATGGTGTTGCTTCTTGCCTTGTATTCACAGCTACAACACATTAAAGAAGGCTAGAAATATATTAAATAACTTATTCTTGTTACTTTTGCTAGTAAGCATTATCTGTGTTTGCCACAGGGATATGCTACTGAGAACAACAAAGTGGGAGACCAAAGGATGAAAAGGAATAGAGGTGCACACAAGGATATGCTCCATGGAACTTGATTTTCTATGACAGATGCACACGCAGACCCTGTCGGTCTGTAAAACTGAAAATAGCTGATGCAAATACCCAGCATAAATGATTACAGCTAAATATTCAACTCCATAAGGAACAGAAATGGAAACCTATATTGATGAGCAGACCTGTACTCAGCTTAATATGTTGCTTTGCCACACAAGACTGAAGTTGGTTCAATGTTTTGGCTCTCTTCCTGAAGCACTCAATGGCTTAAAAAGATCATTTCATTTCTAGGATAAACACAAAACTCTCTACAGCAGTAACAAAGTTTATTTGCGCAGGAGAGGGTATTTCCAAGAACAGCAAATGCTGTGGAATAGCTCTTAAGAAGTCCAGAGATCATCATAAACTTGGTGCATTTTTTAGTACAAAGAATTTTTCCCTGTTTTTTCTCTTCCAAACCAGAATTGTCTAGATGAGTATTCAAGCACATACGACTGTGCACCCCCTGCTCTGCTGCATGCATACATACAATCCAAATGAAAATGTGGTAAAGGCACTCTTCCTTCCCTTCTCACAGTAGTTGGAAGTGCTCATGTGTGGATGTACAAATTCCACCTGTCTGCCACTGTATATCTCAACAAGATTTTAGCAACACCATGTATCTTCTGCTAGAGATAGCTGAAGGATACTTCCTATGAGGATTCCGAATAATGTGAAGGCAGGATTATGGGACAACTTGTGGCCACTTCAGGATGTTGTTTAGCCATCCTTGCTCCAGTGAAGTGAACTCATACCTTGCAGAGACCAGAGCAAGCTGTATGCTAGCTTTGCCTTGAATCAGCAATTCCCCAGAGGCAGCCACAGCAATAATTGGAAATACAGTCTAAATAGTGGATCCGGTTGTACCAATGGAATGAAGCTTTGTACGTTACCGCCATTGGAATTCAATCATATTCTAGAGCTTGGCTTTTAGCCCACAGAATACATGTTCAAGAATGTACATGCATGAGTTCGTAGGGCTCATCCCTACCACACCACATTTCCCTAAAAGAGGATGGCATGGGAACTCTTCAGCCAGCGCTCAGGTCTCAGCCAGAGGAGCTCTGAGCGTGAATGTTTGCAGTAGCAGTTTGAGTGTGGGAAAATTCTTGTAATTTCCTTTCCTGGTGTAAGGGCTTTATTCTTTCTCCAATCTTTTTGCTTACCTATCCCCGTGGTCCAATTGTCTTTTCTCACCTTATGGTTTGTTTGTTATACTGGTTATCTTTCAAGTTCACTGTTCTACTCCTAGTATCTCCCTGTCTTCTCTCCCTCTTCATATGCTGCCCCTTTTTGTTTTGCTCAAGGATACTCATTAACCCATCCTAAATCTACCTGACTTCCTCATTCTTCTAACTTAAACAGGTCTAGTTATTTAGTCCCAGCCTCCTTGTTCTCCTACACTCTGCCCAAAATGCCAGCTTCACACACAATTTTTTGGTGCCCTTTCAACCCAACAAGGCCTCCACAGCTCCTTGTCTCTGCCTCAGCAGTCTAATCACTCTTTCTGGAACCTGGTTGTTTTGGTTGGTTGGTTGGTTGGTGGATTTTGTTCCCCCTCAAAAAATTCTCTCAGCACTTTTTTCCACTCCATCTCCTTCTAGCATCAGATTCTTTATCTAAATGAACCCCATGTCTCCTTCCTTCATCTTCTCGTCAGCTAGAAACCATTTAAGAGGACCTCTTCCCATTGTGCTCCCCATCCAGACAAACATCTCCACATTCCCTGTGTTTTTCTTATTGACTTCCAACTCTCCCTTATTTAATCATTGTCCATCTTCTTTCATCTCTCAGTTGTTAGTTCTCTCCCTTCTCTTATATCAGTCATCTTGTTCTGATTTTTTTTTTTCCCCCAGCCCTCCTCTTCTCTTTTATTTCTTCTACATTCAGGTCAAGTTCCTTCCTTTGTAAGGCCACCTGAAGTCCAGGCACATCTGCTGGCAGTGTAGAAGGAAAGGTTTCCTGCTCTTGCATGCAGCACCAACTGAGCTTTCCCTGTGAGTTTTGCAGTGCAAATGACCACAACTTCACATAGCCCTGAGCTACAAAATATTTAGTTACTCTCTGTAGTTGGCAAGTGGTCAGTCCCACTGGGCTCCTATGAGGAGCGTTACTATGTTCCTGGGAAAGGGAGACCTTGGAAATTTTAGCTGTCAAACTGTAGTAAAGCCTGCATTGAGTGCTTGAGAATGGGTGCCTTTTATTTTCCTCAAATATTTAGAAATCTGCTAAATTCGGTCAGATTTTCACAAAGAGGACAAAAGGGACACTCTTATCACAAAGGTGATCAACCAGAGCATATGGATTTTTACAAACTGAAAAAATGGCTTGCAAGACTTTTGTAACATGGACAAACCAATATTCTATTTGGAGGGAAAGAAGAAATCTCTTTTTTTTGGCTTGAATTAACAAAAAAAAAAAAAAGAAGTCTCTAAAAGCAAAAATAATTTCAGCTTTATTAGGCCAAACTTAGCAAAATTATAAATAGTTAGAAAGAAAGCCTTTTCACCAGACTTACCGAGCAACAGAAATAATAGATACTACATCATCTGTCTGCAAAAGTTCAGCGTGCTTGCAGCAAGTGTGGGTAGAGCCCTTCCCAAATCTTCATTTGCAAGGCCTAGCCAGGATGATGTCTGCAAAAGTACATTAGAACAGCCACGACTGCAAATGCTGAGGCTCTAAGCCCAATAGTCAGGCTTAGGAAAGCAGACATATGTTCATTCCTGCAACTATACAAACAGGCTCTTACTGCCCCATTACCCAGAAAAGACCATTTAATAGTGTGAAATGTGACACCCCATATTGTAGAATACTGTATATACTAGAAGGAAAATTCACCTGCCCCTCAGCATTCAGGCATTTATTCCAGATGACTGGAACATTGCCCTAAATTATAATTTTGTCCTGTGCAACATTCTTCCTCCCTAGCTGAGTATCTAAGGATGTACCATTTCTTATGGGAAGTGGGCACTGTCATTTAATGTTAACTTCATTTGTGCTAGCAGTTGCCCAGATAGCAAAGCAAACTGACACAGATCATCTGGATTTGGTAGCAAGAAATAGTTATGCATATGAAAATGTCTACAAGAAAGGCATATCTGAAATTACTTTTTCACAGAACAGAATGCTGTCATCCACTAGCATACCACAACTGTAACCTAATCTGTGGTGTAATAGCTGGGGTACATGTGAGTCTGTATACCTTTTCCAAACAAAAAACAATTTCAGAATTGAAGCAAGACAGATTTGTGACACTGTCCCAATTACGAGTGGTCTAGAAATCAATTACTTCCATCTATGAACAGAGATAAGAAGCTTTATAGGTCAGTAACAGTTATATATTTCTTAAGTATTACTCCTGGGAAATTCTAAAGAATAGACATATTAAATAGCCCAAGGCCTGCCTCCTGGGGAGGGACACATTGAGGTCACACTTCTGCTTTTTGGCCTGAGCCTGCAACAATGATGATTAGGGTACCCTCCTGTCACCCTCATCCTAGAAATTATTATTTTAATGCTGTCCTTTAATTCATTTTCCCTTTTAAATATGTTTGCCTGAGTGTAAAATATTTCATTCTGTCAGGAATATATTTAATTCTAGAATTATTTTTTCATCCCAAATCCAGGCAAAATATCTAATGATCTCTAGATGGGAATGCCCACAATTTGTGAAGTTCAGAGTTTTTGCAAGCCTCAGGTGAGCTATGGGCAGAAAGACAGTTCTAAAAGCAGTTTCAAATGTAATTTGTGGTACCACAACACACTGCGATGGTGGTGGTACTGTTGGTTGTTGTTTCTTGGGGTTTTTTTCCCAAGGAAGATTTGAGTAAAATAGAAAGTAAACACGTTTTTCTAGTTCACAGGAAATTGGTATTATTTGTGGGCTAGGAATAGAAGGACATTTCCTCCCTTTGTGTGCCAAAGATAGACTGTCAAAATCTCAATGCCCTCTCCACAGAATGAAGGGTCATGGCCTCTTTGCTCACTGAACTGCTCATGGGTTGCCTTTACAGTGGAATCTCTCAGGTGCAGAGACTTGGATTTAGCATATACATATGCACCATGTAAGATAACTGCCAAGTTGGTATAGAAAAGAAACAATGGAAGTACTAATCATTTAAGTTAAAATATTGGTTTTATTGCTTCCAGGCTGGTTTTTGTAGCTCTGAATCCTGTCAAGTCCAATGTCTTCAATTAAAGTTAAGCTATAAAATATGTAATAAAACAGAAACAAATAAAAACAAAAAATATAAGATATTTAAAAATATTTAAAAGTTCCACAGAATCAGCAACAAAATGAAAATAACGCTCTCTTGCTACAGCTTAAAGGAGCTCTGGAAGCTCTGGTGCAGTCTGCAGATGATTCTCTCATCAACATGCTATAGATGGGCTTGAGTAACTCTGCTTTTTGGGGCTGTGGGATTTTCTTTTGGCTCCCAATACAAAATGTTGAGCTGTCCCATAAAGCTCTAGGCAGACTATGGGAGTCTCTTGCTTGAGAGATTATCACAGTTGTATCCCAGTAATTAAATGGAGATGTAATGACTAACTCTCCTAAACCAGATGCAGGGACTAGGGAAGCCAAGAGACAACATCCCATTGATGGCAAATGAACCTTCCTGAGCATTGCAGAAGAGAGTATGAGCTTTTCGTTAATTCTTAATTGACATCTCTGGGCATGGCTAACTAAAGCCTGTGTGGGCCAGAGCTTGGCATGTTCATTTACATATGCTTCAGTAACTGAAATAAACAAATCCATACACACCGAGCAAAACCTAATGGAGTTACATAGTGATATCATTGCTGTTTTTCTATCTGTCCAAAATTGTCCCAGTGAAAGAGCACATCAGCTGTGTTCTCTTCTAGACACAGTCCATCTGGCTGGGAAGTGCAGGGAGGGATCTCTCTGTGAATCTGTACAACAGTAAAGCTCCAGTTTTCAGTACTGTGACTTGCAGTCTGGAAGAGCTGCAAGGCAGGCTGCTCATGGGAACCATCCCTCCACCTTTGTCAGACCTTATCTGCTGCGTGGATTCAAACCCAAACACAAATCTGTCAATTCTCAGGAAAAGCTACTGCCAGATTTGATAGTGGCACAGAAGGCAGTGAAAAGACAGTCTAATAAGTCCAAATTCTGTCTCAGAGACACGTGGGCCATGTTCACCCACGTGTATCCAAGGCAGAATCTGGCATACACAGACCTGTCTTTTTTATTTCTTCCTAACTAGTGGGTAAGATTTGGCTTCTATCATATACTTATAAAATAGAAATTAGAAAATTTTATTAACTTCCACTTATAGAAATGTGCAGTTATTTATACAAATTAAGCATTAAATAAATATTTGATATTAAATCTACACAACTCTAGTAATAATAATACTATACTAGAGTGTACTTGTGTACTTTTAATGGTATTATATGAGTAATATACTACACGATAATTGCACTTCAGAAAACATCCATATAATCTACAGACATTATAGTTCCTAAATTCCATGAAGTTTGGAAGACAGTGGAAGTACTACCTCCATATTACTAACAAAGCGTACCTTTTAAGGAGTAAAATTAGCATTATATATATTCTTCCCAAGTACTTCAATTTTGTTTTTATCTTTAATGATCTACTTTGCACTTGCTGGAAATTGTGGAAATCTAATATTTTCAATCAATTTGCCTATGTTCTCAATTTTCTAACAAAATTACAATGTGGGATGCGTAAGGTGGATTCAGCACTGTTACTGAGTGACTTGAATCCTTCCCACAATCAGAACTCAATGTTTTTGTTTAGATACATGATGGCATCTGCAATATATTATTTATTTTATATCAATAACATTGCCTACAGTTAAAGGCTATTAACCAAAATATTAAAGCTTATAAAATTGTAAATGTCTAGGTTTCCCTTTTCAGTTCCTTCTGTCCCATGTATTTCAATTATTGTGTTAGCTTTGACTCTTCTTTTCTCCAATAAGTATTTTCTAACAATATTTTACCCTAGAGAGGATTTGGGTGTATAATTTTGATTCAGTTGACAGTGTATTTCTTTTTCTCAAAAGAGTGTAACCAGCACTTCAATCCTCTAAAACACACTTGAGTCAAGAGTAAGTAACAGAAACTTTATGACAATGAGACCTCAGCTTAACTCCCTACACCTTATGACACTTATTCTCAGCAGACACATAATCTGAAACTCAGTCTTAAATCCTTCATCTCTCTGAAGAAAGAAAATATTTCACTATAATTCATTTCGGTAAAAGCATTCAGAAAAGAACTATAAAAACCTCTCTATATCTCAGTGCAAAGCTAAACTGCATCAGTGTAGTTTTTAATTAAGGCTTAGCCAGCCTACCTATTACAATAAAATCTCCTCCCAACCCTTTTCTTATTATACTGGCAGCAGACCACCAGTCTTTAAAGAATTGTTCACTACAAAATTCAGTCATCAGATCTCAAGTATTTCAGCCTCAGGCTAAGAGAATCTGGACCAGAGAACATAGAAAGCAAGTAGAAGAGTCAAAGATCTCTTTCACAAGATAGCAGCTGTGCTTGGAGGGCACCTCTGGGGATCCTCCAACCCTCCACTCAGAGCAGGGTCACCTGCAGTGGCTTGTCTAGGGCTGTGTCCAACTGAGTTTTGAATATTTCCAAAGACGGAGCCTTGACAATTTCTCTAGGTAACCTGTGCAAATGTTTGACCAGCTTTAGAGGAAAATGTTTTTTCTTGTGTTCAAATGTAATTTTCTGTATTTCACTTTGTGCCCAGTGCCTCTTCCATTACAGCGGGCAATACCAAGAAGTCTGTCTCTATCTGCTTTACTCTGTCCCCATCATATATTTACACACATTATAAGCTTCTCCAGGATGCACAGTCTCAACTCTCTCAGCCTCTCCTCAGACAGCAAATTCGTGAAGCCCTTAATCATATTCACAACTCTTTTCTGGACTCACTCCATTACATCCATGTCTTGCCTCTAAATGGTGAGTCCAAACTGCATATTCTATACCAGATGTGTCTCACCAGTGCTGAGGAAAAGATCACTTCCCTCAGACTCTCCCTCACGCAGCCCAGGAGTCTGTTGATTTCTTTGCTGCAGTGGCACATTGCTGGCTCACGGTCAGCTTCACCTCAGCTCCTTTCCTGCAGGTCTCACAAGCACCCAAAATTGAAGCACAAATAGCAGAGCACCAGCCCTGCACATTTCCATACCAGCTTCAAGCTTTAAATTTTTTGCTCTGTATCCAGTGACAACACTCTAAGTACTTAGGGAATCTGTTACTTGATCACAAAATGAAAACTCTGAGCCCATGCAATTTCTTGTTTAAACAATTGAATTAGGTTTCTAATAGCAAATAGCACACAGCAGACCAGACTCCTATGCCACATTGAAAAATTCAGAATTTCTCATGGCAGACACATTTCTCAGGAAGCATATGGTCTAAGCTGATTTTTTAGGCCTAAGAGGAGAAATG
>VXBA01000665.1:906185-987018 GCA_013399895.1 Serilophus lunatus | reverse complement strand
TGTTTACTCATATCCTTGTTCCACAGACAAAAAATATACCTTAGATGACGAAGCTGCAGTTTTAACTGTAAAACCTCCACATCTTATAAATCAAAACCATCAGTTCCCACCAAAGATCTATACATGAATATTTGGCAAAGAGAATATTGGTGTTTGCATAAAAATTCTACACTCTGAATGCAAATAAAAGGAGAACAAATGGTTTGCCTGCTTGTAGTAAACAGCCACTCACACTTCTGTCTGTGCTAATCATTCTGTTTGAAGAAAGAGTAGTTCAGTTAACTTTGTTCAACAACTGCAAAGAAGGAAGTTTTACAAGCAAACCAGAGAAGTTATTCACAGCTGTTGACAAACCACTGTCAAAACATAACAAACCACAACCAAACTCAAGCAGAAAATGACAAAACATGAGACCATAATAATGATGGAAATTGTGCAGGACAGGCATTTTAGATGAACAAATGCAATCTGTACCAGCATAAAGGATCAACACAGCACAGAAAACGATACCCAGAAAAGTTGTCTCAAGAAATAAAGACAAAAACATAAAATTCAAATGACAGGACACCAAAAGGAACAGACAAAAACCAAGGAAACCATCCAGTTGTATTAAATCAGGCACATCCCTGACCCCTGACTTCATCTGACCTACTAGAATGCTAAACATGGCATGAAATAAAAAATTATGTAAATACATAAGAAAAATGACATTAAGATAAAGTGATATTGACCATACCCTCACATATTGCCACAATTCTTTTAAGCAGATGCTCAAGCTGGTCTGGAGCAGAACCCAGATAGAGAGCTCAAAACCAAAGCTTAGTTGCTGCAAAAAACAGCTGTCTGCCTTTCTGCGGTGCCTTCATGGTGGTAGCAGGTTGAGTGACCAAACATATTTCACAGCCATTGACTCAATTAATCTCTTGTTGATCTAAATCAAACAGTTCCATGAAAATGAAGCAAATCACTAGAACAACATCAATAATCACTTACTAAGAATTTGGCCATTATGCTCGGGTTCTCTCTTCCCTCCGCCCCCCACCTCACAATTTTACAAATATTCTAATTATTGCTACAAAAGCACATAGGAAGATCTGTTGTCCTATATTAGCTGCAGTGAAGTTGTTCTGACGATAGATGTCTAAGAATATAATTCTACCAGTTTCTACTCTCCAGTATCTCCTCTGAACCATGGTTAGATGGGAAGCTGAGGCAGAAGAAAAATCTTCAATAGATTCTAGTTTAATAGAATATTGTTAAACATTTGCAGCCTGTATGAGAGAAGAATAAATAACTGACAAATTACTGATCTGACTAATGCATAGGTTGCTTTTACTCTTAGAAATGTTGGAAGAGAAGCTGTAAGTGACTGAGGCAGAGTACCATGTGTAGTGGAGAGCTTTTCCACTTCTGAAATTTCCAATTTTCATCCAGGCAAAACAAACAGCATCACACACCTTTAATTAGTTGCAACTCTGATAAATTCTATTTTTGGTTTCTGTCCAGTTTGTATCTGCCAGAATAGTGCCTCATGTCATCACCACTATGGACAATGAGAAGCCTGAGGACAAGCGTTGGCTGCTGGGACTTCAGAGGGTTTAGCTCAGACAGAAGCTACCTTTCTTTTTAGATGCTTCCTGCAGCTCTCCACAAGTCCCATTCTACTAAGAGATAGGTGGTAACAGTACTTATGGCAGATAGTTTAAGTTAGTTGAAGCTCTTCTTTCACTGTGGTTAGTACAGTGCAAATATAGTCATGAATGTTTCTATAAAGCATATTGTAGGCAGATGCCAACTTGCTCTGCTAACACTCTGAGTACCCCAAAAGCTCCTTGTTCACATAGCAGGGCATCACATCTGAGAAGTAAATCCTGTGAAGAGATAGCAGATAAGTTTTGAGCTCCTAGGCAGATGAAAATGGTCACATAGCATCTGGTCAGCTTGGCATGTGGGAAAAACAAGCTCATATAGGCATTTGCCATACAGGCATAGCTGACCTTCTTAACGCTGTATGAATTCTTTTCCTGGCAAGACTGAAACTCACAGGTTGGACCCATGAAAGAGAAAGACAGTCCCTTCCCTTAACACAAAACTTCTCAGTCCAGCACTGCCAGTCAAACATCACAGCACAGTCCACATTCAGGTGAAAAATATCAGAGGTGAAATGGGGTGGTCTGTGCATCAAAGGGGACATAACGTAGTGGGGAGTATGTCTGGAGAACTGGTGGGAGGTGAGGGGTTACAGTGGTACGATAAAAGATACACATGGCATTCTCAAAATTCTCAAACTGCATTGAGAACATGTGGATTGATAATCAGCATGATTTTTCTGGTAATTTTGTGCAGTAGATGTATGAACAATATCTCACCACTGGATAATATCAGTTGTCAGTTATATATATGTTTTATAACAACCAGAACACTCTTTTTCAAAAAGCTGTTGGTGGTTGGCTTTGATTTCTTTTTTTTTTTTTTTCTGCAGCAAAGCTTGCTTTCCAACTCTCTTTCTCTTTTAAGCTCATGGAAGCTAACTGCAGAGAAAGTGAAAAGGTATTGAACACACTAGACAAAATAATTAGAAAAATAGTCTGCCATTTAAAAATGTTTTGTTAGTTTTAAAAGTGCAGCTTGTTTATTACCTTTAAAATTAAGGCAAGTGCCCTGTGTTTAGTTACACAAATCAGATGTCTGCCAAAATAACATGAAATAATAAAGAAGCACTTTCAGAAAAGGGCAAGCAATGTAACAGGTTTATAGGCTTCAGTCAGAACACACGTTATACATAGTTTTTAATAAAATTTCATGCAGCAAGTAATGCAGAATGCCCTTAACTCAAAAAAAGGTAACATCAGTAATAAGTACTATAACAAATCTCTGCTGAAGTTGAAACAGCCTCTTCCTATGTTTTCTGTCCTTTTAGCTGTATGACACATTTTTTCATTATTTTTTCAGAGAGTCATTATATTTTCTATTTGATGTAGTTTTTCTACAATGACTCACTGTGATTTCTGGAACCACATAGGTAAGATTCAGTTTCCATGTCAGTCTTGAACTGCCAATGTCAGGACAATTTCAGGGACTCCCTGAAACTACCACAACATAAAAACTGCCATACAGGATCAACCCAAATGCCCACACAGACCAAAACCTTTGCCTAAAAAACAGACAAGGTAAAAACCTAGGAAAAAAATTGAATAAAAAAGAAGGACGAGTGTGATGTGATCCTGGCTCTAGTCTATCACACCTGGTTCCAAAATGAACAAGTAGAATGCTACAGAGGTGATAGTTGCATACAATTAGACATGGAAGTCATGGCTTCTAATAGCTATTGACATCCAAATACAATGAGAGCACAGGGAACTCTACGCTCCAAATATCACCCTAACAACTCTTAATTTAATTTCATAAAAATATATACAAACATTTATAGTCCCAGGCTGGAAGGATATAAAAGAATTTCTCTTGGAGCATATTTTCCTACAAAGAAGAAGAAATTCAAGATGGCAAGCTCTTTTCTAAAGGTTTAGCAATAACTTTTATCTATTGGAAGTGCTCATAGGGTTACAGTGCAACTCAGCCAGTAAGAATCCCTGTGACATCAGGGAGAATGATCCCAGATAGATAACTCAATGTTCTGGTATCTTCACTTGCATGACTATGTAACTCAAAATACTTCTTTGACAAATTTAATATATTTTTTTTAAAATCTACCAAATTTTAAAAATATACAGAAATCACCTAGTATGCAAAAACTCATTTAATTTGGTATACTTCAAATTCATTACAATCATATAGGACTCTGAATTAAAAAAATAAGAAACTCCACCTTGCAGTGTGAACATGCCAATATATTGCTGTATACATATGTATTTGAGATATCTCCCTCAGTTCCAAATGATTTGTACATATTTCATGACTAAGAACATATTTTTTTTAACAGCAGCATTGCAAACTCAACTCAGGATCTGGAAACAAATTTGTATATTGTTGTTGTGCCAACTACTGCAGTGAATAGTGAGCTGATTTACTTGTTTACAAAACCCAACACCATATAACAGTAAGCTTGGCAGGACCCTATCTGAACTTTTATCATAAGATAAATAAAAAAGTGCTGGAATTAAATGCAGAAAACACCAGTCCAAAATTGTTCTGTTGTGGGCACCCGTTACACAGAAGTGTAATAAAAAGTAAAGGTCCTACAAAGTAATTTTTTTTCACCATAACCATAAAAAACATCTCTGCCTAAAGTCAGCCATCCTTCACTACACCAATAAATAAATATTTTCAAATTATTTTTCATCCTGTTAATACTGATCTTACTTCAGACATTATTCAAGAACAAATACTGGTCCTTCATGGATCTCCATGTAAATAGCAGGAATTTTGTTTGCATAAAGATAAGAAGAATTAAAGAAAATAATCTTATTTTTTGTGAAGTTAGTCATTTAAGAGGTGAGGGCAGAGGAAGAGTTCTGTACTCTGATGCAGGACAGGGAGATGCATTATTTCTGCTCCCCATTGTTTCTGGATTATGCCAATAAAGCACACTGGGTGCAACTTGAAAACATGGGCTTTGCTCTGCAACTGCTTGCTAATATAAGGTGAAACCTGTGTAATTTCTTTCAGAAAAATTGTGGATTAATTAAAAACTAAAATGTCATTTTGCTACAAAAAATAGAAATGGAGGAAGAATTGTACACAGTGAGGCATAAAGCAATTGCGGCAAATAGAATCTGTTCCCAGACCTCTGAACAAGCCTTGGACCAAACACGACATTTAAAATTTTTTTATCAGCATTCTAGTATTTCATGCAGTACTTTTTCCACATCCCTCCTATCCCTTCTGTACCTGGAATCAGCAAAACAAGAAACAAAATTAAAAGGTTGTTCTTGCATACCTCACATCTGGTTAAAGAAGTGCCAAAAATCATGTAAGGGAGTTTATTGTTGCAGGCTGTTGAGCTTGAAATTTTTGTTGTTTTCCACCTTTGCAAGAACCTCAGAGGCAAGTGGTTCTTAAAAAGGGATGGCTATTTTGCTTGCCACTGTAAAAGACTGAAATTATTTTGATGGGCTGGGCCATGGCTCTGAGCTTAAAAATAATTCACTAAATACTTGAATGTACACAAGATAACACAGAAAAACAAAGCACAACAACCAATGTGATACTAAAAACTCTTTTCCCCAGGCATCACACCCAGTAGGAGCCCACGCCATCTACACAATATACTACAATGCATGTCACATAGCTGCAAAAAAGATTCATGGAGTGGTTTGGTTTTGCCACAACACACAACTGAGCCTCACCTGTTAATGCTGATGAAACTCATCTCAGTACATAGGGACCCACACTTCTGAAAGAAAAAAATATCGACACTCTCTTACAGTATGTGTCTACATACTGTGCCCCCTTTGGGAGCAACACACATTTAGCAAAGTGATTGTGAATTTCTTCAGGATAATCGTCTATGCCTACACACTCACACAATATCCTACTGGGGTGGAACAAGAGCTTCTAACTGTACACACATTGTGTCAGCAAAGCAGCATCAGTTCAACTTCCCAGAGCTATTCCCATAAGGTGGCGTGCAGTGTAGTCACAAGCAGTGGCTCTGAATGACTTTTGTCACCTTTAATTTCTCCTAAAAATCCATCACTTTCCAAGGCAGATGGCAGGCTACACCCCCAAAGAGGCAACTTCACAGGAAGCCTTTGCTCTGCGTGGGGATGCTGCACAAGGAAGCTGAACTTTTGCTCCTCCGTTGCTATTTCCACCTGCTTTTTTTCCCCCCGAGTTTCATCACTTGTACGTCATCCCATTCACATTTTACTCTCCCATGTTGTGAGCTGTCTGCTCCATTCAATGTCCTTCAAAGGGGTACTCACATGGAAGTCACTCACAAAAAGGTCACCCAAAGCATTTCCATTGAAGAATTTGTGTTTGCTGCTTGTTTGTTAGGTTATTGGTGTTCTGTATGCTCTGAGTAGTGATAAATGCACCCCAAACTTCAGAATCATAAGAAAAGTGATGGGAACGGTTGAATTTCAGAACACAGGTTTTCATGCAACTGTGAGATTTAAGAGCAAATGGCAGTATTAACAAAACAACATTTTTGTTTACTGCATCAGAGTTACAAGTTACACTTGGGGAATGACATTCTTAACAGTGTCAAAAAAAATGGTGTTTATAAGGAGTAAATTTTAACCCAAATGCGATCAGAAACCAAGATTTTTTTATTTTTTTTTGAGAAATGTCTATGTTAACACTCCAGTATCACAGAAAAAATATAACAATATCTATGTTGTGGGTGTCCTCTTTTTGTCTTCCCAGTAATTCCAGAAATTAAGTATATTTCAGTATATTCTGTAGTGATCTGTTTGAAATAAACAAATCTTTATATAACTGCTCAACTGATATGGAATAATCAACTACATTCTATAGGCCACACTGACTGTACTATGTTGGATTGACATATCCCAGGCAAATCACAGAATACTTGGAGTTGGAAGAGACTCATAAGGATCATCAAGTCCAACTCTTAAGTGAATGGCCCATATAGAGATTGAACCCACAACCTTGGCATTATTAGCATCACAGTCTAACCACCTGAGCTAAATGCAGCAGTGCTCCCTAACACATTTGCAGACTAGTCCCAAGAGAGTGACTGCCAATGAATTTTTTAATGGACACAGTGAGATGACAATTATGGGGGATTCTTCCAACTACCTGCCCATTTGTGAATCATTCTTCTAGACTTGACAGGAATTATTATGTTATCTTTATTAAATGTGACCCTAAGCACAAGTGTTTCTGAAACATTGAATAAAAACTGTACTGCTGGTGATATTAGATAGGTTGAAGAAAAGAGTCATCAGCCACTTATACATCTGTTATCCACAGGAAAACACTATAGCAAGATGGATGACCCACACCATTGATACCATTGATATTATTGACAAATTGATGTCACTGTGATGGAAAATTGTACAGCTTTTCTTTTTTGTCTTTTTCACTATTTTTCTGATTGCATCACTGATAGTAGTAAAAAAAAACTGCTCTAATTTGAAATTTAGTGGCCTAGAAAATATATAAACTGATACCAGTGTGTAGAGAGCAGAAGAATCCCAGGGGGCCCCCATTATAAGATTATTCCCGTATGGGTCAACTGTTGCAATATTCAGCAACATAAATATCATTACTTATTCCCTCCTATGTCCTTTTCTACCTAACACCTTTGTGAGAAAAAACTTGGACATTTCCTCCAATACATATTTTTGAATATCCTGATCTTGCTTTTTCTTGCAAAACTGACAGGTGATCTGCAGAAATGAATCTCATCTTTTCAATGGCATGACAGTCGAGGGTACAAAGTGGTGTGTTCATCTACACCACAGTTTTGCTTTCTGCCTCCTCTGCATGGTCACAAGACACATTTACTTTGTATATTATTTGACAGGTAAAATTAAGATCCTCGTTCCCTTAATAGTTTCAGAAATGTAGGCTCACTTTAAGAGCAATTCTCTATATGATCAGGCATAAAGTTACTGCCACAAAAGGCACTCACTGCAGGGGATGATTCCTTTCCAAAGTTGCAAGATACATTTTGAAAACAGGAAACATACCATTGTGTTTATTCACTTGGGCTCCTGAAGTGTGCAATACAGAGTCTCCCCACTTCCCAGCATCATTGGTTAGTGGCAGTTCAGTTTTGCCATGATACAGAAAGGAACTTGCCTGCCTTTAAGCAGACAAACTTTCCTGTAACTCTTACAATTTAGGCTGACTACAATGCACTACCATTTGTTGCTCCAATGCCTGTCAATTAACATATGCAAATTACAAATTAATATATGCAAACCATATGTAAATCACACTTATTTTTAGAAGGCTTACCTAAAGAAGGGGGGTGTAGCTGTCACTTTTAACAATAGCAAACACCTAGTCGCAAACGCCTACCTATAAAACTACTAAAAAGACACAGCAGTGGTGCAGTGTTGAAGCACATCTGAACCCACATCCTCTTTCAAGACAAAAAATTAGTTTCTACAGCATTTTTTTTGGCATTCATTCCTGATATATTACATACATATGCCTACTAGCAAATGCTTTAAAACAAGATAGCTAGAAATATTGCAATAGATAAGCTCGCAGAGAACAACCTTTCCCCCATATATGTAAGGGAACATACAATGCTCTACAAGACGGATATTAAGTTACTAAAACCCCTTGTACCATAAATAAAAAGTAAAGACTTGGCTGACATTATTATGTCACTGCTTTTCTCTGAGAATTTGAGTCCTAGAATGGGATCTCAAACTCATAAGGAGCTCCAAAAACTTCCTTAATTTATCATAATTTTCTCTTGAAAATCTAGAGAGCAAATTTCAAAGCCCTCCTCTATAATGTCATATAGCACACAGTAAACTGGGGGTAATTATTTCATCAAGAAGCAATTAGTTATTTTCACTTGTGTCATAAAGATGGGTACTGAACATGTGGGAAACAAACAGAAAGCTTAAAATGCTTTCACTGAAAATACTGCTCTTACAACCTACTTCCTAATCTATACAGAGTTTGATAGTAGTACCGTTGTAAGACAGTAAATATTAGTGAAATACTTATAGCAGCAACACTCTATTCCTGAATGGGGTTGAGAACCACGACTTCATCTGAGCAAAGACCGGTGCTCAAAGGCAAACCCCCACGGTAGACAGAGGGGGAGCAATGCAGGACATGACCAGCCTTAGCTGCTTGCTTTCATCCCACTGGGAGTTACAAGCCCAGGGGGAGACACCATGCCAGCCCTTGTGAAGGCTCCTACCCTGAACGAGGGCTTGGTGGTGGCTGAAGCTGACTTGGCAAGGCAGTGCATGACAGAAGCCCCTCTCTCAGGTCCCTCACCTCCAGGGGAAGAGCAGTAGCAAACAGCAGCGGTGGTCACTTTTAAAATAACTACAGCTGTTTCCACATGTGACTGTTGCAACCATTATTTAATTGCAATTTCAGCTAACCATTTTGCAGTAATGGATGGCTGACTAAGAAATGCAACAACTGCCTATATGACTGAACATTATATTCTGCCTATAATACCTTCTTAACTCAGCCACCCACCATGGCTGAAATATTTGATTGCTAAATTGATTTTTCATTAATTTAATCTTCAAGGATGATTATTATTCTGAAGCTGGACCACACACAATAAAAATAGGCATGTTATTAGTTGTATAGTCACAGGGCACATAGAGAAAAAGGCATGAGCCCTGGCTGATATATAATTTGTTGTTCCAATGCCAACTTGCAGAACACCATTACCTCATCACAGTTGGTCAGATAGAAGGGGAATGAAATTTGGGTCCCATTAGTCATTTTAAAAATTTTTGAGTTGAAAATATGAAACTACTTTGAAGATATTATTAAACATCTGTAATAGTAAAAACCAACCCCAACACTGAAATTTTAAATCAAGAAAGGCTCTTTCTCATTTCAGGAGACATTCATTATCAAGAAGACAGTATGTCCTGAAAGTACTTTGTAATGGTTTCACAGTAAATAAAAGCTTTTACAACCATGGAATGTCACTACCATAAAATACATCCTTGCAAAAAGTTATCAAAAGGTCTTTAATACATTTTACAAATACATGTCACTGAAAATACTCACACAAATAAATGCTTGTGGGAGAGCAAGAGGGAGACCTTAATGCTTTTTCCATGAAAACTTGCTAGGAAGAAACAACACTTACTCCAGTGAATAAAAGACCTGGCCAACAGTATAAATTAGTGGTCAGTGCAAACCATCTCAAAACTCCTGCTTGGAAATGTTTCCAAAAATTACCTCTATTTTTTTTTTTTTCTGGCAGTCACCATTTTTCAGGTCTTATCTATCGTAGTGGAATATCACTGACCTCCTCATGGTCTAAGATGCCAATTTTATTTCTAAGGTTAATATTTTCCCTTTTGGCAAGATTTTCATCTTATTTCTGGAAGTAACCCAGGCCCAAAAAGACTTTAAAAGGATGCTCACTAACTAATGAATTAATCAGCTACACCTACAATGCCTAAAGCCCTGGACTGACCTGAAACTAGTAATGTCTCAACCAGATTAGACCTGCTAGGGACCGGTCTTAACACTAGATCTTTAAAAAAATGGAAATGGATAAGAAATGAGGAAAAACTAGCTTCTGTGTCATTTTATGTCCATATTGTGGGTACATAAGAATCATAACAGCTTGTGTGATGAAGGTGTGAGGAAAGGAAGTGTAGTAATAGAAAAGACATAGATGGTTCTTGACATATGTCCTTTTTGCTGCTTAGCAACATGTCAGTGTACTGCGTTCTTTTTTCTGTTTCAACTTTCTCCAAAAAGGATGTTTATACTGGAAGAATTGATTTTTTGCAGAACCCTATGCACAATCTTCTGCAAAGCAGTGGATATTGTGCTCTGAATAGAGCCCAGAGGGTTCTGAATTGAAATACTAAAATACTTTTCAAACAAGACAAGTATTCTTCAGTAGTGTGAGCCAGGCAAACCCAAGATGCTCCCCACTAAGAATTTTCTTGTTATTTCTTTTAATAAAAACCCTTATAATTTAAAGTGCTCTGTTAAGACATACTTCCTCCCTCCTCCGCACACCTTGGCACTCCCCTCCAATCCATTATTGTAGAGGAGTAAAGTGAAGAACCACTTCATAGTTGAAATTAGGTAGCCTGGACTTGCTTTGTTCACCACAGCCCTTTGTTTTCTTGCATATCTTTCAAAATAATTTTTATTTCCTAAAGAATTGTCCACTACAAATATTTTTAATAGGAAAACTTTCTGTATAGTTAATTGCATCTAAAGATCAAAATTTTTAGCTACCCAAAACCTTCACATTTATTATCCTGCTTCTTAAAATGTTGTGCATTTGAATTTGTACTGATGGAATTAATATCTCAAAGATTATAAACTCCAAGAGGTTCTTTTCATATTCTGTGCCAAATTCAACTTTTTATTTCAGTAAAACTTACTACCATACTGTCACAGTGAAGTTGTTGTGGAAGTTAGTATACAATGGAGAAAAGAGACTATGTTTTCCATATTTTTTAAGGTTTACACTTGTGTCAGCAAAGAAGACATAAATTTTACTGGTATTAGAGGTGTTTTGTGACCTTGTAGCAGCCCAGAATTTTTCTGTTTCATTTTCCAAAATTATGAAATGAAGCCTTAACATAAATGAGAATAATTCCATACTTTTTTTTAGAATACAATGTAGCTTTTGTATCTATAATACCTCATCTGTAGTACCTCTAAAAATATATAAATCCTCTGAATCTAAGTATTTTTGAGCACTGCTGTAGGTATGAATGAGGACATGTGAGCAATGAAGGTATGAATGAAGATGCCACTCATGAGAAGTTTGTGTCTTGCTGTTCAATATCAACTTGAGGATAAGCTAGCATGGTCTAAGCCACATTTATGCATCACATATGATGCATTCATACATGATTAAGCAACGAAGAACAAGACTTCATAAATCTGCAGATCTAGTCCCTGAATAATTCAGCCAATCTCATCATACAAAAATCACACCATACGGTCTTTTCCATGAACTTAATGAACTCTGTTTTAAAGCTGGTCCATTTCTCTCTTCACAGCTACTGCTGATTCAGACCCCACTGATCTGATGACTAGAAGTGTTTTTTTAATTTTCAGCCTCTACTCATTCATATCCACTTGTTTTAGTGTCAAGTGCAACTTTTCTCACACCCTGTTTTTCTCCCTCTGAAGAGCATGTGGACAGCAATTTAGTCTCCTCTCAGTCTTATATTACTGGACTAAACAAACCACAACCTTTTACGTTGTTTGCACTACATAAGCTTCTGTATCATTCTAATAATCCCTATAACCCTTCCTAATGCTTGCTTCACTGCCATTTAATCTTCCTTGAAAGTGGGTGTACGGTTTTTCAAAAGCAAACTCTACAGTACTGCTACAACATTAACATTTTCCCACCTCTACAGGAAATATCTCATTTGATACTTTCTAAGATCGTATCACTTACAGCTGTATCACACTGGTGACTCATAGTTATTCTATGACTGATAGTTACACACAGGTCTTTTGCCTCCTCTGTCGTTTTCAACTGATAAGTCTCTAGCAGAAATTCTTTTCAGCAGCCCTTAAGTGCCATCAGTACTCTTAAATTTCATCTCATTTTTATTACTTTAGTCCTCAAGGTCAGAACTTTTTTCCTGCATAATATTCTGACCATCCTTTATATTAATGATGCCTCACAATACTTTGCCACCACCAAATTCCATTCCTCTAACTTCTATATTTTGTGCCAACATCATTAATTAAAATGTTAAGTAAGTCAAGTACTCTAGATTGATCTCTGAAAAATTCTGCTGATATATTCCTTCTAGTGTGACAGTTCTCCATTTAACATAACCTGTTGTCATGTCTTTTTTGTTCAGCTCCATTCCATTCCACAGTGACACTTCTAACATCCACTTTGTTCAGCTGGACTAATAATTTACCATGTGTGATCCTGTATCAAATGCTAAAATCTGAATAATAGCAGATCTACCACTTTTCCTCTACCTAGGTATCAGTGTAGTCTGGGATAACAACTTTGATAAATCTATGTTGCATTTGTTTGAATGTTCTAATATTGTGGTTGAATAAAACTAATTTAAAGCTCATACAAGATGAGATGGTAGTAAATCACCTGTTAGGAGAATTGTCACTAAAGAAACAAACAGCAACCTATGAAATAAAGACAGCTTATAAAACAAAACAAAACAAACAAACAAAAACCCCACCAAAAATCAGCTATTAACCAGCATATTAACAAGCTCTGATCTAAAAGAGTAGTAAGAAAAAGTATAAGTCATAATGTAGATTTGGTATAGAGCTGAGAATACAATGTGTTACAAGAAATAAACATTCTTACATGAACTTTTGTTTTAAACATAGCTATCCCTCTTATATCTATTAACAACTAAGCTTTCAGGCATTTCACAATAGAGGAAAAGAATTGGGAAAGCACAGATCTGTGAGAATCTATCAGTCTTCTCATAGACAACGGAGCACAGCAAGAATAATAAATGCTAGGCAGAAAAAAAAATGACACATACATGATTTTTTTGCTCTTCAAACAGATAGCACATTTTCCAGGCTGGTTAGAGACTTGGTTAGTGACTGATTAGCAGGGTTATTGAGTTTACTACTGCTAGAAAATAAGTCAATGTTGCTGGAAGATCTGTAGCTGTTAGCCTAAATTCAGTAGTTAATAGGTGGCTGTGGAGAGAGTTTTAGGAAATGGTCTGCACCACTGGACCCAGATTTTCCTGGAGCTTTTTATCTCTGTACTGGGGAACCATACCCACCCAGAAGGCAACCACTAAGCACTGATAACAAGGACATATCTGAGAACATATAACTGAATCAACATGCCTATCTGAAGCTGAAAGGAAGGTGTGACCAGACTGTAACACGGCAGCTTACCTGAGCTTTAGACATCACATTGAAAAAAAGCCCACAAATAGCAGGCTGCTAATAGCAATATGGCAGTATGCTATTCAATTTGAGAGGATGCTCTGAATGAAAGAGTACCCAGGCCCAGGCAAGAGGCCAGCTGTGCCTCTCAGGATTGCCTCATTGCCTTCTGCTTTCTGGAACTCCACAATGTCCCATCCATCATATCCTGACACTGCTCCCACTGTTCCTGATATGATGGAGGCTTCTTCCACAACCCATCACGGCTCAGGATATGACAGGTTTGTGGCTGTTGTATGGTTGACTCCAGATTTACCTGGATCACAGGAAAATCATATCTATAGACAGCTGACAGGACAGCAGGCTACCAAACATTTCCCAAAGGGACACTATTGGCTACTTCAGCCAAAAGTTCAGAAATACTGCCCAAAATATATAAAATCAATCACCAGTTCCCTCCTTAGATTCAAGTGACTTAAAGATCTGTGTGTGAGATGTTTTAAAAACCTTTTTAAAGTTCAGGAGTGATGACCCCCTTCCTCTGGTGCAATGTCACTTTCAATCACATGAACAAATTTAGTTTCTGCAAGAGCTTCCTTCTCTCCTAAGGTAAGACTGAGACACACACGTATAGGCTTGAAGAGCAGGTTTTGAATTTATTTCCATCATCCTGGATTTTATTAATATAAACCTGTAATGTAAAATGTTTCTACAATTTTAATATGATCAAAAAGTGATTCCAGACAGCAAGAACAGCAAAATGGAAAAAAAAATAGTCTGGAGAATGAAACAGATTATATCAATTAAAAGATAAAAACTTTTTTTTTTTCCCCGAATGAAGCTATATCAGCCAGGACTATCAAGCAGATTCCACTTCCCCCTACACTTTCTAGATCAGAAATAACAGTTCTAAGTTATAATGCCACATGCTTACATTGGTAAGGAACAGCTGAAATAATTGAGGAAAATTAGTCGTCTCCAAGATTACCACAGTACCTTCTCTTACTTTATGTTAAAATGTTATAAATCAATCCCAATACGCAGTAGTCACCACAGATACAGTTCAATACAAGACTAATTCATGTTTTTCCTATGTGATAAAATAGACTATGAATCATTTTCTAGAGCGGTAACTTATATGACTGTGAGATTGCACTTCGCTATGTGTTTTTGAGCAGTGCTTTTGCACTGAGCTACAATACTCTGAGTCAATTGGGATGGGCACCAATATTTCACTTTATGGAAAGTAGCAAAAAAAAATTATAAAAAACCCCAAACCACAGAGTTCATTAATGCATGAGCATTTTCTACTAGTACAGGACCTCCAGGTATCAGAATAATTCCTATTTTTGCTGTACATCGATCACTGGAACTTGCACTATCTCTAATGCCAAAGTTGTCTTTGTAACGCATGGGCACATGCATCTTATTGATCTCCTTTAAGGATGATAGTACGTGTTTGCTTACTGCTTTTTAAAATTCCTTTCCAAAAGAAAAATCAAGTAAATGGAAGGTGTACAATCCTGTACAATCATTTTAAGAAAGGCCTCAGATGAAAAAGGAATCAGTTCTGCAAAATGTTTCCTTCATTTCTGTGACTTCATGAGGGATTCTTCCCCCTTGGCCTTTCCTCAGCAGCTGGAGGGGTTCTGTTCATGGCATGTACATATTCCCATGCCAGAGGAAGGCAGCATAGCACAAGATAGTGCTGACTTTGTTCCTGATGATTGAGCTCAGTTGGCCTCAACTTACATGGATCACATGTGCCAGACCAGATTTTGTACCACCATGAAGATGCAAGGGGTCCCCTTAGTGGTGTTTGGTCTTGTGGGGTAGCTTCTAGAGGCTGCCCTGATATGGCAAGTATGCACAGATGCAATATAATCTACTGGAAAAAATCCTACTCTTAGATTAGTTTCAAGCCATAGTAACAAAAATTGCTTGCCTGAAGGTATAGTGAAGGAAAAGGTTTGTATAGAGTTCATTCACACTTCTGCACAGTGGAGTGGATATGAAATAAATAGAATTTAACTCACCAAGGTGAACTTATGGTTAAATACTACTTCTGTTTTTTCATTTTTTTAATTATTTTAATAATGTAGTCATAGTTTGCTATGGGAGAGGAATTATTCATGGTTTATTCATACAAATATAATGATGTCAAACAGCCAAATGAATCTGTAACCAACATTTAAGCTTAAATAGCTCACTACCTCATTGTTTTATCCATATGTCTAAGGATGTGTGGCTATGTACACCTATACAAACAAATTCCAAATATAATCACCAATAAATCCTGATTACAAAATAAATGAAAACCTTTAAAAATCATATGAATTTTAGAAAAATTACATATAGCAGACCAACATGAGTCAACAGTGTGCCCAGGTGGCCAAGAAGGCCAATGGCATCCTGGCCTGCATCAAGAATAGTGTTGCCAGTAGGACCAGGGAAGTTATTTTTCCTTTGTACTTGGCACTGATGAGGCCACAGCTCGAGTGCTGTGTCCAGTTCTGGGCCCCTCAGTTTAAGAAAGATGTTGAGATGCTTGAATGTGTCCAGAGAAGGACAACAAGGATGGTGAAGGGGCTGGAGCACAAGCCCTATGAGGAACGGCTGAGGGAGCTGGGGTTGTTTAGCCTGGAGAAGAGGAGGCTCAGGGGTGACCTTATTGCTGTCTATAACTACCTTAAAAGAGGTTGTAGGCAGGCGGGGGTCGGTCTCTTCTCTCAGGCTCACAGTGACAGGATGAGAGGACACAGTCTTAGGCTGCATGAGGGGAGGTTTAGGTTGGATATCAGGAGGAACTTTTTCACAGAGAGAGTGATTTCCCACTGGAATGGGCTTCCCAGGGAGGTGGTGGAGTCACCGTCCCTGGATGTGTTTAAGGGTAGGTTGGATGATGAACTTAGTGACATGGTTTAGATGGTTTAGATAATGGGTTGGTGTTGGGTAGGTTGTTAAGTTAGATAAAAGGTTGGACTTGATGATCTCTATGGTCTTTTCCAACCTTGTTAATTCTGTGTGTAATTCTGTGTGTGTAATATGTCAAATAGCTGTCTCAGCAGTTTATATTTGGAACTCAGACGATGAGTACCTTATACTTATTAGTCAAAGATGTCACCTAAACAGAATGCTCTTCAGATTTTTTTAAATGTTGTAAAACTCAACATACCCTTTCTAACTAACAGCTTTTTTCCAAGCTATGTGACAAATGGCTGTACAATTTAAATAAATAGCTTGCATCTAATTTGCAGATTCACCATCCACAAAGCTCTTAGAAAAATTCTTGTACACTGCTATTACCTTCATGCATAGTATGTGAACATACACATTGTAACCACAACCAAACATACTTTTATAGGATTTTCATCCTTCTCACAGGACTTTAAAACTCAGAATTCAGGATTTGAGTTTTACATCTGTCCTCTGAAAAGTCTAATATTCCTTGCTATTTATTAGGTTTTAATTTAAATCCTCAAAAATAAATAAATTAAAAATCATATAAAGAAGAGTAGCAACATATACTTGGACATGACCAATAGGATGAATTAAAGTAAAAGCTGAAGTATAATCAAGAGGGTGCACATTTTGGTAAATCAATGTCAGATTTTTCTCTGAGCAAGCAGCAGTTCCTACTGCAATATTATTTAATACAGCAGGCAGATTCTAAGCAGCTGCTTGTTTTATATCCAGGGAAACAGATAAAACGGACTGGAGAGATCTTACTATTACTTTTGCAAGCTCCTACTTTGAATAAGCTACTTACAATATAGAAAATGGATATTGATTCTTTAATGAGTGGAGTACATAGCACAGTATTTGATTTTGTATGCAAGGCATTTCTTGTACTGGACAGTTTTTCTACAATAGAGTACAAAATTAAATAAACTATTAACAGGAAAAATCAACAGCACACAGATGCAAAGGTAAATACGAAAAAAAGAAAAAAATGGATAATACCATTCCTGGTATATTTGTGAAAATCCTTAGCTGTGTTAGTACATTAACTGCATTAGTTATTAGTAAATTTTAAGTAGGTAAGAAGGATTATTAGAACAAGTTGGGGTTTTTTCATACAGCGAGACCTTCTGAATTAAACCAACTAGAAGTCAAACTACTTCAAATGGAACAGTAAACCATACGCTGATCCATAGCAGCAAATCTTGATTTTCAAAGCCAAATTAAAGTATTAATTGTGTATATTAAAAATGTTCTTGAGTATCATAATTTGATATATCATTGATAATGAATTTTATTTATACATTGCATTTTACAGCCTTATATTCTTAATTTTATCAAGCCAATTGAGAATTTGACTCTGATATTTAAAAGATGAATATTGTTGTAACTATCCAGTATCTCTGCTGACCATTCACTTGACAGTTGACCAAATTTTTTCCAAAGAAATCCAAACACTTCCAGATTTAATTAACAGATTGTAGCTAGCATTTGTCCTGATCGAGGATGTAAAGAATCCTGTTAAAAAGCTATTGTAATCAGACAAAAATGTGGATATACAACACTTTTTCCTCTCTTAAAATACCTCTGCTAACAGCAAAGCCATCTCTCATCTGAGGAGAGCTAGAAAACCAGCTGCTAGAGTTCTAATGCTCAATACTTTTATGCATTTACAAGATATCAAATGGTATTAAAAATGGCCAACTACTACTCTAATGTACCTGCTCCTGGAGAGACTGAGGGGTTTATTTCCACTCTTCTGTCACAGTGAATCTCACAGAGAGTGCTACATGCTTCTGTGCTGGATACACATTAGTCCTGTGGCAATTTTCCTGAAATTACACATTAGAGAGTCTCATATAGCCTGGAGACAGATTTGAGATTAACTAATATTTCTTATTAAGATCTTAGGTTGGAGTGCCTGAATGTTGACAGAAATCAGATTTGTACCTAATGCGATGGAGGAGTTATTATTTAAATATTTAAACCATAGTTGGCACTGTACTTTTCACCTGCAAACCAATCAGTAATATAGGTTTGCTTTATAAGGTTATGGGATGTTCATTGGTATATCAGGTACAAAACTGGGCCCAAATTACTGGGTGATATCTTTGTTTTATTTCTTAGGGATGCTTCAGACTGTCAGAGTGGTTTGTGCATAAAGCTAAGTGAGTGCAAATATATCATCTTCCCTCTTCTTTAGTTCCATAGAAAGGTGACCTGGGGAATTTACAGATGTTCTCACAGTAAAAGTTGTTTGGAAGAAAATATTCGATTTTTCAAGCATGTTATATGTAAGCATGTATTACCTGTTACTAAATACAAACTCCAACAGCAACAACAATAGCAGCATACAATTGCTGTTCAATTTTATGAGGAATCAGGTGTCAATCAATGGATAAGATCCAGCACAGAACATGGCAAGTTGAATGTGTTGAGATATTCTAATGGAAAGCTGATATGTCAATTCGATTTCAGCTCAGGGTTGATGAAGGTATTTTCTAACACTCCTGTGCAGGGGTAAAAAGGTTAGTAAATGATGACAAGAAACATTTCTTCAAACACCAAAACACAGTGTTAGGTTCTAAGGACCCCACTCTCTTAGTAATAAGTTTATATGCCTATTTCAGTGTTTTGTGACTACTTCACCTTCCAAAAGACTTTAAAATGAAATGTAATTTCAAACACTCCATCGAGGATTTATATTCCATATACATCCAAAACAGCTGTTCTATACATTCCCTCGTTAAGCACCTAGGGTATGCCAATACTAAATTCAAAACAGACACATGCTTTGTTTCTCTTTCAACAGTGGGAAGTTCAAAAGAATAAACATTTCCTTTTGTTAATTAAATAATATATACACTTACATTATTCAAATCAATTTTCAAAACACATTGGTTGAGTAGTAAACTGCATAGCTGGGTCACACAGCAAGACACAAGTCACTAAAAATTACAGCTGTCCACTGCAACTGTAGTATCCATTATGCTGGCATTTAACAAAAGACAACAGAAATCCTACTGCAGGCTAGAAAGCTAGAGGGAAAATGGACTATAAATCAAGCAAGTACATCACTGTTGCACTTTTAAGTGACATCCATCCATTAGAGATGTCTAAGTAATGGATAGGCAAATTGTGACAATATTATAACAAAATTCTTAAAAAACTACTGAACATCATTGCATTTTTTAAGGACACAGTTAACATGAACTTCACATTCATGTGACACTTTGTATGTATTTAATTTTAATGTAGAGATGCTGGGCAGTTTCGTCCTTCTGAAATGTATCATCTTTACGGTGCACAGTGCCAATAGGGGTCTTAATAAGGGCTGGAACTGTGTCTGGCTACATGAATCCAGAGAGGTTGGTGGGTGCATCTATCCTGTGTGTCATCCACCAGGCAGAAAAGGGAGAGACAACATGTCCCTTATAGGTATAGTAAAAGGAAGTTTTTCAGTTTTGCATGATTGGATGGACATGCATGTTCCCAAGAATATAACCTACAAATTGAAGCACCTCGAAAAGAAAGGTGATGCATAGACAAAGAAGTTACATGCCTGAAGTTTAACTTAACCTTACTTGGCTTTTTTTGTGAATGGCGATACGGTCAAATTAGAAACATCTAAGATATTGGCACAACTTTTCTCATTAGGAGATGAGTCTATAATTAAGTGCTTCAAGCTCCCTAAGAGACAGTAACAGTTCACTTGGTCCAGCCAGAGAGGTACTTCTAATTTTAGGGGCCTAATCTGACTCCTTGGTTCCCCAAAATCTGTTGGAGCTTCTTCCATATCTACCCCACAAACAAAACTGATTTTTCAGTTAAAAAAGCTGCAAGTCTCCCAAAGTTTCTCCTTGTATCATTTCATCATGTTAGTGTAGGTTCTATTTCCAACAGCTTAACCTGTGGGCAACCTTCTGCCCACACCCAAGGAGACTCTTGAAAGCCTAATAACTATTATTTGTCATTTCAGAAAAAACCTTTTGGACTTGAGATGGCCACAGTGATTCCAGAAGGCAGACAGATTATTGGAATATGTTAAAACACACATTGAAACTCATTACAATTAGGTTTGATGACTTTCCTTGTTCAATAGTTGTAACCCGTTTCTTCTAGAAATCCAGTTCTTGAACTTTGGGGGAGATTTTCATCATCAAAAAATTTACATGTAACTGTGATGAATTTATAGCTGTGGTTACTATGAGGCTGAAAATTTCAGAAAAAAATGACAAAGATATAAAAAGACAAATACAATATAAAATAAAAGTTTAAAAAATATAAAGTAGAACAAAATCAAAAATCAGAGTTTTCAAACAAATTATTTCCTAGAGAACTCTGCAGTAGTTACATGTCTGAAATTCTTTCTACATCAAAAAATATTTCAGAGTCAGCCCTTTTCCGTGCAGACTGGGATTGCAATATCTTTGGCTAGAATTTTCATAATATACGTAGGATTCTTGCCGTTTTCAAATTAATTTTTTTAGGGATATTTCAAAATACAACTTGGAGATTGGAGTAATTCAGAAAGAACACTGGATTTTCTGTGGTGTCTTGGTGTTTGGGCTCTGGTTGAACTCGCAGTGAAATCCATGGGATTAACAAGTACTGGCTGTCATCTAGCTGTACATTGCAGGTCTTTACAACTGGGACTTCACAACAGTTCATAAAGTCTGACCAGCGCAGGGACTATAGTCACCAGGAAAAAGAAAACTCCAAATTGTTAAGTAGTTGAATGGAAGTCAGTTTTCCCTACCAAATCTTTCGAGTCTCTGTCAGGTACTTAATTACATTCATGTCATATGGCTGATTCCAGAAGGTCTCAGCCTATCCTCCGACTAATCACAGCTGGGTTGTGCCTCAAACATCCAGCAGAAACTCAAGTACTGCAAGACAGAGTAGCCATCAATAAAACTAAGCTTTCCTTTCAGCTGACCTGCTGCCTGGGCAAGGTTTCAGTCCTGAAGAACTATGCCATTGGGGAAAGCAGATCCCCTAAGAAGCAGTCGTTAACACATGTGCTTAGTGAAATATTTCTCTGGACATATTTCCATGGTATCTCCAAACACCAGTCCTGGTGATTAGTTCTGCCCACCAGTTGCAATTTCTTCTCTGCAGATTCTGTTATTTATATCCCATCTTCTCTTTACATTGCTTTGTGTTATTTTATTGTGAGAAGTGGCTCTGTTTCACATGACTGAGTACAGCCACATGAGACAGGACCTGCCAGCACACCTTACCTTTTTAAGGTGGCCTAGCCAGTGTAATTGATTCAATTGCTATTTGAGTTAGCTAGGAATTGCCTAGCTGAAAAGGATATATGAGTGAGAGATCATAACTATTTTTTAATTTTCAAAAATTTGGTGATTATTTTTATTATAAAAAAATTGAGTTATTCTAGCTGCTTTTTTGTTATTGCCAGATGTAATTCTTCGTCCTCTTATTTCTCTTTTCAAAAACCATAATATGATTTCAGCATGACTGCAAAACCTCAAAAATTGTATTTTTGGTTTTGTAGAAAAAAACCTTTTCCCAATACTCACCCATTTCCATTTATCTGAAAATGCATTGTACAGAGAATTCAGAGTCACTATGAACTATGGGCATAATAAAGCTCTTCTAGGTTTTTTCTGAAAAATTGCTGGAAGTTGTAACTTTCTGAAAACAAGTTTGCTGTTGTATTCTTTATAACTTCAGCACCAAACCCCAGTCTCAGTTCCCCATCCATGCCCAGAGTTGAGTTTTTCCTTTAACTTAACAGCTGAGTTCAAACAGATCAGATTCTTGGCCACAAAGCAGACTTTCAGAGTATCTGCTCATGGAAGGCTCTTTATTCTAGTAGTGCTAAATCAACACATGCCCCAAACCAGCCTCCTAAACACCTGCACCTCAGCATAACTGCAACGGGGGCTTGCATCTCACCCTTGCTAGCAGACGATTCATGCACCCAACTGTCAAAATACTCCCTAAACAAGCAAAATGTAAAATCTGTGTTTACACATTTCTTCTCTTCCCTTCGTCTTCCAGAGAAAGAAAAAAACCAATGAAACAAAAAAGACTATAAACCACAATAGCTTTATAAAAACCCAACCAAAACAGGAGTTACATGCTGTCCTTTTTTCAATATATTGCAACTGTTCTACACACACACACACACACACCCCAAAACACATAGAACCCAAAAATGAAAATGCAGAGTGCTAGGGTTTGTAATTTAGTTGTCAGTATATGTTGACATATTCTGGATTTTCAGGCAGGTAAATTCATAATGTGAATATCACATTAATGTTGTAGGATATGATTCTGCAAAAGAGTTATGCATGTATTAAACTTTACATATACAATGAGCCCCATTGAATTCAGGAGCTGGTTTAAAAGAGTACTGCAAGTGATACAGTTCCAAAAATAATGAACTGCATTATTCATTACATATATAAGAAAATAGCACAGTATATACATATGTATGCTTGCGTACATTTTTATTATAGACAAGAGCTCTGGTTAAGTTTCCTTAATATTTTTTATTATAATACATTGGTTTCAGTTGCTAAAGTCTTTGCCAAGCTGCAATTATTTCACTGAAATTTTCCAGGCTAGATGTTTGCCTCAGATGAAATTTTATTTAACTTTCGACAAAATCAGTTTCTATCTTTTCAAAAAAAGAGAGCATGTTAGGAAAACAGGTTATTTGCCTGTATTTAAAAAAACCAAAAACAAACCAACAGACCAACAAAAAAAAGTCAAAATCTTTTTCTCTGCTGGGAAGCTTGTGTACCTTGATGCATGAAGCAAGAATAGAAAGTATGGTAGGATTAAGAGAAAGGGAAAAATACAAAAGTTTCCTTAATATCTAGGATACAGTTGTACCGTCATCGAAAATTTACTTCTCAGAATTCTGATTTCTAATGTAATTAACAGCTAAGATATTCGTGCCCTTTTTTTCCTCTATATTTCTCTCTGTGTCCTTATATTCCAGCCACATTATCTCCAACTCTATTTTGCACCACCTCTAGTGCACGTGCAGTCATGTGGCAAGTGAGGTTAGTGAGCTGCTGTGGCAGGAAAATAACCAACATTTAAAGTAATTAAGCTCCCATAGACCTGCACTTTGAAAGATGTTATGCAAATGAATTAGGGGTGGGGGAAATGTAGGACAGGTAAAAGAACTATTTAATCTAAAAAAGAATGTTGATGTGACAAAAAAAAATAGCTATAAACAATCGTGGGGAAATGTAAATTAGAAATTACAAAAGAGTTTTTATGCATTACTGCCTTGTATTCTAAAATAACTTTCTGGCATCAGTACTGAGAAAACAATCCTAAATAATGGAGCTTGACCAATTTAACAAAGGGATTATATGATATGGTGGCCTGTGGTACCACACTACTCAACTTACCGCGTTTCTCTGGTTTACTACCTTAGTACTGACATTCAAAACCAAACTCCCCATTCACTAAAGAAGTGCACATTGATGAGCACCAGCACGATCTGTCGATGCCCTCTAGAGCATGTGAGAACCTGGGCTCAGTGCAACATGTTCCTTAGTCTGCTCCCAGGTGTGGCTGGAGTAGCCGTCTGAGAAAGTCACAGGTGTGTCATATTTCTGCCTTCCTTGCACCTCCAATTGCTGCTAACGATGTAGGAGGACCCTCTCAGCATCCCGTTGGAAACTCCAAAGTTAGAAAACAGCTATGTTACTGTTGCTTACCTAAATTGATGTCTTGTCCTTGTGTGCAACTTTTAATTACATGAGCTCCATTTATTTTTTCCACTGGCATGGAAACATTCAGCTAATATGGTATATGCATCCTCAGTTACATTTAAGGTGGAAGTTGTTACTACCTATGCAACTCATTTCAGCGTGTTTCTCAGGCCGTCAAGTAGGTAACTCTCTACTCCAGTTCCTCATTTCACTGCATGCTATAGTTCATGCATTCCCTTAGGACACAATTTTTATTTTTAGAGAAGCTTCTATTTGCTGACTGTTGTGAAAGGAACACTCAGGAGATGCGATTAGCAGTCACTTGTTTCAGTAAACATTGAATGTAACATATGCCTCTCAAGTAATGTGTATCCAAACATACAATTTACAAATAATTAACATCATGTTAATTAGTCACATTAATTTATGCCACTTTGTGGAATTATTTCCTCAGAGTCTTTAGGAATGCTGCCAGCAGTTTGAGCCAAAGAGTGTGAAAATTTGCTTGAAGTAACTGTTGTGACTGGCTGTGACACGCAGCTTGAACAACAAGCAACTAGGGGCCACAAAGACTGATTGAAGATCGGGAAGCTGCCGAGGTGGATTGGTGCTGACAGCACCGGGAGCAGGCAGCAGCCGGGGAGTGCTCCCTGGGCAGAGCTGGAGCACACAAACACACTTCCTTGTGTCTTGCCCCACACTTCTCTCTAAAAAACACACGCAGGAGGTGATCAGCAACATCCTGACAAATTCTTGTAATTACTGCTGGTTTTTAAGATGATAAATCTTAGGAAAAAAAAGCTGTTGAAACCAAACATAACTTCAGAATTGATAAATGCCAAAATTAAGCTTTAACTTCTCCAAAACAAAGGAGAAGCCATTTGGAATATTGGCACAATCTCAAAGAAATCAGCTATTCTTAAATGTGTGAGAATAGAGCTACTAAACACAGCTGTACATTTCAGTAATACAATATGAAATATGCCTCATGTAGAAGAAGAAAAAGAGTTGCTGTCTGAGAATTGAGATGGTGAGGCCAAACACAGTAAGAAACAAAAGAAGCTATCTGCAGTCGCTTGTGTTTTGTAATCAATAGTTCTGCTTTCATAAGTAATGACACACTAAAACTACATACCATTTGTATTGGGATTGTAACTGTTCAATTTTTAAGGAAAAATAAAATTACTCCAGATTAGTAACTGACTGGGCAAAGAATAGCATCACCAACTTCTCCTAATGCATCTGAATTCCAAATTATGGAGACATTAGAAACATCCCAGCTTGCACTATATATTCATTACATTTCTACAGAAGGAACAAAACAAAACAAAACAGACTGGAAAAGTATCTCGATGATAAATACATTCAGCATTCCAGGGAGGCTGCACTATGGCTGATAATTAGATACCCAGAGAGACAGGCAGATATGGGCCCTGAGAAATGTATAAAGAACCTTTTTTTTATTAATCCTTCATCCTGTGCCAAGGACCATGAGTCATGATGTTAATACAAATTGACTTATGCAGACTCTAGAAAAACTATAGTGTTGTTCCAGACTTGGGGTTTCAGTGCAGGGAAGATCCCCACTGGTGCCAGTCTTTGCCTCTGGTGGCACAAGGACCTTTGCTCTCCCTCAGACAGATGCAATACTTCAGCAAATGACTTAAAGTATTTGCCAAGTAATAAAGATTTTTTTTCTGTTGCTGTTTGCACACTTCTTCAGAAGCAACTGCTGGAACTTTGAACAGATATGATGATGAGTGCTATGGGGCCTAATCTGTTGCCTACTGAAATCACTGGGCAAAATCCACTTTTCAAATGATTCACATTTCGGTTTGCACTGTGTACTTCTACACACTAGTTCTATATATGAGTATATTAGCAAACCACCGTCTCTGCTTCTTAACAAGCTATATGAAGAGCTACAGGTAAGAGTACCACATACAGCGCGTATTAAATACCACCTGAAATAGAGATGATACATAGACGTTAGAGGCTCTCTATCGTCTTTTATACACTTGTCCCACCTACAGCTATAGACAAAGGTATCAACGTGCATAGTAATACAAATACAGATACATATATGTCTACATATACAGTAAAGTAAAAGTGAAGTAAAGAAGTACTTTCCCCAGTCCATCAAAGATACTCCCAGAAATAAGGGAATAATTAGAGGTTATCTAGCACAGCCAGTTGAGCTAGCTACCAAGATAAACAAATAAGTAAAAAAATGCTATATAATATGCATTATATATAATTTTATATGTATGTATAGGTATATGAAACCCACTATATTCCAAGTACTGCAAGTTGTTTTGGGGGATGTTTATCTGGATTATTTTGTCTTTTACTGTCCTTATCCTTTAAAAATAATTATTCAGACTGTTGTAGAACAATGTCTGGACATGTGAAAATCACCCAGCAAAGCACAGAATGCAGCTGAGAATTTGAAAGCAGGCTATCTTTTACCAAGTTTAGGTACACTCTGCCCTTCCAAGTGATCAGGAAGAAGGCAATGCAACTTCTCAATCTAAAGGCTTGCTTACTAAAACCATTCTTACTGCACCCCCATTCTAAACTTGTTTTAAATACTAGGAGAGGTGTGCTGTCTTTTCTTTGAGTTGATGATAAAACCTCCATTACAGTTCAGATATTTTTGCAACAATGTGTTGTAGAATAGAAGTAAATATTTCAATGGGTTTCAAGGAGTAACTCTAATGGCTCAGATTCAGCATTGTCTAAAATAAGGACATTGAAAATACTTATATTTATATAGGCCTAGATTTTGTGCAGTTGCCCTCTGAATTCACAGGGTTGTGGTACATTCCACTGTCTGATTTTCTGACAATTCAATAAAATTTTCTCCTTGTCATTTTTAGTGCTAATTGTGAGACTTTTGCTAGAGCAGCTGGTCTTGCTGAAAAACCCCCACAGTACATTTAGGCATGTCTGGCCAGATGGCACCTTATTGTATTAAACAGAAACTCTGCAGTTCTACCTGGTGTTGTTCCATCCCTCAGCCCTCTTGAATATGGCTGTTGTGCCCACCTGTTGTCTCTCCGGCTTTCTTTTACATATATGTCATTATACGTGTGTATACATCGGCAACACAAAAGGAACCGAAGTACCAGCTGACCACAAAACAGACCGCAGTAGAAACGTGTGCCATTAATTAATAAAAAATCAATGGCAGTTATCCTGGAGACATCATAAGAGGGAAGAGTCTAAAGCAGGAGCCAGTAAATTAGTTTCTAGTTTGGGTTGAAACATCATTTTCTAAATTAATTTGAGTTTAATTTATAATTTATGCATTCTATGGCCAAAAGGAACTTCTCTGATCATCTAGTCTGACCTCGTCTATACACAGGATAGAAGTTTTCTGAGATGCAACTCTTTTAAGAGTCATCTCATTTCATTTTAGTCTCCAACTGATGAGTCTGCCACCTTCCCATGGTGTTCCCATGCTAAATTACCTTAATACAAGGAAAATCCGTTTCCTTGAAGGCTGAATTTGTTCAAGTTCAACACTTACTTACTGGATCCTTATGTGGGTTTTTTTGCAACATCTAAGCTTCCATCAAGCCTCTCTTCCACAGGTAATTATCCATGTCCAGCCCTAAAGTTAAGTCTCAATCACAAACTGACTCAGATATTTCTTGGATAATTCCTTTAAGACTTATAATTGTACATTCTCTGGGCCTCTTGTTTCTATAGCATTTAGCTATTGCAGATACTGTTTCATATTCTCTTTCACTACAGATGGTAAACTTCTCATTTCATTCACCATATAATTTCCTACTTCTCTTCAAACATTGAACAGAATTATTAACTGAACGTTTCTGTATTTTTTCAGTTCTTGTATTATTTGATTTTATATTCTTCATATTGCAATGGGGCTAGTCTTGGATTAAGGTGATTTTTAATCCTAATATCCTTTAAAATCTTTCTTACTATTTTAATTCTATTTCTACTTATATCTCATTGGTTTCTTTAGCTTCTCTTCTGCATGCATGTTTAACCTGTAATTTAAATTTAGTACTACTACTTTCACTTTTCCCTATTATTGCTATGTTTACTTGTATGAGTTTTTAAAGATGATGCTCTATGTCTTATGCAGAACTTTTTCCACTTTTTTACAGCCATGGCTTTTGGATCAACCAGTACAATATCTTTCAACGACATCAATTATTTACAATTTTAATTCTAAATGTAATATTGCCATTATTCATGCCAGAAGAGATTTCAGCTTTTCTTAAAAGGTGAGAGCTTTTAAAGGATGAAACGTAAACCTTTTTTGCTGGTGCCAATTTCTATTCACAGATATAATGATCACTAGTTGCATATACAATAAATGCTTTTTAGATATTCAGTTAACACTTGATTCATTAAAACTCCCTGTACTGAGCAGTATTTCCTATGCTAATGAGCCAGCATCTTTGCTTTAGGAATTCAAAGGTGTCTCTGATTCTGCTTACATCCAAATTCTCCATCAGACTCTAACATGGGAATTTTTATGTTCACTAGGATTTATGTTCCTAATGGGGAAAGCCTTTTCTCAAGAGGGTACCAGGTTTAACAATGAGTGCTTTAGCTGGAGAGAAAGAATCTGGTATTTCATTTCTGTTACTTATATACACTGAAAAATGATGAGGCATGTGCCTCTTCAGAGACTTGAAGAGCTTTTGGCTCATATTAAGATGGATGACTGAGATAAGAACAAATGTGTTAGTCGGTCATTTCCTGAAACTATATAAAAAAATACACTGAGGTATACTTCTGTGACTTTTCCCAATCTCTTATTTATCTAATTTTTAATTTAGCTCAACCATTTTATTTACCATTTCTCTGCGGAGATCACTGTAGGGCCCACATGACATTCTCCCATAACATTCAGTCTTTTTCGCTTTTCTCCCTTTCAAACAAGTGGATTTGCACTTTCAAGCAATGGTGGTTGGTCCATATCCACTCGATTACAATGCTCTTGCAGAACCTCCCAGGAGCCAATTCCTGCTTTGCCAAGGATCCCTTTATGATTCTGCTCTGGCAAGGAGTTGTGGTAATGAATCTGGGGCAAAAGACACAATGTCTCTCAAAAATTTGATGATCTAACATTGAATGATCTCAACATCTAGGAATAAAAAATATGATCTTGGAGATAACAGCATTCCTACTTCCTGGTGTGTACAGCTAAACGTGTTTCTCAATCTTAAATACAGATGCAGAAAAGATAGCCTTTAAATTTTTATGTAAGCAGGGGCATAAATAAAGCCAGGCACATGCAAGGAATTCTTAAGAGAAGGGATTCAAAACAGAGATGTGAAATCACTCATGAGTGAGGGTTTTCGTTAGTGACGTGGTAATATCTCTATCTGATTATCACAGAAACAGGCAGATGCATGCAAAAGCCCAGTTACACAAACAAACTTATTATACATAGCCAATCCTCAGAGCTGTATGTGGGATGTGCACTATTTGCTTGATAGTCAATCACAACAAAACCTGTAAGTCCCTACTAAATATATTAAAAATGCAATATTTAAGCGCTTCTTCAGTGCCTTGACACAAATCCTCTATAGTCCATACTGGTAGGTGACTAACTATATTAAAGTCCACAGTGAATTAGTTGAGAGGACAGACTTTTTGTAGACATTGTATATTTATTAGTTTCCAGGAAAGGTTATAGTTTAGAACTAGAATATATTTTTAAGTGTTCCTAGGATGCTTATGTGTCATGCAAGTTTTTCCGGAATTTTTGTTTTATTCCATTTCTGAGAGTTTTTTGAAGATTGGAAATTGGATCCTATTTCTTTTAAACACTAACTGACTCTCAAAAAATTTGCATGTCAGGGTGGGACTGGATTTCATCGAGGAGGGGACTAACAAAAAAATTCACCCATTTAACATGGGACCATGTGCCTGTGTGGGCAATATGCATCTAGAGTTCGAAATAACCTAAACTTACTTTAGATCTTAGGCTATGAAGCTATCTTTATATAAGCTTACAGGCAAACATAAATTATAGAAAATAATTTATAAAAAAACCACAGGCAGTGGCTTCAAGCATAAGCCAAGTGGGCAAGGAGTATCAGCAGAGAAGAAGGCAAGAAGAAACTTATAGCCAGCTTCTGCCATACTTATGTGGGATCAAACAACTTGGAATCCAAGGTTACTTTTCAATCAATGCCAATGCAGAACTAAAAAGATACTTTAAAAGGAATTTATGCTGTGCGTTCATCTCTTCATACTGTTTTATCTCTATATGAAAAATACATAGTCAATGGAGTGAAGACAACAAGGGTTTAAAGGACTCTTGGGTTTTGTTAGCTTTTTTATCTGCTTTGAAATCCTCCTTGGACATATGTTTTTGCTTAAAACACCCAAAAGTGAATAAATCAGTTGATCAGCCCTCCCCTAGAGCTGCCTGCATTAACTTTCTCGGCATGATCTCATCATTCAAGTCAATATGACTTAAGAGTTTCTCTCACAGTTTATTCACCCCTAATTATATACTGTTCCTGAATCTAAATTTCAGTCTACTGAAGAGAAAAATGGAGTTTGTAGAAATGGGAAGCCCAGAGACTTACTGTCATAAGAAGCAGAAGTTCCCCTTGCATACCCAAAATAATGAGCTGCATTTTTTTCAGAAATAAAGTTCTCCATATAGTCCACTTTGTGTTTAGGAGTAAGTCAGAAGTATTCCAGCAGGAAAATAATCTTTACCTTTACTTTGGTGCTCCATATTGCTAAATCAAATGCATCTATCTCTGTTCTTTCCAGACCTTCCTACATATCATTTGGCTGAAAAAGTCACACATTCTGTTTGAAAAAGTATATTGTGAGGATATGCCACGTGGATGTGTTTGGAGAGCTGGCTCTTTTTCTCACCACTTGTGAACGCATTCAGGGCACAAGGAGATGCAAATCAACAATTTGTTCACTCAGATGTTTACTTATTGACTTATTTTCCTAAGTGACTACACACTTACAGCTAGTAATGAGGCCTTCGTTTTCACCTAACAAAGGAACGTTTGGAAATGAACAGATGTAGGATGCAATTTGGCAGTGGCTGCCTGTACCCAGTAGCAGGGGGTACAACCAGGCGGAGAGGAAAGAAGAAGGAATATGCTCATACTCTAATTCTTGCATTGTCCAAGTGGGGAACTGGGAGCACCTACGTGAGTGGATTGGCTTTTGTGGAGACACAGGAACCATGTTGTGGCTGGAAAGCTGCAGGGTCATGCTGTGCAGCACTGCCAAGGGTAGGTACTGTGTGAGGCAGTGGTGCTAGCAGTGCTGGCAGCCATGGGAGTTCTGAGCTCCAGAAAAGCCACATGGATGGAGGCTGTGCCCTTTGGGCCATGCCTCCGTGGGCACGCTGCACTGGGAGCTGCAGCCAGGCGATGCAGAGACACACAGCACCTCCCCAGCGGTGCCCCAGTTGCCGCAGAAGGAGCCTGCAGTCAGTTTGGGAAACAAGACCGAATGAGCCGGGGGCATTTCACACAAGAAAAGACTTTCTGCATCAGTGAACAGATTCTTTTCCCCCCAGAACCACTTCTGGCAAAGGCTAAGCTTGCTCCCACATCTGCCTCAGTCTGCTGCTAACTAAGCATGAGCAGGTAACAGCACAGCCTGGCGTGCGGTCTCCAAGGGGCCCTTCCTTCCCACAAAAACTGGCCATCAGCAAAACAGACAGCAACAAATACTTTTGCTCTAAATCAGCAATCTCTGATGAGACGCTTGCTGAAAAGAAACATTTGCACTGAAGCAGTACAGCAGTGGGAGCCCCCTCAGCCACGGCGGCACACAGCCCTGCGTCCGACATCCTCTCCTGGGAGTCTCAGCAAGCCTAGCTGAGAGTGATGACATTCGTACATCTGAAAAGTACCTGACACTCTAATAAAACACACATTTTAGCATTCATTCAAAGAAGCTAACTGCTTGATTCTCTCCCTTTAGTCAACACTGAATTTTCATAAAACAGCAGAACATTTCTCAGATCTACACACAGAAATTGATTTAGTCTTCTAGGCACATACCACTATCCTCTCCTCGTATAAATAGAAGCATTTTTAGGTGGTTGTTGGTGTTTTATTATTTTGGGTTCTGTGTGGTTTGGATTTTTTCTTTTCCTGTTTGACTTCCCCCTGTTCTTTTCTTCTAATTCACACGTGTTACTCTTGAACACTCCAGTCTTCTTACAGGAAATAAATCTAAGGTCCTGACCACTGGGGACATTGGAAATCTTATAAAAAACATTGACAGAGAAGTGCTAGTTTTGCCCAGTTTGCCAAAATCTAATTTGGGTTGTCACATTATGTCTTTGTAACCTTCCCTTGCAATTTCAGCTGGATTGAGCTGCACACTATTACCATCCTTTGTGTAAAAGCTGCTTCCTGTGCCAGCTTTTCTGGTGCAAGTAATTTCAACCCTTTATAGGTTGTGTCAGACCTTCAAATTTCCTTTTTGTTCTAGTGAATTCTTTCTGAGACAGAATATCCACTGACATCAACAACACTGTTACCAAAATAGTGAACAAAATCTGAACAAGAACAGTAAGAATATACTTGAGCAAAATAAGTACCCACAGGCTTAAAGGTATCTCTCTGTTGAACTGGCATACTGATCCAGAATTAATAAAATGAGATTATGTGGAAGTACATCATTGCCTTATTTTGTCTCATCAGCTCCTATCTCACATAAAAGAAATAAACATATTAAGATATGAACAATAATAATAAAATATACCAGACTATTAGCTAAACAGATTAGAAGCATGGTCTCCTGATATTCTAGGTAACTCAAAAAGCAACCTGTCCAGAGCAGAGTATTTTACCCCCTGGGAAAAATTAAGAATAGCTTTGAGTTTTGCACAAGCATTTGTAAAGAAGGATTACATATAGTTGGTTATTTAAACTTTTTATATTTCTGAGCAAACTCTCTATTTCCCACCAAAAAAAGGCCACAACATTCATTAACTTCAGTAGTTCTTTTACTCCAGTTTTAACAGAACCAAAATATAAATTCAGGACCAATGACCTTTTTGATATTTAGTCTATTTAGCTACAAATACAGACTGTTTGGTAAAGATAAGTTGCTCTGTGGTGCATTGTTTTGGGAGAGCAACTGCTCTTCGGGGGAGGTTTCCATGAGCTACTTGCCCTAATTAGGCTTTACTCTACAAATCCCGTTATGTAGATCAGTTTGTTTTTGCTGTAGTTTCATTTAAAATTACTCTTCACACTGTACTGAAATAAGCACAGGACAGGAACAAATATTTTCAGATTTGCAAAGTTTTAAGGTAGCATTTTCCAGGAGTCACTCAGCTATGAAAAACCCCACAGACCTGCCAACTCTGCTTAGCATCAAATTGATCTCACACCTTTCAGTAGAAATTTTTTAAATTTTTTTAATGCCTAGTTTGTTAGTACTGCATATAGCCAGCAAGACACATTCCTTCAATTATAAGTGCTTAGAATATATCACATCTGAAACTTTTTTTTTAGGTCAAAATAAACTGCACTGTGTAGATGGGTCCTGAAGGAATCAGGATAAGAGGAAACCAAAAATACAAATGAATACCGCCCCCCAACAACTTCTCGGACTAAATCTATTGCTGAAAAAAAAGCACATAGCTCCTCTGCCCATCTCTTAAATATTTCCAAACACTTCACACTAACAGTTTACAGTGGGTATTTTATACAATTCCTGCAGACTGTGAAACAAGTCTTGTTGAAAACACTGAAGAAAACAACCTTCATTTAATATTGTGTAGTGATAATTGCACAGGAATGGAGGCACGGGGCAGAAGCAAGGTTTCTGTGAGGCGTCACCTCCTCATGATTACTATGGAACTATCAGCCGAGGATTTGTAGTCATTTGAACTCTTTTTCACCAATATGTGCTTTCAGCCTTTACCAAATGAAGATGTTTGATTTTCAGCTTTACCTATGCACTGACTTCTTTTTTCAGGAAAAATGTTAAAGACTGTTTCAACCCTGTTTGTAGTCAGATGAGTAACTACACACATTAGGGCTGGAGAGAGCTCTTTTGTAACTTCACCTGTAACTGAGGCACTGGGGAAAACATGTCACATCATGGGAGTCAGACCAAAGAGCTGCAGTTTGTACAGCAGTTGCCTCTATCTGCCTTCTTCTAGCTGGACCAGCACAGTCCACTTTTGCAATCACAACTGGAGGAGTAATGAGTGACAAAAATGATGGTAACTCCTACCATCCACTTACACGGACAGTCATATCCACCTCTTTGGACTTTTCATACTCAATGTACTTTCCCACAATTCACATATAAACATCACAGGCAGCACCAGCAGCTGGGCAGGAAAACTGCAAGGGAACCCAAAGGTGGCAGAACTGAGACTGCAAATTCAGCAGAGGCTGCTTCTCCCTAGGAGCCTGGACTGCAGACCTATTTCCTTCCTGGAATGTTTTAGATCATAAAGATGTTGGACATACTTTTGCAGGAAGTGTACAAGTCAAGGCTTTTTGAATGGCTTGTGCCCTTCCATGAAGATCAGGACCTCTTATACACAGATTTTTCCATGGGATGGTAATACTACTGCTTTCATGGAATCACTCCTAAAGTTTCTGTGTCAAGAGAGGCCTTCTTTTCCCAGATATGCTGGTTTCTGCATTGTGTTGCTCTTCCAGGGGCATTTAAAGAGCTGCTGCAGCTCATTCATGAGGTAGCCACTGTGATCCAATTCTTATTCTACAAAAATAAAAAATCCTACCTGTTCTCCAACAACAGCCCAAATCATCTCGGTAGCACCAATGCAATCTGTAGTGTTTCGGACCGTTACTCTGAAAACAGCAATTGTGTTCTATTTTATAAGGGCCATCTATGTAACAGTTAAGTTTGTAAATCACCTCTGAATCCTTTGTGATGAAAGGTGCTATATAAACTCAAGCTATTATCATTCCTACATTTCACTGCTCCATAAATGAGATACTACAGCAGCTCCACTCCAGCAATATGTTTGTGATCACATAACTCTCACTCCCCAGTATTTCATTTTTACTGGAATTAGTGATTAACATGAACATCATATCCTTTCCTATATCCCATTCCTCTGTGGGGTTTGGATTTTATGCCTGGCAGCAGTGCACTGTCTTTCTGTAAGTGGTTTCATTGGAATTAGAGAAGAGCAATTAAATTGGCTATTAGGATGCAAAGTGTGCGGGTCAGTGCAGCCTTTGCCAGGCAAACCTGCCTTAAAAACACAGCCCTCAGAGTCCCACCCATTTCTGGAAGATCCATGAGACTATGGCAAAGCACTTTGTTCACAAATTGCGGCAAAGAGTTCCTTTTAAAATAATGGGATTATTCCCATTATAATTGCCTTATATGTGAAAATATTAAGGAAAACAATTGCTGATTTCTATAGAAAGTTTAAAATAAGAAGTAGATGGTGTTCTGCTCTTCATTCTCTCCTGCTTTCCTCACAACTTTTCTTTTTTATTTCCATGGGTTTTCTCTCACCATGGCCCCACTGAGCAGATCCCATTTTGACAGTTTGCTATTTCCCCTCCTCCTTCTTGTCATGCTACAGCAACCTGAAGAAGCCAATAGTTAAAAGAGATAATGAGATATTACAAATAATGCAAGAAAACATGGCAAGGTAAAAGTAATTTGACAGCATCCAGTTGATATTTCTCAGCAGTGAGGGGAATGAGGTTCACCAGGCGTACTGCCAAAATTTCTGTCACAATCGTAAATTAACCAACGGGGCAAAAGCAATCAGAGTGTTAAAAGAATCTTGTCTTTGCCCTTGTTTGCCTCATTTCTGGATTTTCTCTTAAACTGCACCACTGGGATGAACCACAAAACTTCCCTTCTCCTTATTAAAAAAGCAAAACTGCTTATGCAGCAACTGCAGCAGGGCTCTGTTGTTAGCAGATAGTAAGGATGTATGGAGATGAGCTACAAACAGTATCCATATCAACGGAGACACTTATGGGGAAAAAATTGTTCTGTGAACATTACAAATTCTGGCACTAATTAAACATTCATCTCTCACTCTTCTGGGGGTGGAGAAGAAAATCATTGTCCTTTTATACTGCAGTTAAAAGTGGAAAACATTGCATCCAGAAATACAAAGAAATATTTTTCTATTCTGTGACAGCAATGAATGCTGAGGGTTATGCTGACTGAAGGTAATTACTGCAGCTCTTTGTTCTTTTTTTTTTTTTTTAAAAAAAAAAAAGGACTGTTCATGCATTAAAATACTGCCTTTTAGAAAATATCTGTAAATCATTCTGTGCTATAATTTCTTTAAACAGTTGATACAAGTGCAACATGATTCTCCCCTTGCTGAGCTTCTTGGCCTTAAGAAATATGCTCAAAGATACATATACATGAAATTGAACAAAGAGACACCGATAGAGAAGGGGAGGTGTTCCCAGCTGAGATCAGGTTCACTGAGGGAATGAAACACTCCTCCTTCCTAGGTCTCTGGTGAGGTAGATGAAAGGCATCACAAGTTTCCTAAGTGTGCAAAGAGGCAGAAGAATATTCCAAACATTAGATAGGGAATGACCAAGGAACTAAAAATGACTAGTCTCATTTGAGTATCTTCTTTGCTTTTTCTCACAAAAACCTTGGATGACGAGTCCCAAAACCCAGAGCTAAGCTGCTTTATGAGAATAATTTAGTGACATTTTGGAAGGGCTTATACACTAATTTGGGAACATGTCCAGTTTGATTTTTCCTCCTGCCTGTTTGATTTCTTTTCCTGTTATCTGTGCTTTCTTCCTTTTTCAGATGGTGAATCCTGTAGGGATTCACTGAAGCCTGAAGTTCTTTCTTGTGGAGGAAAGAGAGGGGGGGATTGTATCTATCAATAGTAATACAACATTCCACATGATTGATATAAATCTTTTTGACTTTACACATGCATTTGGGAAGGGCCTCAGCTGCCAGAGTCCATTGTCCATATTACGATCCGATTTGCCCTCAACATAATGTGAAGGGAAAGACTCACTCTAGTGTTTTTGAACATCTAATGGCAACATACTGGAGCTCACTTCTACAGCAACATGTGGCACCATCCAAGGCAGAAGAGAAGGAGGAGAAGCAATTAATGAAGAATAATATGCTCCCCAGGACATGGTTGGCCCTCCTGGCTGCCAGGGCACTGCTGACTCATATACAACATGCATTCCACCAGGGCCTTCATGTCCCTTTCCACGGCACTGCTTTCCAGCATCTTGTTCTCCAGCCCATGTATACATCCAGGATTGCCCCATCTCAGGTGCAGAATTTGGCACTTGTCTTTGTTAAACTCCATACCGTTGGTATGAAGTGCACAGTAAACAAAACCAGTCCCTACAGTCCCAAGATCACCACCATGGACTTTCTAGCCCCCCTGCTATTTTTGGATGGCTCTGAGAAAGTTAACCACCTAAAACAATACAAAGAGACCACTGAGGCCAAAAGATATATGAGTAACGACTTTCACAGCTTCCCATCTATGTTGCCACTGAGGAGAAACACAGAAATCCAAGTCTGAAAAGTGGCTGAAATCTAAAATACTCTTATTAAACTGTCTGATTTCAGTTGAAAGATTAAGATAACTTTACTGCCACATTGGTGTTTATTGTAGAAGATTTGTTCATTCTGTTAAATCAGTAAAACTCCATTTGATTTGTCAGCCCTGTTTTGTCCTGTCGAAAACTTGATCACCTTTTTCCTTAACGTGCACTCTAAATTTCTGACCATGGAATTCTAATACCCAAACAAGTTATATAGCTTCTGTATGGACTAAGACCTAGATGGAAAAATGGGCAATTTTCTGCTTTTACAGTTACTAGACAGTAGTAAAGGAAACAGAAGCTTGAGATTTTATTTCTAGCTGTATGAGAAACATGTATCTTGGAGCGTATGGGCAAGACAGCTGAGCAGGAAGAACATCTTTTTTCCAAACAAGTGGATAAAGTTGGATCTATCATGTTGATTTCTGTATCTGACTGAAGAAACCTCCTGCATACTTCCAGATTATTTATCTGTACAATGAAAAAGAATAGTTTGTTTTCCTTCTAGGTCTTTTAGCATTTGTAGCAAGCTAAAGTATTAATCATACCACTAGTCTAGCAAATTATACATACAAAATGATGGGATTTCACTGAGCTAAAACTGCAATAATCCAGACTGTGTTACGCAATACAGAAATCTGTGCTTTAAAAACCCACTATTTAATTTCTGAAAGAGCTGCCACTTATTTTCTTTTATAAAGCAAAATGAAAATACCTAAATTAAAAATAATATTAATAATTTCAAAATAATATTAATAATGAGTAGATTATTCTGTCACGGACCAGAACCTAGGCTTAAATCTTTCAGAATACTTTCTAACTGTTAGCCCTGCTTTGAGAAAAAGCATGGAGCAAATAGCCTTCAGACAATCTAACAACCTAAATATTTCTATGATTCCCTTGACTGACTAGTTTTTGGTTTGAAGGGTAGTAAGACTATGCCCATTTTTCCTCACCTAAGGATGACAATCCTCGGTTTGTAAACTGCTAGCAAATGAAGCACAAGTACTACAACCCCATCACATCTGAAGGTTCACACCACAGCAAGAAGCTAAACTAGCCACCAATAATTGACAAATCTTGATTTTTGTATGTTCATGAATCAAACATATACTCAAAATTTATTTGTATAAATAACCAAATTCCATTTAAATATTAACTCAACTTGAACAAGACAAAAACCTGACTTTAGTCTAAGCTATGGAGTAATTTCTTAAAATAAAAATTCATTGGTACTGCTAAATTGCATCATACATTCATATGAGGTAGTGGAGTGTACCATAAAGAAATATTTGTTTTTGGCTAATAATACAAAAGAGAGTAAGATTTACCAAATAAAATTTGCTTCTATAACACATAATTCTGTGTGCTTCTTTGCAACACTACTAATTTTTTCTTCTTAGATTACTAATATCGCTTGAGTATAAAACAACCAAGAAACATATATAATCTTCTTCACTCTTTAACTCAAGTCAAATATTTGTGGAAGAAATATGTTTTCATATTATGAAAATACATTTGCATTATAGGTTTCTATCAGTTTGATAGTAGAAGGAAGAAAATGTTAACCTGATCACTGAAATGATGCTTCTAATCAGAATGTTACCAGAAAGACTCATTTATCTATCTGTATCTTCTAACATGATAAGCAATTAAGTAAAATAATTATAATTTATAATTGGAATTATTATTTAATTTCGGGGCCAAACATTCTGATAAATCTCTTCATTATGTAACTTCTACTCTATTTCAATAATTTCGATGGAGAGGAATTTACAAATACCACTCTAACTTTGTGAAAATCTTCAAGGGGAATTACCACCACGAATAAGCATGCAAATGTGGAGACCTTCACAGAATAAGCATGGCATCTGCTCATAAATCTGGAAGTTAATCATGGCAGAAAAAGACTCCATAGGTATTACCTTTTAAAGTATCAAAGTTATAAATGTTTAGATCTGAGCTCAAATCTAAAATTAAGTGGCAATAAATGAAGAGTTTAGGTCCTGATCATTGTTTTGATTTTGAATTTTCTCCACCTAACTCTGCTATGTATGCAGCGAGTATATTTTTGATCTTTCAGACTTCTAGTAGAATTCATGCCTTGCATGACTCTATCGGTCCTCATCTCATCAAAGTCAGAAATGGTGACCTGTGTGTTAGATCACATTTTTGGCTCACTGGTAGTGCCCTGTGTCTCATTCATAGTGCCTTGAAGAGTGTAGTATACTATAAACGATTTGCTGGAATAGGAATCAGCCTTCATATGATAAAAGGAAAATCCTTATGGACTTAGTGGTTGCAGAAGAAAATCAAAACTGTACCAGCATGCATCACAAACATTTGAAACTAAGAGGCCAAATTTAAAAATATTATGTTCTTTAAAGCTTATGATATTTTGAATAGTGATAAATAGTTTTGAATAGTTAGTTTTGGGTAGGCTAGTTAAATATTTGAGAATGAACTCATTTTGTGGAAAAATTCCTTTTTGGAGGAAAGGACCAGTATTTTGTATTCTATAGACACTGAGAGATCTCCCATGCTTTCACTCCCCAAAATAATCCCACTCTGACAGAGTGCCTTAATCTAAAAAAACACAACAAAAAAAAAAACCCAAAACCCCCCTCTGTTGGTATACCACTCACATATATCCCCCTTCACCTTTTTCCAACAATAATGCCCAGTTTCTTAGATCTTGGGGTTTTGTGTTTCATAATTTTGTGGTTGCTGCTGTTTGAGGGTTTTATTTGCTTGTTCGTTTGTTTTAATCTTTCCCTGGTAATCTGAAAGGTTTGCATTAATAACCTTCTGAATCTCTTTACAGCTTTCTTGTTTCAGCTGACAGAAAAGTCTGATGGACACTGTAGAAACTTCTGCCTTCTGTGCAGACCAGCTCAGGCAGAGAGAGATAAAAATACAGAGGTTGCTACTTGTAGGCTACATAAATACTTATAAGGCAACAATGAACCATATACCATTGTGCCCTCTTTTTTCTGCAGGGCATTATAGCAGAGAGGCTCAGCACTTGCTAACAGCATAGTTGTGCCTAAGCTCTGTCACCTGCCTGAGTTAAATAAGGAACTGCTGAATGCAAGAGCTAAAATTTCTACTTCTTTGGTTAAAGGGCTAGCACAGAAACATCAGAAGAGTTCTAATTAAGATGTGGTCTAAACAAGGCACATAACCATACAGGCAACATCATTTATCCTAAACATGACAACATGACCAGTGAAAACTGGCATTTAGAGCTGTTCCAGAAGAAATCTGGATTCCAACACCCGCTCTTTCTGAGGTTACTTTGCAACAGTCTCACCGACTTCAAGCTAAGAACGATGCATGTATACTGATCAGAGGGGTTTGCCACAGTGTATTTTAACCAGTAGTCCAGAGACCTGAAAATTAAAGTGAAGTTTGGTTGAACAACTCAAAAATTTTGCAGCACTCCTTTCTGTCCAATATCATCACGTAAGTAAAAATACGCAACTCACACCTGGCACTGTATTGCATATGTGAGTAATCCATTTCTTTCAACCCCTTTCTCCAGTCACTTATTAACTAAGAGTCCTTTGTGGGACAAATGTCATAGTCATTATTATATATACTGTTATTGTTTAATTGACATATTGTTATTGCTATATTATTGTAATATTGACAAAATGATTGGTAAACCACACTAGAGCAATATTTATTGTTTATCATTCTAAGCATTTCTTTCTCCTGAAATCTTCTGGAAAAATAATGGCAGGGAAGCTACACTGAGGACTCAAATCCCTTTCAGGCCATCAGCATTTTTAGTAGATGACTGAAAATAAGATTATTATCATGGGTATATTTAGCACATGTGAATTTCTCATCAGATAGTGGTCAGAGGCAAAAATAGCTTTGAAGCAAGTGAATACTTTAAAGAGACAGATGTGTTGGAGAAAGTTTAATAACTGTCACATAAACTAAATACAATATTTAATGTATTTTCAAATTGTTGTGCCTGCTTGTGACACAATTAGTAAAGCTATATGTTTATCCACAATGGCACATTTTTCTCAAATAGCAATGATTCCTTTTGAAAGAAAGAGAGAACAATGGATTTAAAACTTGGTATTCACTTCCCCCAAAACAGTCTTAGAATTCTGTATACAGAAAAGATGGACTCCTGAAGCACTAATGCACAGAACAACAGCTATGTTAGAGAAGTCCTGTCCATGTTAATACCTGAAAATCTACTTAATTTATTTATTTAAATAGGGTAGCATTTCCCTAAATTATGGGAACATCAACCAGTCCAAAGACAGCTAAAGATTATGAAGAAAATGTAACAACATCATTATTACTGGTTATGAGCAGCTTCCAAAATGAAGACTGTATGCAGGCACAAAGATGCTGGTGTGGCTGGGGTATTATGCTGAAAAGGAAAACCAAAGTTTGATCCAATGAGTAAATTCACTTGAGTCAATGGAGAAGCAGAAGTGGACCAGCTTTAAAAAATTATCCGCAGTATTACAAGAAAAAACTGCAAGAAATTGAAGAGTATTCCTTTTGACTTTGGCTTAGAACGGAAGTTCTCTTTAAGCATTGTCACATGGAAAGTATGAGCTAAATTACAGATAGATTTTATATAGAAAGATGTTGCAAAAAGATTAAATGAGGACATACAATCTGTCTACTGCTTATACAAGACTCAGCAGAAAGCTCTAAATGTGCTTTAGCCATGTAGGAAGCATATCTGGGAGCATCTCATCCCCTGCAAGAGCAGTACTCAGCTGAAGTGGAGTCCATGACAAAGTGAATTCCAGGCAACATCTACAGCCTGAACACAGTGCATATTTCTTGTCCAGATCAGCAGGAGAGCCTACTTCTGTGTATGCTCCTTTCCTGCTTGTATGGGTCCTTCAGATTTAGGACATCTCAGCCAAGGAATTTGGTTGCTCCAGTTTCCTTCCCTCTTACATTCCTCCTCCCAAAGGACCAGTCAGAAGTTCTTTTTAACCATATAAATGAAACAGGACAGCATAATTTTCTCAGCCTTTGAGAAATTCAGTAAAAGTTCATCATTTCCTGAATCCTGAATCCTTCTGCTGCTGGATATATATGTATGTAATATGGAACTAATGTTTACACTGACTAATCTCTAATACACAGTAAAACTGAAGGAATTACAAAACATCACAGAATCTGGACTGAAGACATTGAGTTTCATTTCTTGTTTCATCTCTTACTTGTCAGACAAACTTGGACAAGTCATTATTTCTCTCAGTGCTCTACAGTCCGCTTCTACAAAATAGAAGTGCAAACAATATATCTACAAACACCACAAACATTTAAGATTGGATACTTACTCCTTAATAGTGTAACATTTGACTAAGAATGAATCCTTTTCTCCCAACACCCAGTATCTATAAAAGGGTTAATTCAAAAACACCCTCAGAAACCAGAGAACTACAGGTACTCTTGATACCCTGAACATGTAATATTTATAACAGTCATACAACTTTAATTTTACTTCTTTGCCTTAGAAAAAAAAAAAAAAAAGAGTGCAATTTTTCTAAGCACAGCACTGCAGAAAAAAAAAAATGAAGTGCTCGTTAGTTTGGAATTTTCCATTCCTTTATGCTTCTGCCTGAAAGGCAAAGGACTGTGGGGGTTTCGTAGTGGAAAGAATTTAGGCCTGTCTCCCTTTGACTTGCAAATTTTAGAAACAGCGCGCTATCCATCGAACTGGTTGGCAAGGATTTAAGGTTGATTTAATATCCCTTAAGCCAGTCATGAAGCATTGTTTCCTCTACCTCCTCCCTCCCTCCCCCTTCAACTTCTGTATAAAAGCTCAGTGCGTGTAGAATTTACACCCATAACGGTGGTGGTCACTAGTGCCACTATGAAGTGTCAGGGAAACAGCAGTTAGAGTCCTGGCAGTGATACCACCATAAACTCTGTATTTCCTTGGGAAAAATGATGTCTCACCTGTTAAAACTCATGCTGGTCTGAAATACGGTGACTATGCATCTAATACTACAATTAAAAAATAGTATTTTCACAATATGGACTACAAAGTGATAAGTGATATTTTCTCATCATATTTTCAGCACTGTATCATTTTACATTTGTATGTCCTCTTTTCATATTTTAGTTTAGTTTTCCTAGGTAGTAAAATGAGACACCTAAAATACTAAATATAAATTATGATCTAAAATGTATCATCATTGAATTCACTTAAAAAGCTCTTCAGAAAAAAAATTTCTAAAGCTATTCCATCTGTTGTCCTGAAATCATACAGGACTTCTTCTACTGTGCTCATCACAGTGACTATATATAAAAAGACACTTGTCCAGTATATGCTTGTGGGTTTTTTCCTCCTTTTGACTGACTTGTGCTTTGAAAAGCAGACTTTTATGGTGAAGGATCTAATTAAAGAGACATGCATGTCCAAGTTAAAGTTGTGTACATTTTTTTTAAATTTCTTGATTAGTCATAGGAACAGGTAAGAATGAAGGAAAACCTGAATATTTATTGTGTCACAGCCTCCTGTACTTACAGGGGCAAAAGGTAATTTGTACAAAAAATCCCATTTGTACGTGTTGCTCTCTCAACTGGACATGACCTTTGAATGTTAAAAGGCAGGTTGCTGCAGACATTATCTTCCACAGGGGGAAACGGTGGGCTACTTATCATTCCATCATCCTCAAAGCCTAAGTCATATTTGACACCAAACTAATGTCGCTGAAATGAATGACATTCACCTATTAGATGGTACTCAGAACCAGATACACCAGAAAACTAAGGCAGTAAGATGGGCTTTAGAGGAAATATAGGCACTCTGTATCATGGCTACTGTGCTCACTTCAGCCTGTGCAATATAAGGAAAATAATATTAATACCCTGAATTGATATATAATTTCATCATATAAATCCATATAAACACAATTGGAATAGTTATAGTCAATAAGCCAGTATTTCAATACCTCTGCTTACATGTTACTAGAGTTTTGTATGCATCTAATTGTTCCAAAAGAAAACAAGATTTTTAGCAGTTAATGATTAAAAAATCATCTGAAATGCATTGCATGTTTTATGTAAAAACTCATTGTGTCTTCACATTGGGTGTTAGAAGTTCTCTTGTACAAACTCTCAGCTATGCTGCTCTTTATTTTTTCAGAGGTTGAAATAAAAGTCCTACAGCAGAATCAAACTTAGCTCACAGATCCATTTTGCAGTCATATTAATGGACAAGGTATAGCAAATCTGCAACAAATGGATCAGCAGAGCAACCTTATCAGTAAATCACTTGCTACACTCTAAATAGTTGCCTTTCAAAATGTTGCTTGCATTACTTGAAGAGCTATATTGATTTTATATCTATCCCTGAACTTGTCGGTGTTTAAGTTTAGAATCTGGCAATAACAGCTAGCTTTTAATAAAGTGCTATTTATACAATTATACAGCAAACATCATTGAATTTCACACATACATGAGAGATAACCTACCTTTCTCCCTTCCAAAGCAAGGAGAGGACAGACAGCTATGAAAGGATATGTCTTTTTTCCATTTTGCTGGTATTGTCTCTGTTTTTATTTCTTGTTATAGATCAAAGAAGGAACAGCTAGTGGTTTAGTGGCTTTCCTTCTCCTATTAGCAGAAAAGAGTAATTTTTGCATAGCCAATAATTTATTCACTGACATTTTCAAGCTCTGGGGCTAAAATGATTTGGGCAATTTAATTATGCTTTTTTCTTTGCAGCTCATTGCTAGAGATGTTTCACATTTGGAAATTTTTCCAGTTTTCCTTTTTATTTCTTTTAATGCTCATGATGGAATCCTGTCCTTTTGTAAGAACTGGATTCAAGGCCAGGATCCAGTTGTTGAGCTCACCCTTTCAACTGGCAGCACCCCATTACCATTTTGTGCCATTCTGTCATTTGTACACCAGGCAGCTGGAAGAATGGTAAGACTAATCAGTTCAGCACAAAAAAGTGAAGTGATACCAAAACTGCCTACACTCAGTCCTCATGTGTCTATGATTCAGTCCAGAGGATACTGTATTTTCAAATACTATTAGCAACATTTTACAACTTTTAACTGTACATCGTCTTCCAACTTTTTAAAATGAAAACATCACACTGTGCATCTCCATTGCCCAGCTCCGCCCACTCTTGCCAACTAACACATATTAAGCATTTTTTTCCATACAGCCTGCCCTTTGTTAACCAATTTACAAAATAATTAATTTAGCAATGAATAAGTGGGCTTTGATATTGTGTTGCTCTGTACTGGTGACGCCTGGCAGCTAAAGGCCTAAGGAAGAAAAGCATCCCTTCTCTGAAATCTCTGTGGGGCTCAGGTCCAATGGGGTCAGGAGCATTACTGGCTCTGATAGAGCAGGACACGCTGACAGGCAGCAACAAGCCTGAACAAGCATGAATGATGTGTCTATCTGGAAGCTTTTCTGGAGAAAACAGCTTTGTAATAAGGACAGGGGAAATATGAAAATCACAATACCATTCTACAGTAGGTAGATACATGGTGGACCTGCCCTTGGTCTGGCACTCTGATCTCTATCCACAACCTTTGGTGAGGAAGCTCTGGTGAAGGAAAGTCCTGCAGGGAGGGTTTTTTCACCTTCCTGCACACAAGAGAGAAGCTGCTTTTCTCCCCATGCACTGGCCTGATTTCAGAACCCGCATTTGTGGGCAGAGGTCAAAGAAGAGCTGGTGGAGGGATGTTTTGGGGAAGCTGGATCTGATCCTCTTGGAGAGGGTGTGTCGATCAGTATCTGCCAGAGGAATTATAACTGGGTAGTAAAATTGCAGTGTAAAGTGCTCAGGCCTGCCACAGAGTCAGCCTTTTACATACATACTGGGTTCAACAGTTTAATCAGCTTCATGGGTGATGGGATTGAAGATCTACTTATGAAGTAACAGCCAGGTGGCATAGCTATGCATGAAAGGAAGCTCAGGGCTGTCAGGGAGAAAGGCAGGGAGATGCAGGGGAGCTGGATCCATGTTGAACCTGCCAGAGCCCAGGAGAGCTGCTTTCTGCCCAAGAAAAAAAAGCTTTCTGGAAGGATCACGGCTCAGATTCCTTCTGTCCTATGCCATCAAATCCTGGGGACCAGTTTGAACATTAGGGAAGAGAAGACTGTAGAGATCCTATGGGAAGTCTACCAAAAATGAATTTAAAAAAAATCATTAGGCTTTGGTAAATGACTGGCTGGAATGAGTTATCCTTAAGAAAGATAGCTGAAAAGAACCAAAAACTAAAAACAAAAAATAAAAATATGCGATACCTGGCTATGGATTTTCAAATATTTAAATGTGGGGTTGATGTTAGCTAAAAGAGAAAAAAACAGAGGCAGATGATGTGGGAAATGATAGATTAGATACAGACTGCTGCCTGGATCACAGTGTATATGGCATGATAGATCTGCTGGATTTTCTGCAGTGTGACAATAATGTAATTTCAGCTCCAGAAGAGGCTTAAAACAGTCTACGAATTCTTTTCCTTCTTTTATTTGTCTGGGGTGGAACAACATTATTGTTTGTAGGAAAGCCTTCTTGCTTGTTAGGAGCCTCATTTAGGAAATCTCTAAGAGCTTAGGAGAAGAAGCTGCCTTTGGCTTAGTACCTAAAAATTTAAAGTTTTTTTCTATGTGTTCTTCATAACTTATAAAGTCCCAGCCTCAGGTGCCTCCACCTATTTTCAGACTGCACTTTCAACAAATTAACCATATACAGAGAATCTTTCTTCCACTGCACATCCTGTAAGCTCAGAGAATAAAATTTTGTTCTACTTATCAAAGGTTTACAGCTCAGTCAAATCAAAAGCAATTTTCTCTAACAAAATTAACAGCATTTCTCCTCCATGAGAGCTTATTTCCATGACAAATTCCAAGTCTCTGCCTATGGAAAATTTCAAGTTTCTACCTACAGCTGAACAAGCTGTCACCGTCTCCAGATATTCTCTGTAAAAGGGGAAAAGTGGCTCAATCGATGTTCAGACTGGCAAAGGAGATTCCCAGATATGTGTGCAGCAGGAGTATTTTTTGCTCCCAAGTGAACACTCTGGAAAGTTTTATTTGACTGAAAACAAGTTCAAATGAAAAGTACTATGCAAGTTCCACATGTAATACGATCTGTAAGAGGCTGCAGTTGTATCTGAAAATTTGCTAGTGACCCTTGTTTCAAAAAATAACAGGAAACAAAAGGCACTTGGGAAAATAAGCTTTGGGTTTGTGTTTGTTTTGCATACATGGCAGAAGTTGCACATCATCAGTTTTACTTTTCCCTGTGCAGAAGCATTCACTTGCTCAGCTCCTGCCATTTGATCAAGCATTGCAGGTAGTAACCAAGAAGAGAGATATGTTTTAATGTTCAGGATAATATGATTTGTGGCAGCAAAACAAAAAAAAAAAGGATGGGTTTTGAAAATCCTGCAGTCCTCGTGGGCCTCGAATTGCCATTACTTACTCTGCAGTATGGAAAATCAGGCCACTTACTTATGTCCTAAAGAGAATTAAAACCTAATTGAGGCATCCTCTTTGGCAAATCCTTGCCATCACCTTTAAGCCTGTGATTCTACTCCTTAAAAAGCAAATCAAAACAACAAAAATCTTTATTGTAACCTAGCAAATAGTAAAACTATCTTGCCTTTTCAAAGGCTTCTTGCACTTAAATCCTGTCTGACATTTATCTCACGCAATGTGGTCTAAGGTGAAGAAGGGAACATTTTTCCTCCCCAGCAATTTCAATTTTTCATTTTGTGTGGAAAAACAGTTACAGCTAAACTTCTATTTCCATTGAGTGCTATACAGGGTTTTAAGTGAGAAACTGAAGAAGTTAATTAACATCTAAAAACAAATCAGGACACACAGGAATTAAAGTCTGTGAAAAGTCCTGAGATAGATGTTGTTTATGATAATAACTTTATTTATTTATGTGGACTGTATGCTTCCTCTGGCAGAGAGAGTCAAGACAGATACAGTCCATCTATCCTTCTCTAATAAAATAACAGAAAAAAGGCATACAACATTTTATGATTGGTCAGTTTCATTACTTCTGATGTTACTGAAAACCTAAATAATATTAACTTCTGACAGTTATTCCTAAAATGGTATAGTATATAACCAGGAAAAGCACAAAAAACAAACTACAAACCAGAAATAATTAAAAGCCTGTACAAAATAACCTGAATTCTCTCCTGGATTAAGTTGTTCTAATGGGAATATATAAATCCCTAAGAAAATACTTGTGTATGTGTGTGTACATATATAATTAAGAAATTACCTATATAATTCAAAAATTACACATTTCCAAAATAAATGAATCTATTTTATTACTGACAGTTAACAGAATTTGCTGAACTGGTTCTTTTCAATGGTAAAGCTGAACGCACTTTCAGGGTGATAATTTCTAGGGTTAATTGTCATAGCTTCCTTGACGCAATCTTCTCCACCAGCTTTATTTTATCTGCCAGAGCACCAATATGCCATGATTAGCATAAATTAAACTAAATAAATTCAGTGGGTTACTGTATTATTTTATGCTAATCCTTTTATTTATTTATTTTTAAACATTTTGAGGTTAGGGATGGGTGAGCAGTGTGATGGTGAATTCCTAACACTGGCTTGTTCAAATTCAGCTCAGAAGTGCTCAGAAATTTTGTGATTTATTTTTTGGAAATGTTAAGGAGAAAAAAATTGGTGTGGAAAATGTCATCAAGTACAAACTGCTACATCATTATCTACTGACCTCTTATGGATGTCTCCATGACACAGTATTGTGAGGCAAGGAATTCAACATGTGCAACTCAATAGCAAGAGAAAAAGAAACAAGAAATTTGCTTGCATGACTCAAATGAGAAGCTTTCCTGCTGTTAACAGAGATATATCCTGACCTTTTATTGCCCCACGCAATGTTCTTTCAGACTTTAGAAAGGAGTTTGCACATCGTGAACAACTGGTTCATGTCAGCTGCCCATGACATTACTCACAAATGCCTTCCTTGTGAATCTGCTAACAAGTAAACTGCAGGCAGCTGGAGGATGGGGCAGCGGTGCACATGAGCAACATACAGCCAGTGCCATGTCAATGACCATTTAGCCAAGCTAGTGCTTTTCTGATGCCATTCTGCTTTGAATGGAAATTTTCTCAAAAGAGATGTAAAGAATACCTGTAGTATGTTTATCAGTCAGTGTTTCTGACTGTCTTTCCAGAAGATCTAACTCAAAACTAAAGCCAACTAACATTTGATAAGGCAGTAATTGTTCAATGTAAGTATACATTCTCCATCCTACCTGTCAGCACGGATTGTGCAAATACACCGTACCACATCATGTAGAAATGAAACTAATAGTGAGATTCACAAAACACTTTAACTTGCTTCTTGCGCATGACAGCAAAAACTTATGCTGCTCTGGTTTGTCAAATGTGTATTAATGTAAGAGGTGATGGATACAGAAGCAGACCTTAAAGGGTCTTAATGGAAAGATGGGATGAGATTTTCGTCAGAGTTTTGAAAAGGAGGTTGGTAGAGTAACTGTAGTGGAAAAAAGATGTTGAAATTGTAATTGTTTCAACTGTACTTGCCTGAGCAATTTAGTTTTTCACGTACTGATGATGTTGAAATTATCCTTTTTCTCTATTATCAAATTTTAAAATATTTCCTTGTTTGTTCAGTTATATATAAAATGTGACTCTTACTTCTGGTCCAATGAAAACTACATGATAGTACAGATACAGAAGAAGAAATACAGTCCCTGTGTGAACAAGAGTTCATCCAGTAGGAGAAAAACTAAAGACCACATCCAGGATACACAGCTAAGACAATAAAATGCAAATTTTAAGTGCTTAGGATTGAGAATGGACAAATTTATCACTTAAAGTAGGTCTGTATAATCTTTGCCAAATTAACTGATAGCCATAGGCATCTTCTATGGTCTTTGCTTAAATTAAGTGCCAAAGTGGCAAACGATCTGTGTATGTTCTGTACATTTCATGGTAGTAGAAAACAGATGAAGAAAATATAAAATAAGAATGTTCCACTAATAACTTACAAATTTCTACTAACCCTTCAAAACCCAAAGTTGCAACCTGACCAGTCCTGCCAGTGGACTCTCTAGTCTTACCGTGTGTTACCCTTCTGTATATCGTGACAGCTAATGTTTACAGGGCAGGAAAGAGATATGACAGCAGCTTCTGCCATCCAGAAGCCAGCAAGAATTTGAACTGAAAGCCTCCAGTTTGGAAGTCAGAAAGGACATCAAAGAAGGGTTAGAGCCTCTACTCAGACCTTTTTCATTTTCAGGGCTCATATTCTGTTGATGCCAAGTCTCAGGTTTCCTATTTTGCTATCCACTAGGATGCTCCCTCCCCAAATCCAGCAGCCAGGTGTAAGCCCTGCCACTAGCACTGCACTAATTCAGTAGGCAGCCAAGATGAGTACTCTGTTTAAAGCTGAGGTAACCCTTGTGAAATCAGCACCACAGCAGTCAACATCTTGTAGGACCCAGACCTTGGTGAATTATATGAAAACTGTTGTCAGTAGTAACTGTTGACTATGGAAACCAGATCAGAAATACGTTATGACTTTAAAGCTCTTGAAAAAGGGCTGTTAAAAAAAAAAAAAAAGCACAAAAGCAGATACCAGATGTATTGTATCACATTCATCATACTAGCTTTCCTTCACAATCATTTTCAAGATGGTATCTTTAAGGATCAAAACCTAGAAGCATTAAGATTGCTGTTAGGCATTGAAAGCCATCAGAACCTCTTGTTCTATCACTCTGAATACATTATTGTATCTCATTTTCTAATGCTGAAAATTGATAGATTTTCAGATAAAAATTAGAAGATGAATTGCACTCCCTCTCTGGATTCTTGTAATGTATGCATTCTCGTAATGTTTTGTGTAAAGCATTTGGAGAAAAAATTGCATACATTTATGGTCAAATTACTGGCATCTTAGCTTTGCAAATACTGTAATTTAACTGTTTAACAGTAAATTAAATACACAGTTTGTAATGTAAATAAATTCTTTTTAATCCAAATAATAGTAAATAATACATGTATAATAGAAATTCTGTTTAACAATGACAAACTATTTTCACAACAGATAAAATTTACTTATTTCAGCTTGTATTTATTGCTAAACAAAGTCACAATAACAGAGATTATTTCAAACTATAAATATATGTTAAAACATTTAACTTTAATAGTGGAATCTTGTCCTACTGATGTACAGTCATAGAATGTCATAAAATCTTACTCCAAATTGCAAAGTCAAGCATTAAAAATTAACTTGATATACTATGAAAGACAGGTTAAAAATACTGTTACATGGTCAGAAAGTTAATCTAAAGCACTGGTTAAAATTTTGATTCTGCTTAACATATTTAAAATAAAAAATCCTAAAATTGTAGGATATTTCTAAAACAACTAGAAAGAATTTAGGCTTCAGTTCTTCCAGGATGATCTCTGCTAACAAATGTTGCTACCGTATAAAGCTGCTCTGACTTTAGTCCTCCAGGGTGTGCAAAGGCAGACAAGTTTGCAAGATAAGCGGCCTTACGTTAAAAATTCATAGGAAAGGTCACGTTTCTACCATTTCTGAAGTGCTGAGGGGATCAATGGAATGCACAAAACAAGACAGTAAGAAAGAAATTATTTTCTGCTGGCTGAGACTCTTGGAAGCGGCACTTGGGAAATACAGAGGATTAAAGATTGCCACCACTACCCAACTTTGGCGCATTCTTTGCATCTGGCCTGTGACAAAGCGAGGTCTGGAGACACAGAGGCGCTGTTCCACTGGCAGGAGCAAGGACATGGATACATTCAAAGGCCCCTAATGAAGTCAACACACTGAGTAAAGCTGAGATAACCCACTCCTTAAAAAAACGGGACATAGTTACAAAGGAACCTTCTGGTGAACAAGCAAGGCTAAATCCCTGGTAATTAATTCCTTCTGGTGCTAGCCAAAAGACTTTGTGTCACAGAGAGGCTGCCTGTGTCTGGAGCAAGGGGTTCCTCACCATGCGTGGTGGGGACAGTTTAAAAGCTCACACTGGCCAACACGCATCATGAATATGAAAGAACTGTACAACACTCACGTCCTATGGTATGAATGTGGCCATATCAACCTCTGCCTAGTCTGGGGCTGCAGCCAGTCCCACTGGAAGCTTTTCCCTTTGGATTAAATCTTCGATGTATATCTTTTTGCACCCAGCACAACCTGACCCTGAATTCCAATGGCCAGCAGCAAAAAAGTCACAGCAACTGTGTGAGACTGTGTTTATCTCAAATAATCACAATTACTCTTTTGATACTTTTCTTTCATTTATACCAAAGTCTCTTAGCTTGCTATTTTATCTGTTTCCCAGACACCAAATTTACCTCACTCAGCAAAATTTTGCCCCATAACTGAACACTTCGTGATAGATGCACTACTATACCTTAAACATGACATTTCCCATAGATCAAAAAAGGCTCTTAAAGGGACTTTATGACTTTACCCTACTGAAGCTGAAGAAGCCTAGGCATAATGAAGGATGGCAGTTAGCTGGCAGTCCCTCAACAGCAGCCCCACCATGTCAGTCCTTTCAAAATCAGCAAAATAAAAAGCAGGTCATTCAGAACTGTGTTTTGGGGCCAGAAACTTGCAAGGAAATGGAAAATGATCTAAACTCACAGCCTGGCACAATTCAAAAGCACACAGCAAAATAAAACAAGTTTAGTGATGATTTGGAGGTGGAAGTCTTAACAGTTCTATATCTGAAAGCTCTGAACATTATTTTCTGAACTTTTCTTCTTCCTGTATAGCCAATGGTTTTATAAAAGATATTTTGTTTAAATCATATACATTATACACTGGTGTGTATTCTTTTGAGGATTACATCAGCTACCTTCACTCATGTTTAATTATATTGCATTTAACACACATCCCCACTGAAGTTGATGCAGGACTAGGTAGTAGCTAGTATGAGGATTAGCATCAGAGTCTGACTCTTAGTACTGGAAAACTCAGACAGCATCTTAACCTCATAAAGAACCCAAAGTGCTTTACAGATTGAATATGCAGTAATTGATCAGTCAGGCTGAGCTGTCCTCAAAAATATCTCATCAGGGTGTAAGTTGTACATGAGGTATGATAAGACTCCAGCAAAGATGGCACATTTGCAAACATAAGCTGAAAATATCTAGCAGTCTTCTAAAATGAGGGACAGTCTAACTATTAACATCAAAATCAACTCCCATCTTTCAGCTGTTCTAAGTCACTGACAGTGTTCAATCTTCCTACAAGTAGCTCTAGTTTATTTATGAATGCTTTGTTTTGCCTGTACCACCACTTTCAATTTGCTATTTCCTGCCTAAAGGGGAAAAAAAGATAGCTCATTGTAAATGTAAATTATATAAATTATGTATTAGAAAAATTAAAACACATAAGTTAAAACCATCGCTTTACTTGTACTACAAATTACAAGAGTTGAGACCCATGTCTTCTCATGTTCTCCAAGAGCTGTGCCAGAGCCCTGTCCACACTGCATTCAAGATCTCTACTCCTTGCAGCTTTCTCTCCAATGGAAGCAGTCCTTGACAATTCTGCTTCATTCAGTCGATTATTAGTCAACAGAATTTCCAAGTGGTCATATACTGGTGGACAAAAAATTTGTTTTCCAAGTGCTACTGGGAAATGTGGATTTATTCCTATAACTGTTTCCTGTAGAATTTAAAATTAATGTGAACAACATGTCTATCACAGGTTCTGAAAGAGGCTAAATTTTAGACCAAGCTAAAAAATTAATTTTAAAAACATCCATTTTTTTCCAACAGCAGGCAAAAACTTTGTCAGAATAAGAAAGAGAGCAGTACCACTACAGCGATGCATTGTTCTGCCACTCCGCCTTGTGCTTGCCTAGCTTTCTTCTATGCATTTAAAAATAACACAGATATTTTTACATAGAGCATCTCTGTGATGGTTTTTATTTATCTGGTTCTTTGCACTTCCAGCTAATGCCCAGTGCAGGAGGTCCCAGCTCTGCTGTGAAGGCGTCTGATTCAGCTTCACAAGAGAGCAGGCTGTGAACTGCAGAGTCTGTGCAGGAGCCATGCTGCTGGACTTAAAGCAGCAATTCTCACTTAGCTCTCAGCATCCAGAAGCCACTTTGCATTCAAGTGATCCTAACTTAAGCATAAAGTATACAATGCTCACAAGAAATAAAATAAAAAAAGGGAAAATACTACTTCTGCTTGCCCTGAGAAATCTGTTGGCAGGGATGTGTGTTCCACTCCTGTAAAAGAGACAAGGCAGTACAGTTTTCATTAAGGTTTTTAACTGTGTCACATTAAAACTGGAGCCATGCCACTGACTTACATTCAATCTCCAGTAAAGACAGCAGCTTGCTCCATCCCTTACGTGACTTCAAGGATTTTATGCAGAACAGTGGCATTTTTGCAGTGAGAACCATGCCTGCTAATGTCATGGTGTTTTAAGTTCGAACCATGCTTATCACAAAAGTAAGAGTGTTTTAACTATGGCACATTCCTGACCATAACGAATCAACCACAGTCAAGAAGCAGTCAAGAAGTTCTGCCACAGATTCTGTTTTAAAACTGTCTGTTTTCATGTGAAGTGGACACAGGAAAATCAGGCTGTATGGGGGGAAAATTAACAAATCTTTGAAAAAAAGTGAAGCTGCATAATCTGTGGTATTTCAGTTGGTCTTTATCCGCAAAATCCCAGATCTCTGTTTAAGCTACAAACAGACTACAAAAATCAGCTCGTTGGCCTCTCTCCTTATTATCCACATCCCTGCACAAATCAAATGAAGCTTTTGCTGTAAAGCTGATAAAAAACACCATACACATGAGCAAGCTGATGTATTTAAAAAGTAGTTATCATTTCTAATCCTTTCCTCTCTCTCCAGGGAATATCATATTTCCAAGGAACACACAAAACTCCACCACTGAGTACACATCAGCACTTACACTTGTTTTGATTAGGGATTTTCTAAAATAACAATGAATGAAGTAGTCTGGCATTACCGTTGATTTTTAGCACCTAGGGAAGCAGTCATCCAATTGTTTAAAATCAGTGAATAGCCAAAACCAATTCTGACAAATATTTGTACTCACATAATCTATTTCAAACACCTCCCAAAATGAACCACAGTACCTGGTTTGATAATGTGGATGTTTTTCCCATTTCTTTGTAGATAACCTCCTTTGTAGAACCCCATGTGCAACTCAAAACAAAAAAAGTGGTCACAGATGCTAAACTTATGCCTGAGCTCTCCTAGCAGACACTGGGATTTCTTTGGGATTCAGGGTTTTGACTGAGGTGCTCTCCAGTTCCATTCCCTTGCCAATTGAGACAGGAAAACACCTTTTAATATCTAATTTAGACATATTTAAACGATATAAATCCACTCTAGACAACCAAGGTTAGCATCGGGCATGAAAAGCCTAATGCACATTTCACACAGACCTAGTCTAGTAAGTCTGGCAGACTAGTAAGTCTAGTCTTGCAACTTGCTGCTAGCCAATGAGTGACAATGCGGGGAAATCAATGTCTTGTAAGATTCAGGTCCCACCATCTAGAATTCAGTTTTTTAAATGGGAACAATTCCTTATAGAATAAAATTAATCTCAAAAGATTAATCAATCAGCCATTGCATTCCCTGATTTCAAACAGATTTGTTATAGCCTTGAGCCAAAGACTATAAAGCTTGACTTATGCAGTGCTGGAAGGTGTAAATGTCCCTCTTTACACTGTGCACATTAAAACTTTATCCACTCAGTGACTGCTTTACAAATAAAACTGCAGACATGAGTTATGATTTTTAAACTCTTGAAATTATACACATACACACACACAAAGAATATGGAACAGAAATAATTACTCGGTTTAAAACACAGATATCTGATGGCTGCAAAATGGAGAAAGGTGCTTCTTCAAAGTGGGCTTGAGCAAAGTGAGTCTTACATTCATGTTTTTTGTGTCTAACACCATTTGCATTTCATGTTCTGTATGATTTTTATCTTGTGTAACACACCATATGCATTACAACACTTAGTTTCCGTCAGTTTAGCCATATACTAAGAGCCTCACCTTTTACCTAAAGGCAGTAAGCAAATTACATTTACATATATCATGGGGATCAGGGTGAGGTAACAGCCCACTCCCTGCCAGGCAGAGTGACTGATCTTCAAAAGAGGAAAGGACAAGGAAATGGAGATGAATCTACTAATGCTCTCTCTAAATTTTTAAGAGTCAGTAAATAGCAGGAACGTTACTTTAGAAATAGGCACAGAACCTTGGGAATGATGAAATATCAAAATAAAACCTACTTGATTTAAGCCAGTAATGTCTGTAGAACTTTCTCATATAAATAAGATCCTTCTGTTTCAATTTTCTCGGATACTTTTTTCTTTTTTTCTCTTTTTTTTTTTTTTTGGCATTAGAATATAAAAAGCAAAAACTCAAGCCTGGCTTTCTTCAGAAGCAGCATAGACAAGTAGCTGTTTGAGAAAACTAAACTTAATTGAACATGGATATGTATTTTAAAGGAATGAAAACCAGAACTGACATTAGGGAAGAAGTAAGCATGCATGCCAGCAAATTCTCCTCTCTTTAGTTAAAAGTGGTTGTCAGGATTTTTTTATTTGGTGATTTCTGTTAAATGAATAATCAGATAAAACAAATAGAAACAGAAGCAACGCCTGCGTAGTCTGACATAAGCATAGACTTGAATCAGATTCAACCTTTAACAGCCGCCCTCAGGTGCCTGAGGAATCATAGCAAGGTAATTCAAACACCATTAGGCCAGTTTTCCATGGACTTCTGTCACTTGAGCAGTTGATAAAAGCTGTCTGAACGATCAAATACTGCATAGTTCAAGATTCAGAAAGGGGTGAATATATGTAAGCCCAATCAGTCTGAATGACAGATCTGCCTCCTCACTGCCCAGTTTTTTGTTACTGTTTTTGACAGCTATGTATATTCCATTTTCAACAGAGTTCAGAAGTCCAGGCCCTATCTATATGGCATTTTTAATTCACATCTACACAAATGTCATGGTATTTCTCTAGGGGGAAAAAGTGTAGAAGTTGATTTTTGTGTCAGCTAATAAAATTATTGTATAATTCATTCAATTATATTTTCTTAGCCGTGTATTTATATGGTTACCTAACAGTTACAAGACAAATAACAGACATAGACAAAATGATGCAGTCTACACAGGCTGTCACTACTACCCAGAAGAAGTGACATGGAAAAGACTTAGTATTTCACCAGGATGTAACAGGTTACCTCTCCTATCTGAAATGAGACAGCTATGAATCATTAACAGTTTGGCCTCACAAATCTGATTCATAACTGCCATGTGATTGAACAAGTATTGCCCTTTTCTATTAGACTTTTAATAACAGAGAGCAACACCAGCATTTATCTTCTGCCTCTAAGAAGCTTTCTCACCTATAAGAAATTTAGAATTACAGATCAAACGTATCCTAGATGCTAAAAACTTAATGGGTGAAAATGCTGGCTATTTGCATGACAAGCTTTTTCCATTGCATGGATTTGCTTTTTAAATGTGCTGTGATATACAGGTCTGCATTTTCAACTGCACTAGCAGTATCAAGTACCTTAACCTCATACTGGCATTTATCTCTCCTTTGTGCTTATGACAATCCTTCCTTTAACCATGCAAGTAGCTTTCACTGATTTTGTGGAAAATTAGAAATTTTGGAAGTTTGAAAATGGGGGAAATTTTTTAAGGCCTTAGACATGTTTTAGAAGATATTCTAGGACCCTGTTGTGGAAATCCATTTTCCATTTCTATATTCCTTACAGACTAAAGCTCTGCCTCGGTAATAAAGAATGGAGATATCAGAATACGTATAAGTAGGACTGGTCTTGCAAATAAAGACAAATACTTTTTTTTGCAAACATCTTGACCAAAATTCATACCATCTAATTCCATATGAGCTATAGATGGACTTCTATTTACAAGAGGGTTAATTAGAAAGTCTTTACAGTTGATTTGTGCAGAAAATAACTCTCTGATGAGCCTGGAAGCTCCCAGTACCTGCATACGTGGAAAGACAGTTTGACCTGTCTGATATCCATCTCCCACGTGTGGCAGTGTTTAGGACAGGCAGTCAAAGAAAGCATGTGAACTTGTCCAACAGAAAAATTTTACCTGAATTAATTATCACAGTTTGAGTAGACAAGATTTTGATCCTTTGCTACCTGCATCCCTTAGACCTTCTTCACTTGCTGGGGTATAACTTCAGTCATAATTCATAGTAGAAGACAGCAGCTTTATTTAGTGGATGCAATACATTGTTTGCGCAGTATTATTTATAGATTTTATTTATTAATTAAATAAAAAGTTTGTAAAAGCACAAACTCTCAGAAGAGTTACTGGACAGGAATCACTGTGTATAGAATTTTTTAGACGCCAGGATGATGAAAGTGGCAGAGACAAAATAGATTAGAACATGGTACTTTCTCTCATAAAAAAATAGAGGTTATATGAAAAAAGCTGAGAAAAACTGTATGCTGAAGTGGAAAGTGTCTCTTCTCCATTGATAATATGATACAGTCAGATATAACTCAGACGATTAGAAGTAAATGGGAAGGGTTTATTACTTTTGATTTTTAGCTCTGTGCTACAAAAAATTAATTTGTGTTTTGCTGTAGAAAATGCAGGATTAATGATGGCAATGTGGAAAAGAGACTTTTTTCCTGTTCAAGATTCATGAATTCCTTCAGACCTCAAGCAGTATTTGCAGCAGGAGAAAAATATCTGCTTTGCTTTTTATGGTGCTATGCAACTCACAAGAGGTCCTGTTTAGGTGATGCGTGCTTTCAAACTTCTGGTTACATAACTAGACCTCATGGACTCTGATCTTTATATTAGATTTGATCTCTTAGAATGATAAACAATTTAGCCTGGTATTTGGCAATTTTCCAGCTCCTGAGTAAACTGCAGTTCCCATGTTACCTATGTGCCTTCTATCCAAAACGAGCAAAATGTGGCAAGGGTAACAATACCAGAAAAGTAAGAGCGCTAACTAAAAGAAGAGGTTAACTAAGCAAATAATTTTCAAACTTCACAGCATCTTGTCCTAAGCTTTAGGAAAGGTGGTCTAGAGAAAAAAATTGATTTTGTAGTGAAAGTTCAGGAATGACAATTTGGAATTTATGTTTCTTCCTATCATCTATATATAACTAGAGCAAGACAAATCATAGTTGACTCATTATTTCCAGAGTTTTAAGAAGACTTATCCAGGTGTTTCACAAGACCTGGAACATTCAAAAATTAGATTAAAAAAAAAAAAGTCCATCTTGTTGTTTACTTTAAACAAATCCTACAACAGTCTGGGGAGGATCACTGTGTTTTTCAGGTGTTAGGTTTCCCTGCATAGCCCTTATTTGCTATAAGTCAAATACTGACCCTCAATTACATCTTCACAATGTACACAGAAAAAGCAGTATTTATGATTTCTTCTTCTACCTCCTTCTCCCAGGTTTACACCACTGGCCAATACTACAGACTCTTACAATCTCTTATTCTCCCCTATACCGGGTAATCCTCAGGGTCTCAGGTCCCATTTCTCCACTCAGCCCCAGCAGTGAACTTCTATCTCCAGCTAGAAGAATTTGCTCCTGTGGAAGGCCCCTGCTGTCTCTTTTCATGTACTGGAGAGAAAGGGATGAAGTAGCAGGTAATAGGGAGCTTGGAGAAGCTCAGATGTTCAAATACTACAGAAATGAGAATAGGAAAACTGTTTCCAAATGTGTTAAGCTTGTAGAGCACGACTCCTTCTGAGATTCTGAAGTCTGTTGCTCTTTCAGTTCCAAAAGATACTTGTCTGTCCACAGAGATGTAACACTTGTGTCCCACTAAACTTAAAAGAAATAGCACAGTCTGACCAAACTTCAGATGAAAAGCAAGTGGTCTTCAGTAAAATTCTGTATAGCAGTGTATTGTTGTTTGAACTAGGAAGAAAGGTCTGGACTGAATCTTGCAGGTTTTTTACTTTGACCAATACTAAAAAAAGACGACGACGACAACAACAACAACAACAACAACAAAAACCAGCCCTAAACTCCCAGACCAGGCAAATCCAAATACCTTCTAACAGATGGCTCCGTTGGGTGGGATGAATCAGTAAAGTCCTAGTTTCAAAGCATTTCAAGGATCATAGAATCAGGTAATAGTTATGGCTGGAAGAGACCTTAAACATCATATAGGGATCCTTGGAACTACAAGTGTAAAAGTGCATGGTGAGGCGAAGGCAAGCTCAACGTCTGTAATGTAAACATTCTTGAACATCAAAACCAGATGGTTCTTTCTAACAAGAACCAGGGACCAAGCCCTAGAGCCAATTCATCTTCTAACCATATGGGAATTACAGTCATCCCAGAAGCTGCAGAAAGGCACTTCTGTTTGTCCTGTGGCATGGTCACATGCACTGACAACTTAGGAGCTGGTAAGGGTAATGAGTCCTTCACAGAGCGGATCCAATAGGCCAGAACCTCTTCATGCCCTCTCCCACTTTCATGTTCTCAGATTATGCCAAAGGTTGGGATGTGAAAGTGTATGAGGGAACTGAGCACTCATCTGCCTTGCAGAAAGACCTGTCAAAAAAGAACTGACTACTTAAGATGTCATCTTAAGTAAAAGCAAAGGAGGACTTTGAAACATCACTTCCTACCCTCCAATGCCTTTTCTTTTTTTAATTTAGGTAGAAAATTTGACTTTCCTACTCTGCAGTATGTCTAAAGCACTGGCTGGAGGACTCTGATGAGATATACTTTCAGCAAAGCATCTTATGGCTTTTCAGCCATCCTGAACTAATTTTCATTGCACTTTTGGCACTGGATAAAATTGGGTTGATTTCCAATAAAAGGATGCTCTCATGTGGTCCATGGGAAAACAAATATGAGCTTGAGTCACTTATTACATATCTTGAGGAATTCAAGGCAACAGATTTAATAGCCTATATTAAATATATTATCCCTGAAATAACTTCTTGCAGTTTTGAAGCACCTGAGAAAATACTGTGGATTGGAAACTTGAGGAAGATCATCTTCAGTGCCACTGCAATTGTCAATAGTAATGACGGCAGACAGATGAAAGCTTCTCTACTGTTTTGAAAGATAAATACATTACAGAAATCATAAAAGCATCTTCAGTGACAGCAAAGGAATCTATACAAAAGCTCTGTAAGAATAAACAGGATATTAGCTGAGATTCATTATTGCTGTCTTTGTAGATGTCTATATTTAAGTTAGTTCAGCAGCACGATAAACCTGGCTGTTGCTATTGTCAGTGAGCACAAGGCATCTGTGATGTGAAACAGGAAGTTAGATTTTTTTCTCAAAAGAGAAAAAGAAGAAAATGTAACTTTTAAGAAAGGTTTCCACTGATCTAAGTCTGTCAATGGTTCTCAGCAATTCCACTAAAGAAGTTTGAACTACATTTGAAATAGGAAAAAAAAAAAAAAGAAAGAAAATTCCCTTTGCATATTTGTTGACATTTTCACATCATCCAAGGAAACTTCTACACGTTTTGTTAATGGTTTGTTATCTGTCATCCCTACTACATGTACCATGTTTATCTTAACTTTGAAAAGTTAAGTGATGAGTTAAAAAGTAGGTATATATTTTTCTACTTTTTAAATTTTAACAACCAGAGTTAGAAGGGAAATGGACAGGCAAAAATACCCCCAAAACACTTACTCTTTGATTTGTGCTGAGACGGGGAATTCTTGTAATTTGTGTAGTGCTGGTAACACTGGGTGGAACTCATCGAAACACAGGCAACTATGACAGGGTAATAATGTTGGTGATGAGGAAAGAAGGACTGATGGCATTTGACACAGTACCACATGATGTCTTTGTTTCTAAATTGGATTTGATGGATGGACCACTCAGAGGATAAGGAATTGTCTGGATGGTCATACTCAAGCTGTGTGGTGCTGTTGACATGCTGGAGGGAAGGGACGCCATCCGGAAGGACCTGGACAAACTCAAGATGATCAGGCTGGAACACCTATGAGGACAGGCTGAGAAAGCTGTGTTGTTTAGCCTGGAGAAGAGAAGATTCCAGGGAGACCTTATAGCTCCTTCTTTCCATTACCTAAAGAGATATCTCTCCCATTGTAAGTGGGTTGGAACTAGATGATTTTTAAGGTCTCTTTCAACCCAAACCATTTTATGATTTTATGAACTAAATGTGGTGTAATTTGAGGTATAATGATAGAGGTAAGTAATGGAAAAATAGAGCAGCAAATGAAAAAGAAGAAAGCGGAGAAGGATCTGATTACTTCAGTCCAGAAAATCTAAAACTATGGTAAAATTTCAGACCAACATTTTGATGAAAAGTGCTGAAGCTCTGCCATGAATTATTGAGAAAATTATTTTTCTTTAAAGGATACAGAGCTAGTTGGACACTAGCTTAACAAGGTAATTATCAAATGAAAGAGAACTTCAATATAGCTGTGAACCTGCATAAAGACTTATAATTACTGATGTTTTGGCCTATCTTTGTTTTAGAAGAACTATGCATTCTAATATTTTTACATAAAGTGCATTCAGGTACACTGTCTAAAATAGTAGGTTTATGCATAAGTAATCAACCAAATGTTATCCTTCCTAGACTGCTTTTCAAATAGCAAGGCTATTATGCACGATGTTTCACTAAGTCTGTTGTGCCAGGAACCTGGGAACACTAAAAATTATTTTATGAGAAAGCAAAAGTGTAAGTTTCATAAATGACAGTGAGACTCTAAATACATAAGCCAGTGTTTTTAATATCAATTTTTCTTTTCCTCAAATGGCAGTATATAAAGGCAAATGTGGATGTGTTAATGACAGGTTTATACGAACACTTGTAAAAGTGACTGTAAGAATTCTCTGCCTCTGAAAATTTTGGTCTCTGTCCATTTGATTCATAGGTGACACAAGACACAAGAGTGTCTGTATACCTGTATACCAAAAGCCCTGGTTTTTCTAAACACTTAGTCTATTAGGATGCTATTTTCTCATTGCTTCTTTCTGTAATAACTAAACTAGCTAGACATGTCAAATATCATCTTTCAGGAGTTGAAACAGGGAAAAAAATAGTTCAACTAAGGTGGTATAAAGGAGAAGAGAAATACATAAGCACTTGAAAAGCTTGGAAAAAAAATTCTATAATTTGTCAGTGAGAGTGAAAATTGTATAGTAATGTGTACATGAAACGCTGTACATGCTACTGTTATAGAGCTGTCTGACGCAGGCTCCCAGATCATTTTCTCCCATATTAGAATTGTTCCGAAATTTCATTGTAAAGAACTCATGATTGTCCCTTTCAATCCCGCTGACTTTTGCTTGTAAATTCAGAGCACATAGAAGTTACAGTTTAGATCCTATCAACAGGTCTAGAGAAATGTGTCACGGTCTGGTGAGTAAATGTATCTGATTCACAAAGACAAATTATATATGCTATGTAATTGCAATAACCCNAAAAAAAAAAAAAAAAGAAGTGACAGAAGTGGAATACTCAATTGGCAAGACATGCAAACCAGAAAATTCTCACATGCCAATATTATCTCATTAAAACCTTGCTTAAAAATGGCTTTAACATGCTCTCTGTAAACAACATTTTTTGTTTACTGTCTCTGCATATTAACTAGCACTTTCAGTAGATACTAAAATGTCTTTAAACAATCATTCAACTTAAACAGATTTGAATGACTATCTTATGGTACACTACTGAAACAAACAAAAATACATACTGACATTCTCCTCCTTTCTGGAAGGGCATCCACATGCTGGGTAATGATGAATGCTGGTCCTTGTTGACTCTTTCACAAGTCACTTCATTTTTTGTTGTAGCATTAATGGTGGCCAGGTCCAGAAGAAGCTCTGCTCTGTGTACTGTATCTATGATACAGCTCTCACTGACCAATTCTTTGAGAAACTACACTGCCATTTTATATACTAGCTAATGTTCCCCACAGACACTGCATTCATTTCTATTACTTCTTTTGTGTGCTGCAGGTGACCAATGCACTCACCAGAATAACCAGGTCCACATACCTGTGTTTAGAATAGCAGTGACTTGCCAAAGAGAAGCAGGCACTGAGTCTAATTCTAGAAGCTGCAGCAAAGGCCTCCCCAAAAGCTAATGTTGCATTGCAGTGTGCTAAGATGCCAGGGGATATTAAAATTGAAGCTGACAGCACAATCTTAATCCTGCTTCCCTGTGCATCTGTATTGCAATAATGCAAACTTTAATTATATAATCATATATATTTGCACAAATTAATTTGATAGCACACAAATTTACTACAATGTAGGTACATGTGTACACCTTCCTACAATGAAATATCAAGGTATATTAATGCTAATTTGAACTCATGGCAGTCCACAAAATATCTACTGACAGATTGGTTACATTCTGGTGAAAAAGTTATTGCTAGGAGCAGTCAAAGTTAATTTGTTATATCTGAGCCCTTCATTGTAAAATCACACCACCAAGTTCTAAATAGGTCTTTTGTCTTCATTATTACTAAAGAGAATTGGTGAGGGGAAAGAAGCTTCAGAAGACAGCATTTTGTGAGTTAAGACTGGCTTTCAAAGTTTGTCCAGAACACACATGATGACCTCATTCCCTGAAAAATGGAGTTTCCATGCAGCACTCTAGGACTTCCAGCTGGGGCTGATTTTTTGACCCAACTAGGGGGAAGTTGGTCCAGAATAGAAAAACAAGCTACTTCTGAGCCTGACTACTGGCTTACTCTGAGGGAAGTCAGTAGCACTGGAGGGGCTGAGACAGAACTGAGGAACAAGTCTGCAGACCTCACAAAGATTAAAATAAGTAAAAACGGAGGGAGATTGTGTGCTGAATAATCGATCATTTCCGTATCTATAGAACAAAACAAAAAAATATCAAGCAGCTGTTTGAGGAAGAGGAATTCTCATCAGACGAGAGGAGACCATTAGACCATTATCATATGAACATGACTGTTGAAGAATATGTAGAATAGGCTCCTCCAGGACTAAGATGCTTTTCATGGAAGCAAAGGAGAGGAGCAGAGTGCCATTACCTCTATGCTATAAATTATATGAAAAGTAAAATTAAATTAACTTTTCTACCCAGGGTGCCAGACATGGCACCTGGCAGGGTGCATAATGAAGGCTTTATCACAAAGGGGTTCTTTATCCATACCTAAATTCACACTCACTTTTTGGCTCAGTTAAGGAATGCTTGTCTGAAGTCAGTGGCTGAATCACTCTGCTTCGGTCTATGTTGTGGAGAGATCTCCAATCTCACAAACCGTATGTCCTTTACAAGAAAGGAGTCAGATGGACTCCAGGAAAGGATCTTATGCATGCCATTAACAGGCAGTTAGCTCACTAGGCTGGACTAGACCTAGTCTGAGTAAACCTCTGCAAAACATGTGCCATGTGAATGCCATGTCCTCAACACAACTCCTACCTCATTGCACTGCTTGCTAATCTCAATATAGCATCCAGTCACTAGCAGAGCAGATTATAAATTAAATCAACAAGCTGCCCCTGAGAGTACTAACAGTAAAAACTCTACCTTTCTGAAAGCAGTTGGAATGTATTGTCCAGATTTTTTATTTCTATTTAGTCAAGAACTTTCTCCCTTATCATAGTACAATTCTCAAGTCTCATAAAAAACCACGACAGGTTGTGCATATTTTACTAAGCTAAGTTTAACCCTTCTCAGCATCAGATACCTTCTATTTCATTTGTATTTGGAAACTATTAACTATTTCTATTAGTTGTGCATGCGTAATGAAAAAAAAGTAGAATATTGAATAGAAACAGTCTGGAAAGGACAGATATTCCTTTGTTCCAAACTTGATATACCTTTTCTTGGTGCAAAGACACGTTCTGGTTCAAAATCTCTTTGCCTGGACCTTTTCCCTTCTTTTGCTTGTTTGTCTGTTTGTTTGGGTTTTGTTTTGTTTTAAGACCATGACCTGGAGCATCCCTTTGGATACAGAATTTGATGCATAGCCAGCCATGCATGTGCAACTGTCCCTAAGAGCCAACCATCAGTAGAAAAGGTGGTGTGCCTACAATTTTGAAACAAAAATAGCTGTCAAATCAAAGCTAATTTGCCATAACAGAAAGCACAGATTCACAGTTAAGAAATACCAAACTATTTTGAGTTCAAAATGATTAAAAAAGTAAGGACTTGATTTTATAAAAGCAAAGTGTATTTTTAATCTCTCTAATACAATTTAAGAATGGATGAACTGATTTTTCTTAAGGCCAAAGATGGGACTGGGGTAGAGGAGGAACAAATAGCGGTAATATTGAGGTATATTGAGAGTGAAAATAGTTTTAAAGTCTCTCAGCAAAAAAAGAGGGAGGGAAACATAAACAGTTATACAGAAGACTGCTGCTACATATGCCACCAAAAATATGTTAGTTTGATGTTCCCTGGACCTGGGTTTCATTTTATCTCATTTAAGTGAATTAAATCATGTACTACAAAGGAATTTGGATCTGAATGAAAGGAACAAGATTGATATCAGGATGAAAAGTAATGCTGCATTAATTCAGGTTCAGACATTAAAGACAAAAATAAAATTGAATTACACAGTGTTCTAATATTTCTGGGCTAGATAAAATTGTATATAAAAGACTTTCTCATTGTATATAAAAACTAAATGGAGATGGGAGTAATGGATTTTTAATAGATACAACAAAATGGTCAACATCTACTTCCAGGTACTCAGTGAACTACATCCAAGGTGTTTGACTCAAAAGCTGCCGTTGAACAGAGAACTGATGCTTCTCTGCACACATTCCTGCAATATAACCAAAATGGTAAACTTCTAAGATTTGGCTCAATCACAGATAAAAAGCAGATGTTTGAAGTTGAATGGTATGAAAAAGGTAACACTGATAATGAAGGAACAGCACTTTCAAGACAGTGTAGTCAAGGCACGAGCCCCTTTGGCCGAAGGAACGCTCTTAGATGCAGGCAGTTTATTCTGGAACAGAGGTATGGAAGAGATATAACCTAGACTCTGCATGTGACAGTGCCCTTGAGCAATAAATTTTTCTCAACCATTGACTGATGATTCACATGTCTTGGCTGGATGATAGCAGTGAAACAGACCTACCCAGTGAAACCACAAGGTTTCCATAATGCCATGTGCTACAGCATTATCTCCTCAGCAGCCCAGGCCACCTCTAGTGTATCAGAGCTGTTTGCTTTCGTATATAATAAAAAAATCAAGACACCAACTCTCAATGACTGAAGCAAGATCCTTCATAGAAGAGCATATGTAGAACACTGGACCTGGATTAGCACTTTTTCCTATGCAGGCAGAGCTGGGCACTGGACAGTGCCCTTCAGAAGTCAAGACATTCCCAGCAGTTCAGTAGAAGAGTATTTTAAACTCCAAAAAAGCAAAGTAATATCGGAAATCTCAATCATTCTGTTCCAAATCCAATACATATACCGATAAATTGTGCTCTCTGGTGTAAACTTTTAATAGCATCTATATATTGAGTGCATTTGTCTTGAAAAATCCTAAACAGAGACATCACAGAACCCACTTCTCTGAGAAAGTAAGGAGAGAAGAAGCAAGAAATGCAAGGTACTGCTTACACTGCTATGTGCACCAGAATGAACTTAAAATATTATGGTCTAAAACTTACCAGAATAGTGGAACAGCGAAATGTCAGCAACATTTTAAAGTAATATAATTTGGAGTGCAGAATTCAATATGATAAAGAATGATAGCCACTGTATAATAGCTCAGCCTCTCATATACAGCGGAGTTTTTAAAAAAAATCATGAGTGCATTAATTCAAGGGAACTTTCAATATGGAATTGTGAATAGTATCTCAGTGTCCAGAATAGCTTTTGGCTCTCTTTCCACTAATCATGGTGTTGAAGCTGACCCAGTTTAAATGCGTTTTTATAAATATTCCGTAATTTTTGGTGATGTTGCATACTTTGTTCTCCTAAGCCATTTAAAAATATTGCACCATAGTAAATACCTAGTGCCTAAAAATAAGGTGTATCGTGGAACAGCACTACTGCATCATAGAAATACAATGTAAAAACTTTGTTAAAGTTTTATTTCTGCATTAAACACAAACATGCACATTTTGTGGAATAGAACCAACACATTAGGATACATGTTCGTGTATTTGACTATGTTCTGTTTGTGTGTGCTTACTTGTCTGCCAGAGTAAATTTGTGGGTAGAGGAGCGAATATTTTATTACCTAATCTTAAAAAAGACCATCTACAGCTACAAGCCTTGTACTGCCAGCGGACTAGAGCCATGAAGTATGCAACACCACCACCTGAAATGTTTAGATTATATGCAAAATAAAGAATTTATAAATTATTATAAAGTTATCATAATATCCATATATTTCCCAGGATCATTATGAATGATATTCTGATTCACCTATACCTGAGGATCCAAAAAGGAAAGAAAAAACTTCTGATGGTCCACTGTTTAGTTATTTAGTGTTCTATAAAAGGAAATTTGTTTCTAATACCTCCAGGCAATTCATGTGCTCTGAAGTATTATAGTTTATACCAGTTGTGTATAAAACTACTTTACTTAGTTAAATGCCTCTCTTTAGTCTAGAAACAAGATGAAAATATGAAAATATCCTCTGCCACAAAGCTTGCATTTTTTATGGTACTGCTTAGGTAATTCATAAAGCAGGCTGTTTAACTTATGAAAATGAAGCAACATAAAAGAAAAGAAACAAAATGAAAAATGCAGAAAAAATATTACCTGACTGCTAATTGAAACATGAATATTATGAGTCTTGTTTCTTACAACACCTCTGTAACTATGTCGGAACATTTTTCTTCTGGAACATATTTTAGCCGATCATCTTAAAAGTTACCCAATAATTTTTAAAGCTGAAACAATAACCACCAAAAATTTTCAAATTAATAGAAAAAAAATTTTAAAACTCTAGTATAACAACATTTTTATTTCTCAGTTAGAGAAAATAAATTTAATGTACTGACACCATTTGAAGCCAAAAACAGTCATTCAGCAAAACAGAAAAAGTATTTATCAATTCCTCACAACTGCCATTACATTTTGCACACAAAAATTCTTTGAGTTTGTAATAGTGAAAAGTTTTTTAATATTTTGATGTAAAAAGCTATTGATTTCCATTATTTTTCATGGGTTTCCAGCATTTTATTAACATCCCCTCCAGCAGAGAGAAAGAACTGAATGCTACATAATTTGGACAAAATGAGTGAACAAAAGCCAACCACAGCAAAGGGATTATTTGTATTGGGCAGGGGGAAAGCCTGTGATTTTCTCATGTTAATTTTGCCTGTATTCTTTCTGCTCTGTGAATGGACCCTAGGCTCCTATAATGTATCATGTCCTATTATATTATGATTTCTCCAAAAGAGGGCTTATCACTTAATCTGTTTATACAGCAGCAGAACCAATCTGGTTGACTGGGATTTCAGTGTGCCATTGCAATTAGAGGCTCCATAAAATTGTGTAATATTCACATTAGGACTTAGCAGCCTTTAGTACAATAGTAGCCTTTTTCCAGGTGCCACTTTACAGACATAGGGTCTCTTTGTATAATGTGCTTAGTTACAAGCAGAAGATATCTGAAATTACAGTATTTGTCAAATATTTGAAAAAGAGGTGTATAAAACAGTTTTCATGACAAACCTTTCCACAGAATACCTAACCAACGTTGTGTGTGCACATATATGCAATTCATAGATATGTTGCTTTACAGTAAAGCAGCCCTTTTTGTATTTTAAAGGTATTGATAACTCAGAGGTGCAGGAATATGTTAGCTAACAAAACTGCAGCTGGCAGAGGTGAAGGTCTAAATCACATCTGCTAGTCGCAAATCAGGAACTAGAACGATTATTTCTTCAACACCTGTCAGTAATATGGAGAAACAGAAAAATGCTTTTTCTGAAGGAAATTAGAGCAAGATTCAATTCTAAAGTCTTGCATAGCCAGCAGTATTAGAAAAACATTATTCCTATTGCTAAAAAATTAGAAATAGAAGGGTGTTTTTAGTCACAAAGTTTAGCATCGAAGATGAGAAAATTGTTCCAGAACTGGTTATGATGGCTAAGACTGAACTGAATAGGAGGCTGAAAGTTGGCACTTGCTTTGGGACCAATGACTTCAGGGAATCAGAGCTGAAGGTCAGACAGTCCTTTGTTTAGGGGAGGCTCCACAGCTCCTCAAGAAATCTGTTCAAGCTCCTCATTTTCCTCATCAGTAGGAATGGAACTTTCAATGTAAATTGTTTTAAATGCAATTTAAGGCCAGTATCTCTTCTCCTGCTCATTATGGAGATGGAAAAAGATCATATGCCTTGCCTTGATATGTCTTCTTATTATGTCAGATTTCCCCCTTTCCTTTTTGCTATGTCTTCTCTTCTGTAGACTAACCAACTCATATTCTTTAATTTTTCTTAGTAAGTCTTATTTCAAGACTTTTGCTTCCCCCTGGACACCCTCCAATCAGACCACGTGTTTCTGCACAAATGCCATCCAAAGCATGCATTCAGTACAGACAAAGAGATGGCAATCCCAGTCAGTAGGAGAGATACAGCTGGTGCTTCAGAATACTGGATTCACCAAATCTCCACTGGCTGGAGAAAATATGGATAAAAATTATGCATGAAAATTAAGAATTTGTTAAAGAGCTTGCTAAGATACCCAAAAGATGCAACTATAATGTCAGAAAGAAAACAATTTGGTAAAGACAGTTAGTAGAAAAATGAATGAAGTAATTAGAAGGAAAAAAAAAATCCAGATGATGATTATAGAAAATAAAAGCAAAGATAAAAAAGAGGAAAATGCTCTGTAAAAACACAGTATAAAATATAAAATATTAAAATGAGATACTAAAGTTGACAGTGCAAAATCCACGTCTGTATAAGCTAGCAAAAATAAGACCTTGAATTTTATTCAAAACTTAATTTAATTTGGAAAGAGAAAAACTGTCAACATCAATATATATGAGAAGGTTTTAAGTACTTTTTTGTCCATCAGCAGGTAAAGTGGATCTGACATAGTAGCTGTGAAAAGTTAATGTTCTGAAATTAGCAATTCTAAGGTTTTTTTGCATGTTTCTATCTGGTGTTATAAAACACTAATTAAAAAAAAAAACTACTGAGGGATTTTCAAAAAACACTACTGTTGTGCTGATATTTAAGAAGGGACATTATAACGTTAGGGGACTGCACAACATAATACATTTGCCTGATATCAATCCAGAGAAAATAGTGAAAAAAAATTACACAGGATTTAACTGACGAAGATTGAAGTGAAAGGGATGTAATTAATGCCAGACACCTGTAAAACATTTGACTTACTAGTGCATTGCTTATATTATCACTAAAATTTATTAATACAAAGTTTTAATAGAACATATGTAAAATGTATTGAGAACACTTTAAAACATCAATTTTAGGAAGTAATTTTTAATTAGAAACCATTAGCCAGAGGGTGGAGGGGCTAGTGATGATCCAGGCACTTGTGGAGCAGTTACACCTGATTTTAACAAAATTTTCATCCATGTTCTGAAATTAAGCTCCAAAGTATTGCCAAGAAATTTTGAAAAGCCCCACCCCATAGTTAGAAGAGTGGTACATGAAAATGAAGACCAGGGAGCCACGCTATTATCTGTCTCACTTACTAAGCTAGGCCAATTTACTGTCTTGTACCTGAATGCTCAAATCATGTTTAATGACTGAGATTTCTTGGGGGAAAAAAAAAAACGGGAAAAAGAAAGAACATGTTCCTGGAAATACTACAATCTGTTTCTCTTGGCAAATTTAATTTTCTTGCTAAGGGTTATATGAGAGAAGTCAGACGACAGTTTTAGAGAAACCTGGGGTGATAATGTAGCATGCTGGCCTCTCAAAACTCTCTTTTTGATAATAGTTATGCAGGTGGGTAATGTGGGGTGAACTTTTCCTGTTTATCCCTAAACTATGACCTCTGCTTGTAAGAAATACCCACTAGATGTAGCTTTCCACCATTAAACCATGCGAAGGTTTTTCAATAAAGAGCTATAAAGTTACTTGTATTGCACAGGCTATAAACAGGGATAAAGGCAGAATAAATATGTTGCAGCTTACTTGCTGTCTATTAATTAAATAATTTGTGGTAAAATCTAAGATACACCTATCTAATATATTCTAAAGGCACACAGAAAAACTTAGATAAGCACTTTAAAGCTGATGACTTTACCTTTTGGCCCAAAGCTCACTCTGAAACTCTTGCTCAGAAAACTCACTCACTCACTCACTCACTCACTCACTCACTCACTCACTCACTCACTCACTCACTCACTCACTCACTCACTCACTCATCTATCTATCTATCTATCTATCTATCTATCTATCTATCTATCTATCTATCTATCTATCTATCTATCTATCTATCTATCTATCTATCTATCTATCTATCTATCTATCTATCTATCATCTATCTATCATCTATCATCTATCTATCTATCTATCTATCTATCTATCTATCTATCTATCTATCTATCTATCTATCTATCTATCTATCTATCTATCTATCTATAAAAAAAATCAAGAAATCAACCAGGGTTCATGAATCAAGTAGAGAAAATGAACCAAAAGTGCATAAAATTCAAAGCACGATATTGTTATATTGTACATTCCAAACACATACTGCAGTAGAAATTATAACACAAAATACATATTCAATTATCAGCTACAGATTCAGAGCAACAATAAAACTGAAATCACTATATTTTCCTAGGGATAGGGAGAGCAAAAGAGCTCAAATCATTCCTTCTGAAATTTCTACTTTGTAACATTATGCAATGCCATATAAAATTGGGTGATGGAAGCCTATAAAAAGTGCCTGAAACTCTCAATTCATTCTACATCTATAGGCTTAAATAAATCCATTTTGAGGACTCCATCATAGCTACCACACATGAAATTTTTTTACAGCTACAAATGTGATAGCTCACGCTTTTGCTTCCTCACAGTATATAGCTCCTCCACAGACAGAGAGCATTTAGTGAACAGAAATGTAGACAAGCTCTAATTTTCTGTATAGTGGCAACTACATCCATTATGCGTTACAGTAGCACTTTGCCCTGAAAGAGTTAACTTTCTAGCTCCTATTCTCTGCAGTGCTGCATAAACACTGCACATTATTCTTACTGAGCATGCTTCATCTTTCCTGTCTCCACAGTCTTGGGCTGTCAATCATCTGTCAGTCCCTACCACATCAGCACAGTGCGCATCACCAGGTTGTCAGCACAGCAGCTGATGAGACTCTGCTAAAAGCTGTCAATCAAACTTGTTTCTCTTATCTGTTCAGGAAATATTTTGTCTCTAAGAAACAAAGAACCTGGGCAACAATGGATCAGAGTCTAGTATTTACTCTTTTACAGGGATAGAAGCCTCTTAACAGGAAATGAATGCTTTATCCACAACCAGGAAACAAAAACTCTGCTCCATTAGGCATCTTTTTTTTTTTTTTAAATCCTATTTACTTCTTGACCAAATAATTCAGGGCATAATATATTATAGTATATTTTCCTCTCACTGTAGAATGAACTTCATGTGTTTACTTCCCAGTTTCTCTTGACTATAACTCAATGCAGTTTAAAACAGGTAGTATCTCTCTGGTCTTGGGATTCTTTTCCTGCTTTTATGGATTGGAATGTGTGAAGTTTCTCTCCATCTCATGGTAGACAAAAAGCCAGACATACAATTTACACTTTTACTACATTAAAATACATCTTCATTTTCTGTAGCATTTTTCATTAAAATTTCAACATAGAATTTAGTAATGTGAGTAAGGTTCATAGATAATAGCAGACCAAAAAAAGAGCTGAGGAGTATAAGCAAGCAGGAGAAAAACATACATTTCAAGAGGTTGTTTGAAGGAAGATAGTATCTTCTTTCTGGAATGCTGTACCAAGTATAAAGAATTGAGGAAGGTCAAGTTCTTGCATCTACAGAAATTAGACTCCAGAAAGACAAAAAGAGCTGCAAAGATGGGCACAGGAGCTATTTCAGGTCTGCATGAAAAAGTTCAGCTGGGCTATCAAGTGCACATCCAAGGCAGAATAATGTTTTGATCTAGGTCTAACAAACTTGGCAATCAAATTAACTAGCACTGATGGATCACTGAACTAACAAACCTTTGCTCTTTCTAGGGCACAAGTAAGTATATTTACATGGTGTGCCATACAGATATACAGGCACATTTAACCTGGCTGAAGTATCAGTATATAGTGCTGTGTTATGCAGAGTGAAGTAAACATAACCCAGTGACTTGAAATCCCCATTTTGACCCATATCTGGTTTTCCCTACAAATTAAAGAATCTCAGAGCTGACAAGCAATTGAAAACAGTGAGAGCAGCAAAAGGAAGAAAACTTCTTTTCTCAGAATAGAGAGTAGTGCTGTACAGCATGGTAATTTCAATGGCAGACCAAAAAATATTTGGTGTTTTTCATAAAGCTTCAGTTTAGGGCCAAGAAATTAAATAAGCAACATAGTTTTCTGAGGGAAAAAAAAAGTGAGTTTGCAACACTTACTGTTTCTTGGACAGAACAGTATATTAAAAGTTTTAATGAAAATAGAAGGCAAGTAAAAAATATTTTTTAAAAAATCTAACATTTACATGCACAATGATTTACAGGCCTCATTCACATGCTCTGCACATTTGCATTGACTGTGGGATTGGACAGTTCAGGTAAAAGCAGAAGGAAGAGAAAGCTAGCTGCAGAAAGGCTAAGATAGGAAACTCAAAGAAAGGAAAATTATAAAGGAGGGGAAAGGACTGGGAATTGCCATAACTCAGAGAAAAGCCATGGCCAATGACAGAGGAAAGCTATTTGTCCTCTCCACACATGCACACACACAAGATTTTTGTGGAATTTGCTCCAGAAGAGAACATTTTAGTTCCCAAAATAAGGAAACCAGGCAGCAACTGACAGAACGAGAGGACACAGTCTCAAGCTGCGTCAAGGGAAGTATAGGTTAGATATTAGGAAGAAGTTTTTTACAGAAAGAGTAATAAAGTATTGGAATAGTCTGCCCGGGGAGGTGGTGGAGCCACCATCCCTGGATGTGTTTATAAAAAGTTTGGACGTGGCACTTGGTGACATGGTCTAGTCTACTGGAGGTGTTAGGGCAAGGGTTGCACTAGATGATCTTGGAGGTCTCTTCCAACCTAGTAATTCTGTGATTCTATGATTCTGAAACCATTGTCCAATGGAAAGAAAATGAGGTGGTGGCCACAACCAATGTCAGAGATGTAAGCAAATCTCTCACAGGCTGAAACAAGACAAAGGTGGCCAATTTTGAGTTGCATCCTAAAGAAAAGGCAAGAGGTCAACATATTTCATCACTTTCAACTTTATAAACAACTTCTCAAAGGATGCCTATTTCTCTTCCTGGGCCTTGTCTTGGTTCCCTCCATTACTGTCTGTGCCTTCAAGAGTAAAAACAAACAATTTTCCTTTTCCCGCCCTGCCAGCTCCAGTGTTTTAATGCCCACTACATACTAAAATGGGTGCACATTGGGCAAGGAGGCAGTTGTCTTGCTGGGAACAGCATGGATGAAGACCAGACAGTTACGTTTCATTTCTGTCAAAACTCCATGCTTAGTGGTGCAACCACTCGGAATACACCCAACAGAAGCTACAGTCCCTAGCCAACAATTTCACAAGTTACTTGGAATGAAGTTACTGGACAACATTATAGTCTTTGGGATGTGCCAAGAGTGTCCATAAAAGCATAATGGAGTATAAGCATAGCTTGGCCAGGAAAACACAGACTTTGTGCTCACTGAGTACCTGCTACAGGTGAAGCAATTTTCTGCTGTTTGTACTCAAGGGAAGAAAACTGCTCTGTTCTCAACTCTGGGACATGGTTTTGGACACAAACTTCCCTGCCAAGAACATGTAATCTTCACTCTGAACCCTTCCAAGCAACAGTGAACGTGTCCCCAAGCAGAGTTTTCGACCTTACGGCATCCCCAAGGCTTCTCTCAAACCTTCTCAGGTGGCAGTGGAAGTCCCAGACTGGAACAGCACAAGCATACTCTTTAGAGTGTAACTGAACAGTAATACTGCTTTTGTCACTAACCACTAACACTGTAGTTCAGAATTACATAAATATTTCCTAACAAAGGAAAGGAAATACAGCAAGCAGCAAAGAGCCTTAAATGAGGACCTGCCATTCCAACTGCTGAGAACACCACCACCAAAAGCAACAACATTTTGTGCAGAGGTAAGAAATTAGAACCACAGGAAAAATCCTGTGTACTAGTCGCTTTTAAAAACATGCCTACAGTAACTTGATCTTTCAATCATGCTTATCAGCAGCAGTGGTAAGAACTACAGTATTACCCTGTACCAAAATGTCCCGGTTACAGACTTTACAACTATTATCAAGCATTTGTGACAACAGGAATATTTTACACTTTGACAAATTCTTTCATATGCAGCACTGTTTTCCAGAATCACAACTCCCTCTGATCTAACTGGACATTAATTGCTTTTTTTGCTGATGTATCTGTGCCTTCTGGACTGATAACACAACTAGCAAATCTGATATCTGACAAGTTGACTCAACCTAATCAGGACAGATCAGCTGCTACCAACATTGCTATAGGCTGTAATTTGAGGACCTTTACAGAGTTATCACTTGCTTTGAAAGGCAAGAAATCGTAATTCTGTCAACACTAATCCCAGAACATGCATTCAAAGTGGATGTTATTTTTTCTCCAGGAGAAGGTAACACTTGTCAAATAAATACCTGAGATAATTGATAAAAGGAATTAGAAGTGTGTGAGTGATACACTGACAATCAGTTGCTCTCACAAAAAAGAAGAATCTCACAAGATTCAGAACATTAAGTAGAGAGCACAAGCTGTCACCGTAAAGCATGGGTCACTCTGCGTGGAGTGAAACAATTGGCAATGCAGTTTTTCAATGTTTACTTATCTCTCTGTTGCTTAGTGCTAAAGCTGAGTGAATTATTCACTTCAAACAATTTGTTCAATGAATTTTATCCCTTTTTTGCTGCTCAGTGTATGCAGGCAATAGATACCAATATCATCAGATTTATTCACTGCTTCACTTTTATTCAAGCTGTCATTTAGTGCTTGATTGAGAGTGTTCTAGACTTCCACTGCTACTCAGAAAATATCCAAGGCTGGTCCTTAATGTGTGCAAGCAGCATAGATCCACATAGCTTATGGAATAATACTTGTTCACATTAGCAAGGATATAGCTTTTGATTTGTTGTTTTTCTGATGCCTGTTTAAATTTGGAGCCCTTCCTGCAACAATACTGAAATTTGCTACAAATTTCCCTTTCTATGAACAACTTTGTCTACAAGATTCAACACTTGAATATTTGCAGAAAACAAATTAACAAAGAGTGCAAGCACAGCCATATCTATTAAAAAGATTCCAAAGATTGTATTTCATTATTTGCTTCACTCAGAAATAATTTATTTTCATGTAATAAAATTCAGATAATTCCACCAAAAAAAAAAAAAAGGATTCCCAACTCTTGCAATTCTTTAATGGAACTTTGTCATTGGCAGGGTTGCATCTATCTCATAGAGATAAACTCTGTTTAGAAACTCAGACCTAACATTAGAACAAAAAAAATACACATTTCTTACTGTATCGCTTTGGTCCATCTTCCAAACAAAATGAAAGGGTTAAAGTTGCATCATCTTCAAAAAATTCAGTTGCAAAGGCATCCCACCAGAGGTTGTCACTATCCTAGGAAGCAACAGATCATTCACTTAACAGGAGGCAAAATTAAAAATATGTTCATATGTTGTAAAAGAAATTCAACAGGACCACACCTAGTTTGGCATTTTCACCTATGGTTTTGGGGTGCAGATGTCTATATGATATTTCAAACTAAGTTTCCTCAATAAAGTTCTCGTTCTAATGTAATAAAAAAAAAAATAAAGTGCTTGTTTGTTATACAATAAACTGCCTTTCACTTTATCAAGCACACTATATAAAACCTTTCATTTCCATAACATCTTTTTTTTGTTCAAATGTTAAATGCGATTTTATAAATCAGTAGCAAATAAAGCAATCATGATTTTTCCCCCCCTTGTGTGGACTATGTGTCAAATGCATGGTCCTAGTAATGAAAATAACCACAGTACTTAATTCTATAATGCTACATAACCCAATCATCAGCATGAGATGACAGAAAAGTTATTTAGAAAGTAAGTATAAAGCCATTTCACTCCAATGCGTTTAAAATAAGTACAATGATACTGCAGGTTAAATACCAGCATGTTACTTAAATGTAATTGTTGTGAGAAAATTTTAAGTGTGATACATGAAAACTGTATGTTAAGATGACTTGTGTATACTTAGATTTAAAGTAATGCAGATATCTGGGACATGGCAATTATTAATACAGTGCACAATGTAAAGCACACATCAATACATCATTCCAGGTGGTTTCTTGGCTCTGACAATGGAACCAGGCATTTTCAGACCGAAGTGATCAACAACAGGCACCCAGACTTCAGTGTCTAGTACCCGAGCAAATGGTGTAGCTTGCAAGGTTTTTCAAAGAGGTCAAGTATCAAAAAAACCACTAAATCTTTCATTCAAAAGCTATGGATATGTTTAACAGCTAGATTAGAAAATTCTGGTACAGTCTCATCTGCTCCTTTAAGGCCTCTGATACCTAAATTACTTGCATCACATGGGATCAGCAACAGAGCTAGAATTACACTTGTGAAGATGCTCCAGTTGCACTCCTCAGAGCTACCCTGTCCCACTCATGGCAGTTGCCTTTCCAGTGTGCAAGGCCAGATTCCCTCAGCACAGTGAGCACTGGGCACCTCTTAATGCCTGAGCAATAGAGAGCTAAGCCAGAAAACATTTTCCCCTCACAGGAAAAAAACAACTGAAATAAAATGCCAATTAAAGAGAAAGTATGTATCTACCATACTCATTATATGTACACATCCAGAGCATTAACTACCTGGTGTTTTTAGTTCTGCTGCTGTGCTTCCTGGTGACATCACTGTTGGATTTCCACTCCAAAATACTGACCAAGGTGTCTTTCCTGCCTCACAACTTCACTTTGATTGTTGCCAAGTATACAATGGAGAAATGGTTTTAGCAATCTGGTTCCTCCCAGAGAACTCAGGGAGACTTTGTGGCTGGGTCAGAGACTTAAACACACCTCCCTTGCCAAGGCTCATCCCATCTGACAATGACAGGACCACAGGACTCTGCAGTTCAGTCGTATAGACAGGTATCAAAGCTGTCCCATGTCTGAGACATCTGCTGTCACTGAGAGTTGCTGCTTTTTCCTGGTGTAAACCTGATGAATGTTATCATGTGCATACACTTCTGTGTTGAGTAGTCGAGCAGCCACAACAGTAAGTATGAAATATATATATACAGGTGTTCAACACACCTCTACATATGGACCCTTCCCTCAGCACAACCTGTTGGGTTACATTATATATATATACACATTATATATATATATATATAATATATATTATATATATATGGGTTACATTATATATATACATTACTGGAAAAGAGTGCATTGTCCAACACATAGTGGCAAAAGAGAGGCTACAGTACTATTTAACAATACTCTTTTGGACATACTCATCATAGAGAAGGAAGTGGGAAGGGAAGGATTTAAGCAATGTCAAATATCACATTTGCAGTTTTTATTAACTCAGTAGCTGAGTGTCACTGGAGCTACTCATACAATATCCAATGACATGGGAACAAAACGGGGAGTATTGCATGGCCAGGATGTAAATGCACATGGGAAAGACAGAGAAGAGCAAGGAAAGTACAGGACCTCATCTCAAAACCACACATCCCTGTACTCGCTACAAAGTCTTGAAAGCAAAAAAATGGAGATATGGAATTGCTGTGGATTCCCTCCCCGGATGAATGAAATATCCAGACTCTGTCACAATTTGAATATTGTCCAAGGTGTTTATCTTAAACTTTTGCATATTTTATGTCAGGAAGGACAAACATAAAATGGAAAACATGGAGAGGAGAGGAGAGGAGAGGAGAGGAGAAAGGAAAGGGAAAGGAAAG
>VXBA01000665.1:748287-905966 GCA_013399895.1 Serilophus lunatus | reverse complement strand
AAGGAAAGGAAAGGAAAGGAAAGGAAAGGAAAGGAAAGGAAAGGAAAGGAAAGGGAGAAAAACATAAAGGAAAAACATGAAGGAGGAAGGAAAAACATAAAATGCAACACCACACCTCCAGAAAGGAAACCAAACCTTAAAAGAATATAAAAATCCTGTCAAGCTTGGATATGCTCTACTAATTCTCTGCTCCACCCTTGTCACAGGTGGGCCCAACTTCTCTCAAAGCCAAATGTGAACAAAAACAAATGAGGTATCCCCAGCCAAGCTGAAAAAGGATCCAGTTATTAAAAAACCAAACAAACAAAAAACCAAACAATCCCCATAACCTGAAAACAAAAAAAATCACTTTTTTTTTTTTTTTGCAAGAAGGAGATGGTGAAGGCAATGCTGCCCTCAGGCATCTTTAACTTATGCTTTGACAGGTTACGGGGGATTTTGCCAGAGTAATTATTTTTCTATTCAACAATAATGAGAAATTACCATGGCAACCTCCCTTTCATATACTGCACTCACACGCTCAAACACTGAAATAATGGCCTAAACATAACAAAAAAAATATTAATACTTTAAAATTATTTTGTATTAAAATATATTTAAGGAATGGGTCACAGGAGAGAAGAGGGCAGAGACAGCCAGCAAGTTGGGTCAGAAGTGAAGATGCCATGCTGCTGTAGCCAGCTACTCAAGCAGCAAAACGTCTTCTGCCACAACTGCCATTGTTCCCTCTGATCCCATCCACCCCTGGTATTATTTGTAATTTGAAGCAAGGCTCAACTCTGAATAGGATCTCCAAGTAAATGGAATCCTAGGGTTTCAATATTTTTTCCTGACTCTGATTTCTTTGAGAAATGTAATCAGATTTTAAGTACAATGATGTTCTTTTTCCCCCTCCATCTAGCAGATCCGTATGTTCACTGTGTGATCCGAGAGTCAAGCTGAGTTCTTCTTTACATCTTACACACTTACATGATTAAGAGTCTGCAAGCTAAATGAGACTTTTCTACTTGTCTGTGATGATGATTGTTTAACCAAAATAGATCTTGCAATATAAGACCAACTGAGTCTATGGCATTTTCTCTAAATTCCTTTAGTTTTGTTTAATGACTTGGAAGGCAGAACGGAGTTCACATGAAACCACACTCAAGAGGATGCAGATAACTTGAAGGACACAACTGGAATTCAAAATGATTTTGATAGATTGGAAAAAAGGTTTTAAAAAACCCATGAAATTCAGTCGACTGAAATGACAAAAGCACAAATAAAAAAATGGGGAATAACTGGCTGAGTAGTACTGTAGAAAATGGTCCAGATCATAAAGCAAATATGTCAGTTATTTGTTGCTCTTGCAAATAAGGGTAATGTCTTAGATACAATAGCCTTTCACTCTGGCAAACACATCTCTGGAAAGACTTAAACTGAAATAGTCTGTTCACTTCTGGAATACTGTGGACAGGTCTGGGCCACTCACTCTTAAATAGTTTAACTGAGAACCATGGGAATCAATGAATTTAAAGACACATGCAAACAAACCAATTAACCCCAAGTGGTTCAAGCAAGGCAGAAGAATCTAGCTGCATTTTGTGTAAGACAGAAGAAGCTCACAGGGAACGTGATGACAGTCTTAACCAAATGGAAAGATTGCTATAAAGAAGAGTGAACACTTGTCCTTCGTGGCTAACAAAGACAGAAGTAGTAATAATTGGCTCAGTTTGCTGTCATTGCGGGTTAAGTGGCTTAATCCCCTGTTACGGATTTCTAGGCTACTGTTTCACAGAGGGGAAAGAGCTACAGAGCGTAGCTGCTGCATTCCCAAGAAGAGTGGATACAGAGATCTTGCTGCCTATGAACTTCTGGCAGAGCTGCTCCTTTACAGCAGCTCCATGGCTCTTCCCCAGTGAGAAGCTGATTTTTGGTTTCTCCTTCATGTTGCTTTTGGCTACACACATGTAACAGGTGTAAATAGTATATTAAAATAGAGTTATGAAAACAGATATGTGTGATTTTAGATGCACACAGGAAACACATCTGTTCTGAAACCAGAACTTTTTTTTTTAATGATCACTATTCAGGGAAAAACTGAATTTTAAAGATCAACCTTGGCATTGGACAAGGCAAAAATTAAAAGAGATAGTGCCCTTGAGAGCTTATATTTTTCTTCTAGAACCTGCAACTCTTCCCTATTGACACTTACTAATTTCTGAACTCTATACATCTACACTTCTGTTGGCAACATACATGTGTCTCATATCCTTTTGAATTAATGCTTCATGAGGAAACTGCTGTCTCCCCAAGGAAAAAATGGCATTCCTCCCCTCCTCCTGTTTCCAGCAAGTTAAACTACACTTGAGCTTTTAAAATGGAGTTCAAGATAAGATTTTGCCCCTAAATACACCTGTAAAAACTCTACAGCCATTATAAATTAAAAATCCCACAAGATTAAGTATCAAAAAAAGTCTGATCTTAAAGTTTATACTCAGAGAAACAGACGGGCCATTAAAAATAAAAAGTCCAAATAAAAGAAACCAATCATTTTCCCCATCAGTTTTAAATTAGACCTATATTGTTTTGATCTACCATTTAGGATTCTGATATAAATTTCATAGGAGTAACAAATTAATAGGGATCTATATATATTCAGTCTGTACATTTGGATGTTCAGGTACTGATCTGAAGATCTGGCCCTGCAAAGCACAATGATTTTGTAATTGGGTATAGGGGTTTTTGCTGTTATATAAATTCTGTATGGAATGCGGAATTATGAGTCTTGGATTGATTTTCTTGGAAAGAGTATGAACGGAGGGAAAGAGTATAATGCTCATGTGTATGTAGGTGAGAAACCCATAGAGTTAAATTGCTGTCTGTTATACAGGTACAAGAAGATCCACACTTATAGTCCCAGTAGCTTTTGCTCAGGACTAGTTTAAAAGGACCACTCCCATTTCTTTTGCGCTTCTAATTCTATGTTATTTATCTTACACATAAAGCATGTTTTACATAGAACTAAATATACCTTTAATCTTGCAGCTAGTGGCATCTTACAGAATTTCCATGTCCCCTCCCACTGCCAGGAATGCCCAACTCTATTCCTTCCATTTGCTATTTCACACGTATTCACAGTTTTAATGGTGTTGTTTGCTTTTATTTCACTTACTAATGTGGCTGGATTCCGTCTGTCGAACAATGTGTAGTAAAACTGGCTGAAAGATTTTAAGACTTGGCTTTGGCCATAAGTAGTTTTCTGCTCCATTATATACTTACAATCTCTTGCCAAAACTCTGCTCAATGCCCAAAACATATCCGTTTCTTCAGCTTACTTAATAATTAATTAAATATTGTTTACATTCCACTTAGGAACTTATCTTCATTTGTACAGTAAAGGAACAACACCAAGTTTCTGTTTTATTGGAAAGACAGAATACAGTCATGCAAAAGATCCCCACAGCAATATGCCCTCAGAGAGACTGGCTGGGGTGCAAAATGGGAGGAATACCTCTGCTTCTCATGTAAATCTGGAGTAACTTTAGGAATCCAATGGAATTTCAGGGAAAAGTTCATAACAGGGAATTACTCTTATCCATTCACTGGAAATTCTTAATACATCAAGGATCCTATTTTTTATTGCCTATAAACCACTACATTGTAAGGTAACAAAATACCAGGGGGTTACAGCTTATTTTCTGAACAGGGAACTGTGAAAATAAAACTTTATCTGTTTTCAGATAAAAATGGGAGAAATGACAACAAAACAAACAAAAAAACCCCAACCAACCAACCAGAAAAAAAAAAAAAAAAGAGAGAAGGGTTTTGCAAAATATGCGGATTGATTTATGCCATTTCTTCAAGTACTCTCAAGCCAGGCATGTAAGAATCAGCATCCCTACAGCAAAACCATTATGCTTTAACGACAATGGCCATACAACTCAGCTTTGCAGATATACTGCTTCAAGATAATGTCACTTTTAGATTCTCATATACCAAACCCACACTAGGAAATTTTACCAGGAGTTCAGATTAACTCAAACTTGGTGACACTGAAATAAAAACAACAAATATTTTTCTTATGTTCAGATGGATGGCTGACCTCTTCCTTGCTCTTTGGCCACTAATGTATCCCTGAAATAGAGAACTTTTGTTACAGTAGTTGTGGCAGCTACTTGCTAGGCTGGCAAATAACGAGACCAGGCTACACACAGCTATAAATGCAAAGCTATTTTACTACATATAAGCCAGGTAATTTTTCCATCTACACCGATGTTACACGTATAACCATTCAGATATCCTTTTAAAATTGTAGTCCTTAAAATTACAGAGATTTTTAACTTAAGTTTTCAGGAAAGGATAAGACAGAGAGATACCTGGTTCAGTCTAATGACAGAATCAAAGAAGAATGCCTGCTCTGAAATCCATTATTTCTCAGTCTTTAAATTTTACTGCAGCTTGTGGACAAAAAAGGAAAGAATTCTTCAATATTCACTTTGTGCATGTTTCACTATTCACCTACAGCAGACAGAAGATTGCGGAGTTTAATACTGCATTGTAAGCAGAAAGAGTTAACTTATGAAATGTGTCATTTCACCTGCTTCTTTAATTTGAATTCATTATTGCCATTCCTGAAACTTGTGCACAAAAATGGAGAGCAGAAAGAAAGGGGAAAAAACAGCAATGAAGCTGAGCTCAAAACACACTCCACTGCCAATTCCTTATTGCCAACATGGCATCATCCTTGAGATTTCACAGCAGTATTGTCAATGACCAGCAGAAGATGCTCTTTTGTACTTTTTAAATACACAGGATAAGATTGCACTTGGCCTCTAAGGATAAAACCTATAATCTGGCTGTGTGAACAAAAAAACTGGGCATTAACAACTGAATCATGTGCAGATTTTAACGGATATAGACACTTCCACCTGTAGCATAGTATCTGTTAGGACTTGCTATATATACAGTGCATACTAAATCCATATTCAAAATTGTTTTAAATTTGAGCCCTCTTATCAGTAGGCATAAGGATGCCTTTAGCTGGCTGGGAACAGTAATAGATTTTCTTAGCATTCTCAGACCATGATCATTGCAGACAAATCACAGTCCTGAGTTTTGTGTTTGTCAAAAATGAACCACAGTTACACTTCTTTATTCTACCACAGAATACTCCACAGCCTCTGCCTTTGAGAATGGTTTATAGAGATGGAATATTAAGTGTGTCTATTATCTACTGTACTACTATCAGCCATACAAATGTTCTTATTTTATTCTGACATTTTGACCTGGTTTCTTTTTTACCTTGTTTACTTCCATCTATATGAGTAAATGGAAGCTACTGTGCCATCTATCCGAATGAAAAGGCAATAACTAGTATTGCCATGAGTGAATATAGAGCATCAAACATTATGTGTCACTAGGGCACAGGAAAAAATCATATTCCCAGCAATATTAGTAAATGATCCTCTCTAGATCTATCTACCCAACTGCACCAACTCCCAAGGCTCTAAAATTTAGTGAACACAAATCCCTTTATCAGTTATTACAGTGAAAGTAAAATTATTACTGACAGCATTTAAATACTATATTAGAACATGATGAAGACAGTCCTTGACACCTCCATTTTGCATTGGGCTTTCACCACTTCTTTGATCACTGAAGTCTTATAAAAGCACAATGTATATTAGAGACAAGTACAAAGCTGGTCCTTCAGAGGTCCCTGCTTCTGAACAACTACAGTTTAAACTATGATCTAACAGACTGTACTTTGAGAGGTAACAAACAGCTCTTCAGCTGAGTTTAAAAACATCCTTCTTTTATCCCTTGTGCCTTATTCTTGTGCGAGCCTAGCGATCCAGGGGATAAAGGGAAATTCAGATAAGACAAACCACACTTCCACCTACGGTCCAACTTCTTGGAGAATTACATGGAATTAACAAGATTGGAAAAGGCCATAGAGATCATCAGGTCCAACCTATATATGAGAAGTATCAAATGGTGACAGGGCTAAGTAACATGGCAGTGAAGAGTTGATTTTATCATAAAATAGATTAAATGAGTTGAAAAGAATATAGATGAGGAGATATATATCTCTATATACACAAAGGGAGTCTTAGAAGGATTATTTACAAGGGCATGTAGTGATAGGGCAAGGAGTAATGGCTCTAACTGAAAGATGGAAGGCTTAGATTAGCTATTAGGAAGAAATTCTTTACTCTGAGGGTAGTGAGATGCTGGAACAGGTGACTCAGAGAAGTTGTGGACATCACATCTCTGGGTGTGTTCAGACCAGGCTGAACGGGGCTTTGAGCAGCCTGGTCTAGTGGAAGGTGTCCCTGCCCATTAAGGGGAGTTGGAACTAGATGATTAAGATCCTTTCCAATACAGACCATTCTACACAACTCCTACACAACTCTACCCTACAGAACTTCAAGAAAACTCTTGCCAAGACTCAGCAAAAGAGCTGTAATTAAGGATATGCTTAAATGGTTTGCTGAACTGTGGTCCAACTGTGGATTTGTTAGCCTGCGAGCCTAATTAACTAAAGAGTATGACTTCCCATTAAGGTTTGCAAACCTGGCTAGAGGATATCAAAGGTATGGACAGCTCTGTCTAACCACAGAGCTGTTATTTCTTCGAAAGGTACATGAAGTGAAAAAGATGAAGTATATCGCATGTGCCATCTCCTTTACAGGACAGGTAATCTCACGCACAAAAGTTTAATTTAGTAGTAAATAGAAAAAGAGAAAATGATTAAGTATTTAAGAAATCCCTCCCTTTTGTTACAATTTACAAATATATCTACACTTTGAATTATATATAATTTAAATTATACATTGCTGCATTTAAGTTTTTTATGATACAACTGTGGTTCTGGGTGCTCAGAAACCAAAGAAATTGTAACCACACTATGTAATTCCAGACAATGCAGAGAAGCAAACATTACACTATCTTACAGAAATTTTGGCAAGAAGCAATGGTAAAGCATGAATATAAGTCCATTATTAGATGTTGGTAATAATAATCCCCCTCTATCTGTGGGAATTTACAAATAATTTCATAGAAGAGACATAGTCACTTGGAATTATTTCCCTTAAAAGTTCATTCACATTTTTTATTCAATGCATCTCATAAGCCCCACTCTTGTGATCATTTTAAAGTATTACTTCTTCAGTATAGCAAAACTAGACTTCATGTTAATTCCTGTACGCATTCTGTACTTACAAGGACTAACAATTACAGTTGTTTTTGTCATGTGGCAATGTCCCTGTATCCACAAACATTATCTGAGTAAAATGTGTTTCAGAATCTAAACTTTACTTAAGAGACGAGAAAAAGGTGGTGCTGACGTATTAAGTCAATATTTTAGTCTCTACTTGCTTGTTCCAGTTTTCAACATTACAGCACACTTAGTATTGTCCACATTGTCCATTTGAGCCACAAATCAGCTGCAGTTCTCAGATGCTCAGGTTTTTGAAAATAACACACCTACATTTATTGCTTGTAGTTTTTAATATCTAAACACATGTGCATTCAGACTTAATCAAACATTAAGGCAGAGATTTCAAAAGCTAATTAAAAGACTTATGCATTCATTTTCCATTAAATTAAGTGGAAATCAGATGTTAGAATATTCTGTGCAAGGCTCCAAATCCCAGCATGGAAATGGAACTTGTTACATTTGCTGAATCAAAGCTGGAGGGTGACAACAGGGCTGGGATTCATTTCACCCCAAGACAGTTGTCTAAATTCATATGAGATAAAAAGCCTCCTGGAGATAGCTGTCTCTTCACTGTCTGTAGAGGGAGCCTAGAGAATAGTTCAGTCTAGCCATGTAACTTTTATAAGGATAAAGGTGGGTAGGGTAAATCCTATTCTAACTACGACGAATATAAAAATCAGGAAGAAAACTGGTTAAGGTTTTGAGAGCTTATAGTGAAGAACAAAAAATAAATGAAAAGCTGAGTGAAACGACCATATCTACTTTGTCTAGATTTTTACAGTCTTGGCAGGAAAACCTGTAAATGATGTTCAAGTTTTTTGCTCGCAATGCTCAAAGATCTCCAGGCTGCCAGGTTCCTGCTGTTTCGTATAAAAAGCTCCAAGTGGCAGACGGAAGTTGGAGCACTGGCTAAAGATTTCTGCCAGTAAGAAATGCTTTAAATAAAGAAGATGCGATTACTTGCCTGGTTTCCTAACTTCATTCCCCAGATAGCCACAATTGCAAATAAAGGCCCTCAGGTCCTGCGTTTTATCTCATCCTATATCTGGATATAAAATTCCTGTAAAGATACAGTTGAACTAGAAACAGAATTGTTCATATGTATCTTAATACATCCCTGGTAATCTGAAATACAAGGAAATTCCAGGTCAAGACAACATATCAAATACTGACACTCTTCATATCTTATTCTGTGGTCATCAGATCACTTGGCTGTTCCTGTTTCCGTGGTGTTGCACTATCCTTCAAAAGCACATAACACTGACTACTGGGCATGCGACAGCCAAGACTGATCAATGAAAGAAAAACAATCAGTCCAGGTTTGACAAAGTGGGGATGGGTTGTGCTTGAGACACTTGCATATTCTCAGTATACTCAATGGTTTACAAGTCTTGATAGTGAGAAGCACGGGGTAGTGAACTTTTTAAACTGATATTTGCATTTACAAACTAAAATTCTGATGCAAATGGAGATGTCTGAATGACCTGTTTGCCACAAAAAAGCTACTTAAACCAAAACTTTTGCTGTTATTGCTTCTATAATATTGTAGAACAGTGTTACAGATCACTGACAAGGGTGTTACGGTTGCTAAATCAAAGGATATACTGTACTGAAAGGCACCAAAGGAAATATAGAGAGTATGAAGCACAGAAGTTGTGATAACAGTGTGGTTTTGTGTGTTTGTTTTAATTATTAACTTTAAATTTTCACTTCAAAAGAAGTGGGAGAATTTATGCATGCCAAGAAGTGCTTCCTTTCGAAAGTCAGTCTTCACTGAGCAAAGTAAGTACAGCTTTCCTCTAAATAGCATCTCTTATCTTGTCAACCTCATTTAAAGTAAAAAGGCATCAGTAGTAATAATAAGAATGCAGCTTGGTGAACAATTCCTTTACAGAAGCCAGCTATTACATACTGTAACAAATTAAAAACTCCAAAAGTCTATGCAAGTCCCCAGAGGAATGCTATTTAATAAAGCAAACACTGATATTGAATGTGACAGAATTCCATTTGCTTCAAAATCCCATCCAACTGAGTCTGGCTGCAGCTGAAGCAATTAGAGAAAGCTGTGATTTAATGATTATGCTAAAACCCTAGACAAACAAAGCTCTCACCTACCAAGTGGCCACTTAGCTGTATCACTACCACCAGAATGTATAAAATTCCTTGTAGGATTTCATTTGCTGTCAGTCAACTAGTAACAACATGAGCAATTATTTACTAAAAATGTCTATTTACTAGCTACCCTACTACATGAAAAATGTATAAATCTAAATTTAAACAAAGTAAGCAAGACCAAGTGTGAACTACATATGTCAGGGAAATCACCCACTAAGGTCATCCTTGTAGATGAGATCTGATATGATTCAGTAGAAAGCTTGTAACAGGTCAGCATTTAATCCTTTTTTTTTTTTTTCTTAAAAAACCCCAAAACTTTATGTTGTATATGATAATCCACTGGGGCTTCACCTCTGGGTCCATAAATAACTAGTGAAATTTTAAACACCTTTTCATCACAGCAGTAGCCTCCTATGAACTACAGCCTGTCACTTCAGGCTCTGAGGACCTGTTTAAAAGCAGTAGAACTGATTCACTTGAGATTTCTTAGCTGTCCATAAATAGTATTTGGCCCTCCCTATTTTCTAATGTGTTCCAAATTTCTCTCCGTAAAGCTGCAGGATATAAAGAAGTATAAAAAAGGACTGTATGCATGTGACAATTTGGAAAACTTACTTATGGAAAACTTGGGAATTTCCTTGGAAACACTGGACTTTCTCAGTGTGTTCTCGTCAGTCAACAGGTTTCATTGTGAAAGACATGCCTAATGGTATTTCTGACTTTTAATTTTCACATTAGTCCAAGAGTCAAGTAAGTGACACTGTGGACTGTTGATGTAGATTTTTACCCTCATTGCCTTCCAGGAGAAGGCATTTCTGACAAAGAGCAAGCAAAGCCATTGAAAAAGCAGTTCTCTTCCTCCTTAACTTCTTTAAGGATCAAGATCTAGAGAGATGATGCATACCTTTAGCCTGATACAGATTTTTAAAATCATAAAGAATGTGAAATCTGGGAGAAAGCTCAAACACATAGAAAACTATTTTAAGACATAAAACATTTTTGTGTAACATGGAGAAAAATTCACAGCATTGCTGCAGAGGAGGCTGAAATAACTTCAAGAGCTATGTGTAGAAATGCACCTATTGAGCAGCTCAGAACTATTTTTAAAGATCTAAATCCTAATTTCTTGACAATAGCATATACTGTGGGCATGGTGTTGTCTGTTTGTTTTGTTACAGTTGTGCATTTCTAGCTAAAATATAAAATGATGGTGTTCAGAACTCTCTATTTTTTTAAGTATCATGTGTTCCTCAAGAGTGCCATAAACCCAGAGCATCTACGGTTTCAGAACTTTTCTAAAAGATTTGTGTTCAGAGTACTAAAGAGCCTGAGAAGGCAGCAGTAGCCTTTACAAAGCCAAGAAACTACACAGTCCCATTTCTGGGAATGCATTAACTGCCAGAGGAGCTGTCATATGAAAGTGGGACAGAAAATCAGAAAAGATTCAGTGCTAATGTCTTTTTAAAACTAGGGGAACCTTATGTCGAGCTCAGCCCAGAATATACGGATCTACACCAAGCAGCTTGTTTTCTACCAGTGCAGTGACAACCACTGTGAGATATTACCATCTTTTTTGCACTGTGTTTAGACGGAAACTACAAAACCGGTTGTAGCTGGATCTTTCTCTAGGTTCTCAAAGAAATACTATGTCAAAATACCACAGATCCTCTTTGGAAAGTGCTGGTTTCAGGTGTTAATTGTTCTTAGGATTCTCCTCTAAATGAGTTCTTATACAATCACTTGACTTCTACAGGTGGTTTCTCTATGTCACACTGAAGGATCACCTCTCCACTCCAGAACATGACTTCTTTTTTTTTTCCCCCCTTTTGCTTTCTTAGTTTTACTTTCTGATTTGTAGTTTTCTTCTAGAAGCAGATGCACTGACACAGACATGCACAGACACATTTTTCTGTTGATTTTCTCAGTTTCTGTAGTAGTGTCTCCTGGATTAGATCATCTGCTTCTTAAAATCATACATTAAGTTATTCATAGTCCGAGGCATTATAGAATGAATGTGAACTTTTCATAACCTCCACAACATATGAGGTCTGAAAGCAGCAAGAAGTCCATCTGAAACTGCCAGGTCAGCACAGAGTCTACCATGTATCTTGTGGTGTATCAGCAAGGACAAAGGAGTGTATTGAAGATCAAATATGTTTTGTATTAGCAAGCAGCTCCTTGTTCAGACTCCAGTGAATGTTATAGTTTAGTAAGCCTCAATATCTGGCAGGGGTGAGATCTGGGCTGAATTCCTCCTGACTTGATTCAACATTTTCCAGTACAGTTGGCAGTCACACAGGCTTTCACGTCCTAAAGTCTCAATGGACTTACAGAACAAGTACAGGATCAAAGCAGCTTCCCCCTCTCTCCCTGAAAATACTTATGCACCTTGATCTGAAGGGACCACAGGAAGGATTACACTGTCAGTATTCTCCTCATCCCTCTACCGATATTCTAAGCACTCATTAGTAGCAGTCAAAGAGGTGACACCAAACTGCCCAGGGGACATGGCCCTAGAAACTAAAGAGATACTGAATATTTTTAACAGTATTACACAGTATGCTTCAGACACATGATCCTATGGGTTGTGAGTTGATATACATCAACTGAATCCAGTGGTCAGAATAGGACATGAAAACAGAAGTGCACTCTACGTTGTATACAATAAGTCTCACAGTAAACAATGTTGTAGGGATATATCTAATGTGTTGGACCATCAGCAACAGTGCCTTGCACACATAAAAGGAGACATGATATTCCACAATGTTCCTATGATAGTAGGCACAGCAGTCAGGGATAATAAATGTCTCCTAAGAAATGTAAGGTGAAAAGGTGATACCTTAGCTTTAAGAATTGATGTTTCCTATTTGAAAGGATTCTTTTTATTCTTAGAAAATGTCCACCTGCCAGGAAATTTTCTTAATCACGTAATCTCTTTTGTACTTCCAAAGTATCCCAAAAGTAACTTACCCCATGGTGAAATAAAGAGTAGTAGATAGTTTTTCCACTTTGACTACTGCTATCATAAACAGGTCTAAGGAAACCACTATACATCATGTTTCCTTATTAAAAAAATAATATTTTCCTCCCAAACAATGATCAAAATATTTCTGGATATCTTCCTGATCTACAGGGTCTACCTGAGGTGAATGCAGCAGTGTCTGTTTAGTGCATGGAGAGCCTGGAGCAAAGAGATAGAATTATAGCTCAACATTTGAAATTGTCCGTCTTTAGTATCTAATTCCTTGATGCAAGCTTAGAATAACTCAATTCTCTATTCTTCTGCTGTAGACTGTGCACTCTGTATCTTGTGCTATCAAAAAAAACTCACTTGAAATCAAAGCTCTCAGACTCTCTTGATTGATATTAAGTTGAGTTTTTTTTTAAGAACGGGAGCCTATCCCAATGGTAGTCATGGGTGCAAGAGAGAAGCCTGAGTGTGATAAAATGCCTTTAAACATGAGCAAGGGAATAAAGGGAATTCCAAGCTCTTTTCTTCTTCATTAGGATGAAGAGTGACCGAAGGAGCTGGGGTTGTTTAGCCTGGGGAACAGGAAGCTCAAGGAGACCCTACTGCTCTCTACAACTACCTGAAAGGAGATTGTACCCAGGTGAGTGTTGGTCTCTTCTCTCAGGTAACCAGTGACAGAACAAGAGGACACAGTCTTAAGCTGTGTCAGGGGAGGTTTAGGCTGGATGTTAGGAAAAATTTTTTCACAGGAGTGATTTCCCATTGGAATGGGACGTGGTGGAGTCACCATCCCTGGATATGTTTAAGAATGGATGTTTTAAGATTGGATGAGGTACTTAGTGCCGTGATTTAGATGACAGGATGGTGTTAGATAATAAGTTGGACTTTATAATGTCAATGGTCCTTTCCAACCTTGTTGATTCTGCGATTTAACCCAATGGCATCCTTCAGAGCTTGGCTCTGCTTGGATAGAAGCACAGAGTGGATTACCTAATGTAATCACATTTGTTCATGGTCATAAATATCAGACAACTGGAAGCTCACTTGAAGGCAGGGTGTTAAACAGAGTGCAAATTTCCCATACAGAAAAGAAATTATGATCATCCTTGATATTCTCTTTTTTCATTCACCTTCTTTGATTTCAGTGTTGGTATCAAGAGGGAGTGACCTGAACATATTAAGGATGATGCAAGTTTCACTATTCCCTTTTGCATATAACTTAAAAATTAACAGTTCATTAATATCTCAACAGATCTTCCTTGAGGAGACCTGACCAGTGTTAAACATCAGATATCACAAGCATCTGAGAGCACCACCTATGAGTTTTTAAAGAGGCCAGAAGCAGCGTGCCCTCACCTTCAAAAGTGGTATCTCTGCTTCAGTAACTGAATAAATAGAAATTTAATTGTTTTTTCCTAAGTTGGCAAAGGAACTGTATTTTGCACCAATATGAGAAAAAATCAGCTTATTTTTTCTGATTCATGAAATACTAGCTACTTGCAGGAAAAGAAAGATGGCAGCTCCCATTTCCTTTATGCTTTGATAGAGAGTCAACAAGAGAAGTAATATAAGCTGACAGGTTTTTATGACTGACCTCCTGATACCTACTGGTGCATAAACACGCAGTTGTTAAAACTTATCACTAGGGTCAGGGTTATCCTCTCTTGACTAGGAGCCTGCCAAGTCATAAATAAATAAGTTAAAAATAGAATTTCGAAATAATATGTTCTGTTTAGTGGATTCTGCCCCTAAAATGCCATGTCACAGAAAATCTCAAAACAGGAAAGTTGAGATTTCAACATTTCACGTCTTTACTTTCCAGATGTTGCACAAAACTTGGTAGATAGGAAGGGCCATCTATATGTTTCTTCAGGGTTGAGTAGTGTCCCTCAGGGGTCCATACTGGGACCAGTAGTATTTCATATCTTCATCAGTGACACAGACAGTGAGATTTAGTGTACCCACAGCAAGTTTGCAGACAACTGAAAGCTGAGTGGTGTGGTTGACTTGCCTGAGAGATGAGATGCGATTCAGAGGGACCAGAACTCAAAAGTGGGCCATGTGAATCTCGTGAGGTTTAACAAAGCCAAGTGCAAGGTCCTGCACCTAGTATCAACACAGGCTGGGGAATGAAAGGATTGAGAATGGCCCTGCAAAGAAGGGTATGGGGGTACTGATGGATGATAGACTGAACATGACTCAGCAGTGTGTGCTCCTAGCCCAGAGAGCCAACGGGGCCACATCAAAAGAAACATGTCCAGCAGACCAAGAGAGGTGATTCTTCTCCCCTTGCTCTGCTCTGGTGAGATCCCACTTGGATTACTGCATCCAGTTCTGGGATCTCAAGTACAGAAAAGATGTAGACGTATTGGACAGGTTGAGAGGAGGGCCACAAAAATGACTGGATGGCTGGAGCATCTCTCTTATGAGGACAGGCTGAGAAAATTTGGTTTGTTCAGCCTGGAAAAGAGAAGACTATTGTACCCTTCAAATACTTAAAGGGAAAGATGGGGACAGAATTTTTAGCTGTCATGTTACAGTAAGACAAGGGGCGATGTTTTTAACCTAAAAGACTGTAGATTTAACCTAGATATATGGAAGAATTTTTTTTATCATGAGGATGATGTAACACTGGAACAGGTTGCCCAGAGATGTGGCCAATGACCCATCCTTGGAAACATTCAAGGTCAGACTGAGTGGGGCTCTAAGCAACCTGACACAGTTGAAGATGTCCTTGCTCATTGCAGAGGTGTTGGAACTAGATGATATTTAAAGGTCCCTTCCAACCTAAACCCTTCTATGAATTAATGATACTCTGAGGGTGGTAGGCTTATGGCAAACACTGATCACAGTATGTGGAGGCAAAGCAAGATATATCATGTCCTTTCCAAGGAAAGCATTTCTGCTGCACTCTGAGACTGTCTGTTAATGAGGCAGCATTTTTTACTCTACTCAGACCTTTTGATTAGCTTTAAATCACTGTGACAAACATCACCTGACCCTCACCCCCAAAAAATGATGTCACTCTTTTGTATATAGTTATCCCTATATACTATTTAGAAATAAAAGCGTCTTTGAATACTACATATTCTGAGAACATTTTATCAAGACAAAGTATATCTCTTTCTCAACTATTCAGTTTAATGCCTTGTCCTACCACAGCATTGCTGAATAGTCTACAGGCAGTTGTTTGTAGTGTAACACTCAATACAGGAAGACACTGAATAACACAAAAATTTTTTGTGGGGATTTTTTCAAGTTACAAATCTGATCTCAATATGATTTCTTTATGTAGACTTCTGCAACCAAATTTTAGCTCATACAAGTATTTGTGAAATATGAATTTAGAGGCAAATTGCCAAGATGAATGCAATCATCAAAAGAAAAATAAATTTGTGATTAAATTAAATTAATTTCCAGCAGAGACAGAAGTAGTTTATAAAAAATGAGTTGCAGAATTAGAGAATATAAGACCTAGCATGAAAGCCTACTATTGCTACTTGTTAGCCTGTCATATGACGGGATTTCTGTATCCTTTAAAAAATACTAGGAAATGTTGAGTAAAGATGACCAACCATAAAACAAAAGTAGCAAATATGAATTGAGGTAGGAATCGTTACAAACTGTTAATGAGCAATAAACAGGGAGACATAACACTTGAATAATTTCTAGCAGTAGTAAAAAAATTATGATCTGCTTTTGAAAATTTCATTAATGAAAAACATAGATGTGCCGCCTAAAAAGAATAAGAAGCCAGAACCAAAGAATGCCTTTATCACCTAAAACAGACTTAGTCAGTTGAAGTCCAACCCCATCTGTGTATTTAATAAAAAAGTTGCCACAATACAATCTCTCCCTCTCTGAAAACACCATCATGTCCACGCCAAGGGATCTAAGTCAGCTGGATTTCAGCTTCATTCTGTCCAAGACCTCTCCTCCCCAAACAGCCACAATATGACAGCTCCTAAGCCCCTGAAGAGCCAAGCCAGGATGAATAAAAAGGAGAAAAGTCCTACATGAAACCTCATTGGTAAAGTATTTACCAAGAAGACCCAAATTCAATCTCCATCTTGCAGAGTCACAGTTGCCATCTCTAGCACCCAGGCAATGCTCTAATTTCCAAAAGAGTGGAAAAGAGGCACTGCTTATGCCTTCTTAGTCACTCTTTTGAAGCTGTGCACTGCTTTAGAAACTTTTAGAGCCAAGAAGAGACTAAGCAGGAAGGAATTCTGCTCTGGAGCTATAGAATCTGAGCACCTCTGGGAGGTGACATCTGCATTGGCAAACTGCAACAAGCGTAAAACATCTGGTGCTGATGATCCAATGCCCACAATATATGGATTTTGGAGGGCAAGGGAGGAGGAAAAAGGAGTTAAATTTCAATGAACTTGAATCTAAACTCATGGATTGAATGCCAAGGAGCAGAGATCTTAAGGTCCAGTTCTCATACACTGGGGTTGCTTTGCAACATGACCTGAAATGCAGTAAGTTGAGATATTAATATCATTTACTACAAAAGTGACAACCCAAGTATAGACTAAAACATTAGCAGAGGTGAGGATGCAGCCCCTATTACCTTTTCCAGATAAAATTAAGACGAAAAATAGAGCATATTTCTGTGCCTGTTTTTTGAGAAAATTTTAGATTCCCATCCACAGGAATTTGGGCAGGCAGCTGTGTCTGATGAATCCCAGCTCTGGAATGATGCTGAGCNTAAAGACCATCCTATCATGAGCTTAGTGCTGAGCTTAACAAATGGCTTGTTTGAAACTCTGCTCTGAGGTGCCTGGCTTTCATCCTAGACTTTACATGGAATCAGCCTGTGGTTTTATTCCATTCTGAGGGCCAGGCACCTTGCTATGAGACTACTAAATCATACTTTTCCTCTGCTTACCAGGTTTTAGATAACTATGTCCTCTGGGCCATTCTGCACGTGAGAAATATTCACCAAAATAAGAAACACAAGAGGTTTTAATTATTAATTATGAGAGCGTAATACTCCAACGTGTATTACACATCCAGCTCCTAAGAGAGATCTGGGGCTATATTCTGAGGGCAATTACGTTAAATCAAACCCCACCGACTTTGGAGAATCCCTTCCCTTTCTCTGACAGAATCTGTGTGACAGAAATCAGAACTTGGCACTCAGGGCAAATTTGAAACTGGCATGACTCAGAAATGTTTGACAGGTGCTGCCTATGAGAGTGTCTTCCTCCCTGTTCCTTCCAAGGAGAGAAGAAAACTTCTCTTATGGCTTAGCTTTAGGAGTATCCTTGCCAGGTACCTGCCATATGCCTAAAGGTATTAAAGAAACATGGTTACATTAATTATCACAAGACTAATTGGCTTTGTTAGAATATCTGAAATACATTTTTGATTCGTTTTTGCAGAAAGCGGAATCTTGGTATATGAGCTGCTGTATCAGTTTCTATTTGATTCTTTTATGTTTACAAAGTATTGCATAAACAGGAACAGCTGGTGTTGATTTATAAATACCAAAATTATCTTGAGAGTTTAGATATTATTTTGCCAAAATTCAAGCCTAATCATTTGCAAGCAGTTGTTCTGTACCATAGTGGGCAGTGGTTCTTCTGCTGCCTAGAGAAGAAGATATTTTCTAGTACTACTAATAATGTAATTCTGAATTATACTTAGAAGAAGGATCTTATGTGCATAAGTACAACATTCACTCCTAAATTTTTCTGTGAAATTACTGTAGTCTGTTGTAAATAGTGAGGGGAAGCCGTTGGCTTCTATGAGAACCTGCACATTACTTGCAAGCTTGAATACCTCGAAGACGTGAAAATGCAACCAGTTGTTGAGGTTAAAGTTTAACCACCTTAACTGAGGGACATTTTTCCCCATTTCATTCACAGTACAGTTGCCAAATTCTGAAATAAATATTCTTCCGACAACAGTTTTTTCCCTTATATTATCCTGATTTGCTCCCATTACAGAGCCACGCTATGCACTCAAGAAAGCAGGAATCACATGGTCAGATACTGTGAGATCAGTTAATTAAAGAGTTTATTAAAAACTAAAAGATGCACATTAATGTTTTATAGGCAAAATAAATTCCTGCAACTCCAAGTGGTGGCATTTAAGGTTTTTTTGTGAAACTCAGACAATTTTTAGCTTATTCTAACTTTTAATAAAGGAAAATCCAAGACTTGGTTAATAAATCATAAAAAAATAGCAAACAAAGGTGAGAAAAAAGTGGAGAGCTTTTACAAAAGAGGAAACCTACTAGATCAATTCCCAAGGACCTGAGATGTTAGGTGTAGTTTTGTAGGACTTTGAAAGAAGACGGATAACAATGTGAAAAAGTTTACCAGGCATGGGTGTCACTCTGGTTAGCTGATCTGAATGCAGGTGTTGTGGGAAGCTTAAAATACTAAACAATAAAAGAGCAGAGGGTATTGATAAATGCAAAGTAACGCATATGAGGGAAAACAATCCTAATTAGATCTAAACCACAATGCATTTTAGCTATTATCACTCAGCAAAAAAATCTCTGAACCATTATGGATAATTCCATGGAAATGTTGGTATAATGATATGTAGTGATAAAAAAGATCAACCGCATGCTTTCGGAATGGAAAAAAGTTTACTGAGGATAGGTACAACAGAGGCTTGCAAGTCATAAAAGTTCTGGACTTTTTTGTCTGTGATCAGGGAATAATTATTCAGTGTAAAACCATCATTGTAATAAATAAATTACAAAACAAAAATCTGAGTATACCTAATAAAATTAATTCACAGTTTTAAACCCAGTAAGAGGAAGTAATTTTTCATAAAATGCACAAGCCATAGAACCCATTGCTGCTGGGCTTCACAGAAGTCACAAGCATAAACAAATTTTAAAATATATTGGGTATATTAGCAGAGGCAGAACACATTGGCAATTTCTGAATGCAGTGCTCCAGGCGCAACCTCCCGTTATATATCAATAAAAAGTATTTGGTCATTTCCCAGTTTTGCTTACTTGTACTTTCCAAAGTACTTTGCTGCTGGTGGCAGGATAATTGTCATCTGACCCCTCTTCCCCACAAATCTCTCCTTCTGCAGAGGCTGATTCCAAGGCGTGATCATTATTGTAGGAAATTCTAAATCCTGTAACTGCCTTTGGTTTCCAGTTTCATATCGATGTCTCATCCCCAAGGAACTGTTTCTCTGTTCATATACCTTTCCCCCATTACTTCCTAATGGCACCAACTAGAGAGAGCACTACTTTTTTTTCAGTTAATTCCAGTCTCCCACCTGCCTTCATTATACTTTCTCAAAGATTTTTAATTTCAGCCAATGTGATGCCTTTCATAACAATTTGTAAGACAAAAAGTACCCTCCTGCCAAATTTTAGATCCTTATTCCCAAACAATAGGATAGGGGACAGAGGGAGGGAGGGGAAGCTACAGCTATTCAGAGCAAGGTTTGCCAAGGCTTTTCAATGTGGTCAAAACAAATATATTTTCCCCTCATCTAATGCCTGGAAATGTTTGAATAATTATTGCTGAAATTTTCCACAACAGATTCAACTCAGAAGAAAATCAGTGTGGAAAATTTCATCTCACAGAGATGCCAAATGGTTAAAATCTAACAAAGTTATCAGCAACTACAAACAGGAGTTATTATGAAGAATGTTAGGCAACCTTAGTAAAACCTCATCTATTACAGCATCCAAGAGCACAAAATGTAGCATAAAACATGTGATTACTGATGCTTTTGATATAATAAAAGCATAGATTTTAGTGGTAGATATGGGCAATCATTTCATTGCACATGATTTTAAGAGTTCATTATTTTATTTTGCAAGATGTCATCAAATTAAAAAAAAAAATTCTTTTTGTCATAGGCCAAGAGGACTTTTAAAACTAGAAGTAATGAGAACATCAGCCCTGGCAATGACCACAATAAATAATGCCCTACAATTCTCTTTGTTTGCAAGTATCCACAATTTTTTTTAATGACTGTATTATGATTGACTTTCAAAAATGGGAATCCAGCTGTATTTAAAATGTGTCTTAGTAATGGAAGAAAAAAAACCCCAGTTTTAAATAAAGATAAATTAAAGTGTTCACATCTAAGACTGGGGCTAATTCACCCCACCAAGTGCAGTGAAGCCCAATTCAACATCTTGGCAATGATCAGCAAACATCAGCTTTCAGTCTTTGGTGCCAGGCTGCCCACATCACTCAGTCCTGGCACGGTGGAGGTGAGGCAGGGTACATACCACTTCAAGCACTCAGTTTCAGCAGCTCGTCTAAGGCCAGGACATGAGGCCAGATCCAAGGGGACACCAGATACAAGGTACAAAGTCCCTCCCTTCTCTCTGGCCTATCGTATGTGACTATCAAGAGATGCTGTATAGATATAAGCAAAATAATAAAAGATAGATTTGCGTATGTGACTTCTGAGTTTCCTGATTTTCTATACTTTTTTAAAAAATAGTGACCAATTAAGATTGATCTTGTTTATTAATTATATTTAAGGAGATAATGACACTCCCAAACTTACTAATAAAGGCCAAGCTCTTAGTTCCCTGAAGAGTGATTCAAGTGTCTTCTTTATGGCTTTGTAGACCAGAAAACTTTATTTTCAAGATAAAGAAGAATTGATTGAGCTCATTCGTTTGCTTTCTGAATGTAAACAGAAAGAGTTTTCACAAAAGGGAAAGGCTAGTCACCAGTTTATAAAATTTGGCCATTAATGAATCTACTTTTTCAATCCAGAATTCTTACAGGCCTCCTTCACATGTACCTTTCTGTATTTATGACATAGGGACCCTTTCAGAACTTCTCTGCCATTAGCCTAAAGGTAAAGGCAAGCTATACATCATATGCTTCTCCTCCCAATAAAAGCTTCCAAAGGAAAGTCTACGATAAACTTCACTGAATTTTATGGAGATAAAATATTTAAGTCCCCAGGGGTTTGCTGCAACTGAACTAATACAGGAGTGATTTGGGCTGTTTTAAGAGAGCTCAGCAGAGAACTGGCCTGTGACTTGCATGTGAAACATGAGAAGTTACTCTGCAGGCTGAATAAATTACACTGGAATACAGGTGATAAAAGTATTGCTCAGAGGAAATCCCAGCTTCTGCCCCACCTTACAGTCCTGTCTTCCCTATGAACCAGTCAATATACTAAAGTTTTAAAATAGCCATGCACTGTGAATATGCTGTCAAGTAACTTCAGTTTTTTCGCCCAAAACCAATTTTAAGCTCAAACACAGCAGAGCTATTTTCAGCTGGGTTTGATTCTTTTCACCAGAGGAGATCCTAATTCACAGATTCAGGAGAAAAAATTCAAGTTGGCTGCTCACAGAAGGAGTCTGATGGGCAGGTAATCAGGCAATTTTTTAAAATTTTTTTCTTTTCTTTTCTTTTTTGGTCTCAGTTTTAAATGGATCAAATTTCATACAGAGAATCATGGAGAAACAATAAACATGGAAACCTAGAATAGCATTTTTGCAGAGACAAGTTTCAGGATAGAATAACACTTTAATTTTTTCCAGGCTTCCCACAGTACTGCTGGCAAGCCTTGAAAGCTGTAGAAGAGCAAGCAAACGGGTTCCAAATTTCTACCATGGGCCAGATTGTATTCAGCCCTGCATGGGACTGTAAGAAGCGAGTGCAAGGGGAGAGAAAACAAAGAACCTCCTCCTGTGCTGAGGCATAAAACAGAAGGGAAACATGAGCACTGTCTCATGCAAAGATGAATCATGACATCAGTTTCTCCCAAAAAAGGCTGGGAAGAGTTCAGGAGTGACTGAGAATAGTTCTTCTTTTGCACTGGCCATCAGAGCTTTTCAAACACAAGAAAATATCTTTGCAAAGGACTTCTGCATTTCACCTGTCAAATTTCTTTACAACTCTTGAGAGGACCCCAGCAAAAATGCATGCTGAGTTATCTTTAAAAGCAAGCCCTTCCTCTTCCAATCCGCCTTCAGCACTGGCCCTGGTCTTAGTCAGAGTATGGAAGGGACGTCTGATTTTCAGGAAATTAGAAATTCCCAGGAACAAACATATAGTGGGTGGACTGATTACACAGATTAGGTTTTAGCAAGATTTTTGATGATGGTTTGGTTTGGTTTGGTTTTTTAAGTTTTTTACCTTTATGATCCTAGAAGCTGAGGAAACATTATTTCTAGGAGAAAAGGGTTATGAGTATTTTAGAACACTACCATCATATGCTTAGAAAGAAGTAAAATATTCCATCATCCCCACTGTGCAAAGCACAAGGTGCAGAATGGGTGGTTTGGTTCAGCAACAGCTCAAGGTGAAACCAAAATGTTCTTGTTGCTTCTGCATCTAACAGACTCTGGTGTGCTTTTACACCTTATGATTAATTCAGTTAAACATCTATGCAGCGTTGTCAAGACTTCCGACTTCGGTGCCTCTACTAGTGCATTTACTTATAGCAAATGATACAGTCTTTCTACCGAAATATAACCTCTTGACAAAGCACTGCTACTTATTTAGCACACATGCTATGTGACTTCATGTCAAAACAACTAAACAACTTCAGCAAAGAAAGTGGGTCAGATTGGACAGCAGAAATAAAATCATCTTCCTACCAAACAAAAACTTGTATCTGAAATCCCTTCTTGCTTCTTCCCATTTGTTTGTTTGTTCAAACTTCTAACTTTGCTCCTAACCCAAGCTGTCAACTATAGGGGATATTTGTCAAGATAAGGAAAATAAGGAATAATAAGGGGTAATAATTTTCTGAAGCAACCTCATGGTCATGCAGCAATGTCCTTCTTTAATTTTTTTGCACAGATTTCTGCCACTGCACCTCCTCTGCAGGAAAATCTAATCAAGTTGGGTATAATCCGTGTAAGGCCAACAAAGTTTCTCCCTGCTTTTGAAAACAGCAGACAGCATTCCTCATAATTTATCAGTCTACTCATATGACAACAGTGTCCTTTTTAACTATGTAAGCACAAGACTACTTTATTTTCAGCAGCATTAAACTACTAGTGTGCTTTTCAGTTATAGATTCATTCCTTTAAAAATAAACACATTGGAAATTAATCAATCCATGTCGAATGTAGACACAAAATGCTGCAAACAGTAAAATTTATCCTTTTGCAATCAATTAAAACTTGTAATTCACTCTCTTAAATGATACTAACATTTAAAACTGCTAAAACATCCGAACACCATGGTGACACATTTTTATCCTATACAGTTTAATTCACAAGCATTTGACTCTTGTTGATATCTTATGACTCTAAAAAATTCTTTACATGCAACAACACAGGTGCGTAGGGTACATGGTAGCCTGTAACAAAAACATCACCAAGACATACTCCTCTAAGCTGCATATATGGAGTTTCATCCATATATACCAGCTCTGGATGCAGCAGTATGATCATTTGTTATAACTAAAGAAATGCCAAAATTCTTACAAAATTAAAAAAAAGATGCAGCCTTTACAATTTTAAAGGAGGATGCATTGATGCGTCCTTCACAAACACGGAGTCAAACAAGTATTCCTGGTGAGACAGAATTGTTGACAGTTTTTAACTTAGGTTTCTAAATGAATACTCCTTTCTTTCCCTTACACTGGCCCCTAGCATGTTTTACGAGAGAATATTTAATAGACCCCATCAGCTCATAGAATATAAGGCTCAGAATTGGTTGCCTTTACTGAATAGGCTGGGAAAGCTGCCTCAACAAATCTGTTCATGCTTAAGGTCTGGTTGCTGCCAAGTGACGTGATTGAGACGGCTGCCTTTCCATCCTCTCCCGTTAGTTAAACTGCACATTCACAGCAGAAACGACAAAAGATATACTCTACGACTACGCCAAAATGAGAAGCAAGACTACTCTCAGGTCCAAAATTCAACCCTACTGGTGCAGAGCTAGTGTCTAATTTTCTCTGGCTGAAGAGTTCTGAAAAAACCCTAAATAGTCCTGAGTGTCATCAGTCCTCCAGAGTCAGAAATGAGAAAGCTCAAGCGTACTTAGACATCTTCCTTTTATTTGTCATAATAAATACATTTGAGCAATAAATACACATGATCAAAAAAAACAACCAGGAAATACGTAAAATAACAATAGATTCAAAGTTGACAGTGGAGCAAAACTGATTAAATTGTTGGAGGATTCTGTCCTTATATAAAGACCCTGTCATGCTGCCAAGGTCAGATGGAGCTTGGGTTATCTGTCGCCTGAGGCTACTCTACCTTGTTTTTCATTCAGGGATCATTGTTCTTTGGTTGTTTGTGTGGATTTTATTCCAGTCTTTTCTTCATACTGTCTTCCCTTTTCAGTTTTCACTCTGTGGCACATACCAGAAGCCCATCTTGGTTGTGCACTGAGAAATTCATCCTACTCTAATGGGAAAGAGCAGCATTAAGTAAAAATAATTTTCTTCTTTAAAGGGGAGAAAGACATAGAGTGAAGGTATTTAACAAATCCTTTGTCAAAAGTGAAAAATTCATTAATTATTTTTAAGGATAGTTCATGTATCTAATCAGTGAGGGGATGCCATCTACACATCTTTACCACCATAAACAAGGTAGTTAAACAATACACAATTTTCCCAGTATTTTAACCACATTTAATACATTACATTTATCCGTACTATTTATCAATACTTCAGAGATTCATCAGATGAAACAACATAAAGGAAAAAATTACAGAGGAGAGGAAAATAAAGGGGAGAAAGATAGGCAAATAACACACGGTACAGTACTGTATCACATATGTAGCAGAATAATTGATATTCTAGAGAGGGTTTAGCTAAGATTTCACAGTGAAATGTTGCATAACCATGGGGCAGGGAAAGACTGAGAGGCCAGAACCTCCCATTCTGAGTGCTACAGTTTCTTTTGCATCAGTTCATTTGAAAACATTGCAAGGTATGCAAAGCTTTCTTACTCCTTCCTTCAGGGTCAGTATCCGCAGAAAACGTTACAGGAAACACATGCAATGCATTCAGGTTTCACAGGAAAAATGATACCAAGGGGCAGAATCAAACCCTACCATTAGCAATGCCACTCCCGTTGACTAAAGTGGGAGCTGGATTTGCTTCTATCAAAGCTGACTTTAGCAAAGGTAGTCCCAAAGGGTTCCTTATCCTTTCCTCTCTGCGGTATTTGAGATGATTTTTAAGTTGCTGTGTGTCTTATGTGACCCTGAATGCAAGATACAGAACTAATTAAATATTTTGCCTACTTTGAAATTCAGACTGTTAATTTGTTGCGCAAGAAAGAGGCAGAAGAATTTAATCTAAAAAGAATAACAGTGTCATTAATGTAGCCATTTTTTTCTTAAATTTTCTTTCAGATATCTTTCTGTATTTTAGGGACATTTTTTTCCCCATTGGTTCCCAAGGTCATTACATCCTTCAGGAAAATTAGAACTTACTGATAAAATAAGTAATGTATACAACTTCAGATAAAACTACTGCATACATTTGGAGGACGGTATGCATAGAGGGAATCACTGTAAAAATCTAAATAATCTGTTACTTTAGACATGAAAGATAACCATCATTGGAAGCATAAGGTGACTAGATTTTTAAAATATTGCTTGACACTTGAAATCAAATGGCATCAGCTCAAAATTCTTCATGCATTTAATAAGAACCAACTAAAAAAATGGTTTACTCTGCCTAAATTGTATACTTTCCATTACACATATATGTGTTGAACCTATTTTTATAATGCAATAAAGTTTGTATAGCAGAATAAGTATACAGCACAGCCTTTGGTGATGGCTCTTGTGTTGTAGAAAATAGCTTAGTGAAAAGGAAACACCTGGAAATTTTTTATCAGGAGAAGAAACTTTTTTTGAAGGGAAAAAAAATGCCTAACTTATTATGTGTGCACACAGAAAGTTCATTCACTTTCAGAAAAAAAAAAAAGTTTCAGTGAAAGCTTTGAAAAGCACTTTCCAAAAGTGAACCTTGTCAGAAATGGCTTTATGTCCCTTGTATGGCATTTACAAAATTCTTTGAGTAAACAACATTAATCAAGGTCACTATTTGATTCAAGATCTGCCCCTACACCACGTAAGTTATACAGCTTTGGGAAAGATCTTTAAACCTCTGTAGAGAAGACTACATGGAAATAGCTGATAAACTTGTATTGATTTTCACATATCACCCTTGTCAAAAGGATTTATTGATGTGTCAATGCATGTTGTGGCAAGGATCATAGCAGGATAGCTTTAAAGGATTTATGGTGAATCTATAGGCTTTAATACACTCTGTGGTAAATAACTAACAAGTACTGTGTATATTGATTCTTGTTGTGTGGTCAATGGAATCTTTACCTCACTAATTGTTAGTATTGACAAAGGGTTCATGATCTAAATGAGCAACAGAACATCACTCCTAACCAGCATTGCTCCAAACATGATTTCTTCACCAACTACATCACCCAGGAACGATGTTTGAATGCAGAAGTACTCATAAGGTCTCTGTATAACTAACTCTAGCCAGAGCCTGCTTATTGTTTAGACCCCTGTTCTTCACCCTGCAGTAGTTCCACGAACACTTAAACATCTCTAACTCAATTTGAAAGTCACAGGTCAGTTAACTTTGGCTACAACTTTCACCTAAGCTATTCCTCATTAGGACTTCTAAGTGGGCATCTTACTCCAAATTGTCTGTACTACCAGTGGTTTATTATTTTCAACATTTAAAATATTCGACATTTAAATATATATGATTATATAGATCAGCCTTTGATTTGATGTCTACAAAGAATTTAATGAGAAAAGAATTATTTTTGAGTTTGCATAGATGTATGCTCAATATCTCAACCATGACCTTTAATTGTATAATCTACAAACAAAGACATAAACAATTAAATAGTTGTAAAAAGATTTATCAAATTTACTGCTAGTGTACAATCAATACCCAGAACTAATATAGCTGGTTAATTAATTATTAGTTAAACATTAAGTAAAATTTCCATTCATACTTATGCTGAACAAGGTAAACATTGTGTATGCAGAGCATTATTGATTCGTTCCATTAGCCTTCTTCCTTACACTCAGTAATAAATACAGTTTACTGTGGTTTTGAATGTCTATCTAGTACCTCAGAGACCCATCAGCCTGTCTCTCAGTATCTTAGACGCATGGATAAAAAATATATTCGTAAAAAAACCAACAACCCAAGACAAAAGAAAGGAAAAAAGCAAGAAAGTTTGCTTTCTAAAGACCAGAAAATTGGTCTTCAGTAAACCTCTTTCTTCTCAACAGCTTGAAAAACATATAACATTAAGTTTACTGGGTTGGATTAATTTGTGCAGAAGACAGAAAAATAAATTAAAAACTGAAGATCCCTAACAGCAAAAGCAGGTTTTTTTCTTCTACACATTTATCCAAACCAATCTGAAGGAAGGCAGCTAGAGATGGGATTTCAACCTTACGTTTAAATACTGTTTGCTTGGCTTTTTTTCTTTTTACTATTTATTTGAAGCTTTAATTGTCTTTATGTCTTTCTTTGCAATATTTGCAAGCACACTTAAAGTGTTTTTGCCTGGCCACTGAAGTTTGCTTTACTTTCCTAAAAGGATAATTTGTGGCTTGTGGTGAGCAAGCTTGTGGTGGGGACAGTAGTAAACCAGACAGTCTCAGCGTCTAGCTTAGAGTTGGCTTAAGATGGCACTTCTCTTCATATCAGTTCTATACTAGGCAGTCACTAGCTTAATAACTACAGAAAAATCCAACTTTCTAAGTAAATATTTACCAGTTCAAAACACGCAGCCAACATGATACTTGTACATGCCTCAAATGTATGGTCAAAGAAACTTTCTGGCACATAGCAACCAATGCCAAAGCAAGTAATTTTTAGTGAAATTCCCCAAAATTAAATCTATAAATATATTTAGTGCTTGTGCTCTATTGAGAACTTGAGCCAGTCAGTGTTACTGAACTCCCTTGGACTTTTTATTCCCAATAACTTTTAGGTAAAATGACATGATTGCAAACACACTTTACCGTAGCCACAACAATAAAGGAAAATGTACTCAAATATGTTATCTTAACTCAATCACAAACCTCAATAAACTTTCTGATCCTGATTAATAACACTGAGGTATATGTTTAACTTTACATCTATGCCTAAATCCCATTTGCTCTAGCAGATCTTAACAGCTCTGCTGTAATGGGATCTCTTCCCCAAAAAGAACCTTCCTTATGGGTTAGCTACTGGCCTCATTCCTTATCCTTTTAAATTCTTACCATTATACTACAAAATTATCTTTTTGCCAAATTCATGTCATGTGTTTTAGAAGCAATGTATATGAATGTAATACAGCCTGAATAGTTTGTATCTAGAGTAACAACATCAGCAGAAGGACAGCAAAGGAAGTTCTTAAATTTTTCCAGCATTCATTAATCCAAGGTCTCATTTTAGAAACAAAAAGCTACCTTTTTAATCATACACTCACTAAACTACTGATCACTGATTTATATCTGAATAAATAAATTTTAATCTTTTCAGCTCAACTATATTATCTAATTCATATAACTCCTTCATTAAGATCCAGAAATCTTTCTTACATCATAATACATAAGCAAAATAGGAAGTTATTAATGAAGTATAGTATGAAGAGTAATATAACTAATAGGTTCTACTTTGCAGGGTTAAAAGGCTGGCTAATTATTGATATTGTTCTTTACAATCTCCCAATGAGATTAATAATAAAATACCACATGGGACTACCGCTCAATTCAATTAGTTTCATCTGAATATCCTTTTCAGCAGCTTCTCAGACAGCTAAATGTTACAACTAAGCAATATAGGCACCCATTGGAGGCAGTATTGTATATCCTATGTGAGAAGTGGTAAAGGGACTAGTTATATCATGGCTGTGCACAGTGCCCTATAAGAAACTTACATTTTTTAAAAAGCAAAAAATAGATAAAAAGGAATTTGCAACAAATGATACTTTAAAGCAATGCAAAAGAAAATGTTCTAATTAAGAAAGATTGGGAGGCTCTTTGGTACCTGGATGCTCAGGTAATTGTGGTATTTCATTCTTTGAAGAAGTAATTTTCTTCATCTTGTTCCACTTCACCAGAGTGGCATTCAGTCTTATGGCACAGAATACCAATGGGGTGGCTAAAAGGTGAAGACTAGTGATTTAATCCTGATCAAGGGTAGCAAGGTTTGGAAAGCAGGTTTAAACATGGCAGGTAGCTATATGCCAGCTTCATTTCAGGCCAGATCCACCAGAACCAAAGGCAACCTCAGAAGCATAGGTTTATCCATTTCTATGCTACATTTCTTCAATGTCATTAATATTCTGTAAATTTTCATAGGCAGAGTTGCAGAATATTTTGAAGAACGAGAACTGATAATATCTTGATAAAATGCTGTTGGCAATGATGCATATGGTGTTTGCTGGGGACATTGCCTGGGCTGATGAGAGACAAGGCACTGAAGCTCCACCATGAGATCTTTTATGTTTTCAGTAACTACCAGCACTGTCACTAAAGGCTGATCTGCAAGTGTCTCCTGTGTCCAATTATCACTACCCATTTTGGTAAATGACAAGCTATCAGGACAAATCTGTCTTCGAGACTCCTTCTGGGTATTTAAACATAGCACATTTCCCTGCTAAAAACTAAATATGTGGGCATAAGCACTATAAATGCCTTTTACCGAATTTATGGCAAAACTGCCTTTCTTCTTTTGAGGAAACCAAAAATCATTTTATGGTTTGAGTACAGTTTCTCTTCCTTTCTGTTTTTCTTTTTCTTTTTTTTTTTTTCTTCAGAGATGATCTGATTCTTTCTATACCACATCAAGTCACAGAATGAAAACAGAACTTCAGAAGAAACAGGTGAATCCAGCCACTTTCAAAGTGCAGCAACAAATAGGATTCTACCTAATTATGATTCATTTTCCCTGCAAATCATTCCAATAGTATAAACCAGTCTCTTTAAACGACACTGTGTGATGAAGTGTAACCACTCTGCTGGCACAACTTGGGCTCAGCCTCAGGCTAGTTTCTTTGGGCAGAACTGTGAGCTATTACTTAGGTCTCATAGATGGCAAATGGATTTCCCAAAGACTCCCCAAACTCTAATGATTTCACCTGGGAATGCTGTCTCCACTGGACAGAGAGGCTTTCTTTTTTTCCCTTTTCATTCACTCTTATTCTTACCTGGGAGAAGATGGAAATGATAATATAAAATTTACATCCTTGAGCCTGCTGATGACAAAGGTCTGTCTTTAGACATTCCTAATGTTACAATTTCAAGCTTCAGTTTTTCTTTCACATTTTTAACAATTTTTAACTGTTATCTGTAATGCATTCATAATTAGAGGTGCCCTCAAAGATGTGCGTGAAATTCAACCTTATAAATAATCTTACTCCAGCCACTGGAACACACTGCCTTGAGGTGGCTGGCAAGAGCTGTAACGCTGGTCCCAGCAGCACTTTCATTGTTGCTTTCTGCAACGGCTGTGCTGGGGGAGAGATGAGGGAAAGGAAGGAATTTCTATGGAACCCTGATTGTTCTCCTGTGTCATCCTCCTACATCCCAACTAACAGCACATAGAAGATAAGCTGCATCCTAGAAAGAGTCCCCATTTGTTTCCCTGCCAGCCATGTGAGAAGCTCCTTGAGCAAGTCTTCTCTGTAAACACTGGGGCAGACATCTCAGCTATCTTCTCATGCTCCTCAGAACCACCAAGGAATAGATCATTTCACACACACAGTACAGTCAAAGGCACAGCTCTAGGCAGCATTAAAATATGTAAAAGCTGCAAACTAAGCTACCAAACACACTCAGGAGGCCACAGAATATCCCCCAAATGGCATAAAAGTAGCTGAAAGATGTTATTCCCCACAACCTCTGGGTTGCCAAGTTCTGTGCCATTCTTCCTTAGCTATCCAAGCAGATTGCAATGTTTATTTTTCTTGAAGTATGTTTCCAACTGTTTTCAACTTGAAAATATTTTCCAAAACCCTCTGGCCCTGCCAGGAGCAAACGTTTTGGTGCCTGTCAGGATTGGGGCTCAGTGCTCAGCTCCTCTCACTTTCTGGTTCTTCCCCTGTGAAATGGGGAGTTACATCTTCTTCCCAGCCCTGTTAACCTTGTTTATTTAGATAGAAAACTTGTTGGGAGAGGAACTGTCTCTCACCATATGTATGTAGACTACTCCGAACAATAAGGCCTTTGCCTCTTCAGGCACTATCAGCATTTAAGAAAGAAAGCCAAGTGATGATAATTTTTAGAGAAAAAGGAAGGGAAAATAACCTAAAAATCACCAGAATTGACATAAAACTCTCCAGCAGATGGGGGCCTAGCACTCCCTGAGGGCCCTGCTTATGTGAAGACCAGTTACTTGTAAACATTTATAAATTCTGGCAAATATGTACAGACTTCCACAGAAGTAATTACATTCCCCTCCTCTTGCATCAGAGGCAGCTGGTGCTGTCTGAAATATACCCATCTTTATGCTGTATCCACACAAACATATATGTCTGTAAAATAAGTTCTTGTATCTGCTGATATGTTGAGGGCAAGGAAAAACTCCCATTAAAGGATAGTTCTAAAAGTCATTATTTTTTTGGAAGTATGACGCACAAAGCAAGCATTGCTGTTGGCTCACTCAAATTACTTTACATCTTCTAGCTGAGGTAAGTCACACCGTTCATTTACTGATAGAGGCATTTTAGCCTAAATTTTGCCTGACAAAATAATACAAATCTGTTTTACAAAATACAAAATGGCAAGTTATAATGTCCCGCTCAACTGTTTCAAGTCATAAGTCATTTATATTTACAAAATATAGCTGCTGCTGAATACTGTAATAAAGTAACAAAAGTCAGATTCAAATTAACTGACTGCAATAAAAACGAATAGCATATATAAGCGTGTCATAGTGAAAAACTAAAATATTATAAGAAGAGAATGATTAAAATTATCTTTATTGATAGCAACAACCACTAAATAAAATCAGTCCTTTATGCCCCATATGATAACTATACTAGAAAAGGACGCCCAACAGGATCACAGATGTAATACACAAAAGCTAAAGAAATCTAACTGGAATGAGACATTCAGTTCCCATCTGCTGCTCTGAATGGGCTCCTGTCCTGACAGAAACCTGTGGCAATGAGGTTTTCATTAGAGAGCAGGCACTGGATAACTACCTGAATAAATACAGCTTACCCATAATGGCATACTTCTAGAGAATACAGATACAGAGAATACTGTGAATACAGATGGTGCAAAAAAGTCATCACATGATCTGAGATGAAAACCCTTCTTTCATATATTTGGGAAAATATATATCAAAGACAGTGGATAAAAGCAGCAAGCATTTACCTTATGCTGTCTAGTGGGGTCTGTCTGTCTGCAGCTTTTGGATCCCTTTGCCATGGCACCCAGGAAAGCCCTCAGCAGTTTGCAGAGCTGCATCACTGGAGCTGGACTGGCAGCCCCTCAGCTACACAGTTGCTGTAAGGGATTCAGCACCTCCTGATAAAGCACACCAAAGGCTCAGCCCTTTCTAGCACTGTTAAAAACAAACTTTCCAGACCCTTCTATGATTTTGTACATTCACCAGCCTCACTCCTGCAGGTATGCCGTCAGCACAGCATGCAACAATGCAATCAGAACATCAGGTTGTTATTTTCATGTTTGCGATACCAATCCTTGCAGTGCACTAGAGGCTGATGAAGGTTTCCAAAGCATCCACAGTGATCTGAAGAGAAGCACCTTGATTAGAGAGGCACTGAAGAGCAGCTACAGGAGTTGTATGATTCTGGAATGCTGAAGTGTGAGGCCTGATGTCTGTTTTCTCTTTTCTCACAAAGATGAAGAGGAATTTCACTTGATGCTTCTAAAGTACAGATTTCTTAATTATGTTGCCTGATCACTTTAAAGCACTATTTGCACACAAACACTGTACAAGCTAACTGCATGAGAACAAGCTAATTCTTGAGAACTTCATGAGAGTACTCTGATAAGTGTAACTATGTAGGTAGGTTTGAATCCCTTTCAAGACAGAATTGATTTACGTCTGTTTTGAAACATGGTATCTGAGGCTGTGCTGTATACTTGCCTAATATCTGGGTCTACCCTGGACAGTCCAGATTTCAGTCTCTGCATGTAACTAAGCTGCACTTCAGACAGCTCAGAGAACAGCCACTCTGTCCTGGACAGAGAACAGCTCCCTCAAAGCCAGGGATAGTACCTACTGCTGTCCTGGTTTGGGTCCAGATCAGCCTGGTGAGACCTCCTTAGTGAAAAGCAGCCACTGCAGCTATAAAGTGTGCTAAAATTTGAATGCAACTCTTGGGTGTTACTTAACTTGCTGAGGTACTAAGCTGATGAGGTGAAAAGGCAGCAGGGAGGTGTGAGAAAAGGGAGGTGAACAACCAGTACTCTAAGGTATTGTTGGTTGTGGTAGCTGGTGCTTACCTGGAAAAGATGCAGTACATGAAAAGTTGATGTAAGAGTGGGAAAAAAAGGCCTGAGGGGCAGCACAGGTAGAAAGGATGGTATAAGAAGCAAGGGAAGGGCCATGAAGGCAAGGGCAGCCAGAGGAAAGAAAGATTGCCAGGAATCGTGTGAGTTACTTATTTTGAAGCAGTCTGTAGTTCATGGTTACAGGCTGTGTTTCTACAAACAGGAGTGATGGCTACTGGAAAGTTCATACTCCAGCAATACAGAAAACAGAATCCTTGAATGGATTAACACATAACTTATATAATTTGCTTTATATGTAATAGTTCTCTTCTGCATACTATCGTACTAAATCTATTTCTGCTAGTGCAGGTGATTCTTGTAGGTTTTTTCCTGGACTACAAATACAGGATGCAGAGAACCACTTTCTGTCCCTTCTACCCACCTTCCCTCTTCTTCCAAGTCAAACCATTGTAAGGCATTTTACAAAATGAGGCAGTTATAAAGAAGTCAATATCATGTTACATTTACATTTTAAGGAGTTTTAGGAGAAGTATACAAGAGCTTGTTCTATTTAGGAAGGCTTAGTAAAACATTGCAAATGACTCCCATAAAATACTAGAGGGCTTGGATGCCATCTCATACTTCGGCAGAACAGTAAATACAAAGAACCCTACTATGGGAATATGAATATTCACTAGCAACGGAGGGAGGTGAATTGTTATGCATGTGGCAATATCCACTGCATACACTGAAATTACTCTTGCTTCACTGTAATACAGAATGTTCCTCTGCTTTTAGATAGATGTATCTGAATATACTTTGTGTTGTTAGCATTTTTGTAAAATCTGAAATGAACTGATTTAGTTTAAAAAACCCAGAATAACTGAATACCACATTATTTATAGCATTATTACATTAATCAGCGTGCTATGAACGGCTAAGAGAACACACAGTTTTCTACAAGCTGAAATATTTTTCTCTCCAGACAGTAATAGATGAGTTAAATACAAATAGGAAAGCCTAGTGAGGCACAAAGTCTCATATTTGAACTTCAAAAGTGATGTAATTTTAAACTGACTTAATACTATCTTAAGTCTAATTGTTTGAGTCTCAGTTGCAATATTTAAAGTCTCTTACAGTATTAAAGATCAGAAAAAGGGAGTTAGAAATTCTATGAAATGTGTTTAAAGGAGAGCCAAAGTCCATATCCATCTTCAGCTTTGATACTCAGCATCACTACTACAAAGCCTTCAGGAAGAATTTCAATAAATTAGCAATAAAACCCTCTACTGGTAGATCTGCTAAAAAAGTGTCCACAAAAAGACATTACTTCATCACTTGGATATAGCAGGAAAGCCAAATTTGAATTCAGCCTACAATCAGAGAACGAACTTCACAAACAAATAAACCACTGAGAATAGGCTAATGGAAGAGAACAATCTGGCCAGAGGAAGTAGTACAGAAAAAAAACCCCAACCCATTACTAAAATGCATTATATTATTAACTATGTTACCACATAGTATGACAAGGCAAATAAGGAATAATTTAACTGAAGCATTTAGCCATTTCTTCTGCTTGCAACTGTCTGCAAATAGGCTCCTATTATTATTATTACTATTACTCTTCACAGTTGCTCAATGAACAGTGTACTGAACATATCTCAGCATATAATGTTTGCAACTGTTCACAGAGCATATTCCTTAGATAATTCGTTAGATGCGGTTCAACATTTACACTGTAGAACCATCTCGGTAAAGCACAGAATGAAATTTATGTTCCTTGACTAGCTAATATAAGCTTATAAACAATTTTTACCTGCAACATGATCAAGAATAATTTTGTTTAATTTAATCTTGGCTCTATCTTCAACAACAGAGTTTTAAAAACCTTCACTTCAGTAATTCTTCAGCAATAGAATTTTTTACTGAAAATCATCACAATGTCTACTGTTGAAAAAAAAAAGACTATAGGTGCATTGTGGTGGACTTTAGTCTCTTTACATTTAAATTAGCAATAAAAATAAACAACAAGAAAAAGCTTCAAGTATCTTTTTGTTGTGTTAGGAGGCAGCAAGGAAAAACACTTACATAAGTGCATTGAGCCCCAAAAGCCACTTATGGGCTATGTTCTGCACATGGTAGCAAAGCATTCAGAAGTGAGGCAGATAATATTCCACAGAGATGCATTAGAATACTTCTCAATTTAAATTTCTCAAGACCTCCATTACAGCAATAAAGCTCACCCCAGTAATTTTACCCTTCTGAATAGGCTGAACATTAACTAAATCAGAATCAAACCACTCTGCGAAGCTTAGAAAATAAAAAAATATCTAAACCAAAGCCACTATGAAATAACGGTTCCAATAACAAATAACAGCTTTTCTGTTACTCCTTCTCAAAATGATGACTTAAATACATGGAAAATGAATGATTGAGGTTTAATTAATTAAATTAGTGTGGTTTTCACCTGTTGCATCATTATGATTAGTATTTTTGTCATAATAAAGCAACAGTCATTTGATTGAAGGGCACTGCTGTACTGTGATATATAAACACAGAACACTTAAATTTGATTAGTTGTTCATTAATTAATTTTATTCTGACGCTTTTCATGATGGATAATTGTCTTTTTTAAAACTTCCACCCCATTTTTACTGAACTATTACTGTTTCAATGAAAAATGCAAATGTTTATTTTAGATCTAAATTCTAAATTGGAGAATGATATTGATGGGAATGTATTCCAGCAATGCCACTGCATGTCACAACCTATGGATAATCAGTGGGTCTTCATTTGCCAGTACTATTTGGGCCTGTGTAGACCTTATTCCTATGCCACAATCCTGACACCAAACCTTTTGGATCAAAACCACACCTGTTATATGGATATGTTTTTAAGCCTTTTGGATGTGAAAATCACACCCTGGGGAAAAAAGGTCCTATCATGTTAGATATGATGACCCAGATCCACTATATTACTTAGATGCTGACAGCAAAAATCAAGCAATAGACTTTTAAAGTGTTCTCAAAATACCCCTGAACCCCTCAGTTCCCTCTTGCAACATTTATGTCAACCAAGCTCCTTTGGTGTAGCCATCTACATATGGGCTGCTTTCCTAAATGTGTTGTAGTCTGCGAGAAAGAGCTGCAATTCATCAGGTCTATTTGAAATGTCCACACTGGAAGGTGGTAAGTTGTTTTCTATGCAAATATGTTTCTCAACAGTGATTATACATGGAATCTAAAAATGTGACTCAGAGGTGACTGTCCATATTCGGTCAGGTGAATCCCACTCCTCAAGTTTTCAGAAGTCTCCTCTTCTGAACATAATCTCAACTGTGGCCAGTGTGGTGGGAGCAGAGCTGGATCTTTTGGACAAGTGATATATTCCCTAACCTGTGGCCTAGAGTCTCTTCTCCCACTCCATCCTTCCTGATAAGCTCCCTGAGCCCATTTGCTCACCATAAGCAAGAAGGCTGAGGAATGTCTTCATCACCAACACTTCGAGCAAAGAAGCAATCTGGGGCCAAAAAGGAATATATGGCCGCTCCAGGAAGCACTTGAGCCAACAGCCCTAACAAAATCAATGTTCCCTTGCAGAACAAAGCAAAGGCAGGATTTACAGCTCCTGGTTTTCCTCCTGTCTTACTTAGCGACTAGGGTGGCAGGCTCCCCACACAGTGTTGTGGCTGCTGTAAATCCCATTGTGAGAGTGTGGTTCAGCAGCACAGCTGAGCCTGTCCACAGTGCCTTGTGTCAAAATCAATAGCCTTTCAGACTCCTTGCCTTTCTCTCACGGCTCCACAGGTCTTCCACCTCCTGTGTTTGTGTTGTGGGCCAGGTCAGGTGATTCGCCTGTCAAATGACTTCAAGAATTTGTTGGTTTGCTGGGGTAGCTTTCTTAGCAAAGCAAGCCAATTCACGGAGGAGTTCAAGAAGTGCCATTTGCCACTGAAACTACAAGAGTTGGCATGGCTGAAAAGAGACAACCTTGACAAGAACCAGAAGCTTAAGAGGTCATCAACAAAACAGCCCAGCCCAGCCATCAACCGTTTGCACCATCAGTCAGCCCTCTCTCATTCCCTCACATTGCCCCCCATTGCATTCAGATCCTGCTCTCCTCACTTGTGCTGCAGATATATCACATAATCATTGCAGCCAACTGAACTGCATGTTCACTTTCTAACCCATTTCTGTGAATTGATTCCAGTTAAAATCAAAAGCTGTCTTTTTTATAAGAAGCATTGTTTTCTCAGAGAGGGGTTAGCAAGCAACCACAGAGTTAAATGGGCATAACCTCCAGCTGGGGCTAAGGAGTGATGCATTTGCTCTGGATCTGCAACTGCAGTCTCAAGTGGGACACAAGAAAAATGGGCATCACGGTGGCTATGTCCTGGCTGTCTGTCTTCTACAAGGAAGAAGGAGTGGTGGAGATACTCAGTGCTATGCAGGACTGAGTTCAAAATAATATCACCTAGCCTGACCAATTTTGGTATATTTTTTTCTATCTTGAACATCAGAAACCACAAGATATCCTCTAACAATTAAACAGAGTCAGCATGGGAAATTACATATTTCTTGGCAGAACAAGTATCCTCGAAATTTACACTGAATTCTATTTCACAGACACATGCCATCTATACACTTGTTAAAATTCAACTGTAACTAGCTCTTGCATTAGCATTTACAAGCAGACTTAAATTTACAGGAAAGCATCCCTAAACAGAAAAGAATATGATGTGCTGTTTCAAATGCTTTAAATTTGAATTAAAAAACCTGTGCTGACAGCTATAAATACTTATTATGTCGTAATTCTGAAATGGGTAGAGTTAGCTTTGACTGCAACATGGTCACTTCAGCTTTCTTTGATGATCTATTTCAGATTATTACAGACTACTTAGACCCTGCTTTATTGGATGGGTTTTTTTAATGTAGCAGAAAAACATGTTGTTAGCTATATTGATCAAAGACTGTATACATATGCAAATATATAAATATATACGTACATGCACAAGTATACATATATATATATATTGCTTGATCAAAATCCCAAAATTTCACTCTTTGGACTCAAATGTTTTAAGTTGCACCAGCTGTAAAGCACCTATTTTCTGGATGACAATTAAACACTTAATGCATGAAAGTATATCAGATATACAATTATTAGAAAACTGTTTTGAAAGTTTACTCAAATAAGGAAACTCATTTGAATTTAGATGTAAACAATCATAATAATTTTTATCCTGTCCTTTGAAATATTTTTACAACTACATTGTTAGCTACAATTGCTGATATAATGCTCTGAATACATCAGGTTTCTTATCGTCCACTTAAGACTGAAAGTTTCCAAATGGGAACCCTTCTGTGTGATGGTAACTTTTGTATCTTACATGATGTGGTAAAACCAACAATTTTTTTTTTCTTTTCTTACAGATTTGTAGCTGATGTGAAATTTCATTGGAGACCTAGAAAATTCCCAAAGAATCTACGGTTTTGGCAGTTCTCTGGCTACCACATGAAAACCTGAACAGATTTATAATACAAAATTTTGCACATTTTCTCTGGCAGTGAACACAGCATTTAGGCAGCCCCTTTCATCATAGAATTCATGAAAACAAAAATGATGAACAATAGAAAGAAAGAAGAAAGAAAGGAAGAAAGGGAGAAAGAGAGAAAGGAAGAGAGGAAGAGAAAAAGAGAGAAAGAACTCAATCCCAAAAATATTTGCACTTGACACAGAAAAAAAAACAAATTAGCCTTTCATTTTCCCCAGCTGCTTTCTCTGAGATCTTTCCCTGATCCAGGAAAGTTACACAAATGCTTCTTCTAACATAAGGAAAGAAAGGCAGGGTGGGCAACAGGGATAAGCTCAAAGAAGAAAAAGTCACCATCTTCAGTGATAACAGTAGCTTATGCCTGCTAACAATGTTTCTTGGGAAGTGCAGTTTCTCCCTGCTCTTCGAGCTTTGCAGGCACTAATTTTGTACACTATGAGTCACAGAGATGAAAAGTGTGGGCACTGCTCTGTAGCAAAGAGCATGCAGTGGAGCCAGGATTTTATTCCTCCTAGGAATTAAATGGGGAGGGGAGAGGAGGAGTATCCCAAAATTGGAATTTGGAAAGACACAGGCTGTTCATACAGAGGGAAAGGAAGGTGAGAACTAGCACACAAATTACAGTCAGAAGCTTGAAGATTTAAATCTCTCTGTGAGTGTAGGTGCAAACTATTGCAGTTTTTATGCCTTGGCTTAGAAAAGCAGTGAATTGATGGATGAAAAATCATAACCGAAAAGACAACAAAAAGATATAAACACAAACCAGCAACAAAAAACATCACAGGAAATCAGAGTAGGAGTAGTCTAGAGGAATAAAAGCAGGGAGAGGAGGTGACTTGTGGATGGTGCTAGAAATAAGTTAGAGGAAGCTAATATAATTGCAACAATTGCTCTCACAGATCCTTTCTCAGATATCATTTGCCAAAACAAACAAGATCATTTCTGGGGATAAAACAAAACAAACAAACAAAAAACAAAAAGGAAATGGGGATACTAGTTCTCTATCTCGCATATTTGAAGAAAAAATAGTGACCAGCAGAGGAGGCCACTTCCCTCAAGGAAGATGTGCAGGTAGAAAGGAAGATCATCCCTAGGTCAAGAAAATTAACCTATCCAAATTAGCTGAAAGGAGCTCCTTCCTCAAAACACATATTGATAAGCTCGAACACTTATAGTCATGAAAAGAAACTGGGCAATATAAACCAGGACACAACTATCACAAAGATACAAGCTATTTTTGCAGAATCTTGCCTACAGCATTAAAAACTTTTCCACCTAGTCAAAACAGTTTGTATCATTGCCTTGCAGGACAAAATTTGGCAGCATAAATTTATTTCCAGTGATTCTCTATGACCTTCCTAAAGGTAGAAATAGCTTCCTTCAAACTTGTTTACTCCAACATTCAGGATTGAAGCCAATGCTAGTTGTGCCCAGTAGGCACCTGTGGGATACCTGTTCCCTGAACAGCCATCCTTAAATGATAGAATTGTATGTGTAATTGTCTATATCATAAACAGTTGCTCCAAAATAGCACAGTATTTTAGAAGTGAACTGAAGTCTTGTTTAGCCACCCCGAAGGTAAATAATGAAATAATTCTGCCACTTCCTTTTGGAGATAAAGTTGGTCAAACATTCTGAAACTCTGCAGCAAACAAAAACTTAAAAATAGGGTATTTCCTTAGCAGGACTGCTTTATAATACTGATGAATTGATATTTGTTAGATAAAAATAGCCTCTGTTTGTGAAAGAGCAAGGAAGCAATTTCTCCCTCCTCCTCCTCGCCACACTGCCCCGCCTCTTTGTTATCCATTTCTAGATCTAGAGCCCTGCAAGCACAGCATCTCCTGTCCCCTCCTATACCTTCCTGACTCCATACAGGATATCCACTCCAAAGCTGTCTGCTTTCCTAAAACAAATTGTTTCAAGATTCTTATTTTTCTTTTATCTGTCTATAAAATGTCCTTCTGCAAACAATGTGCTTTCCCAAGGCTGAGACACTTGGCATCTCTTTGATACCTGAAAAAGACGTGTGCAGAAGCCAACATTTAAGCAAATACCACACTATGGAAGTGAGGCTGATAAGAACAGTCTAGAGGTATATACATAAAACTAAAATTTAGGTTTTCTCTTGAACATGTACATGAGAAACCTCTGTTCTCTATTTGACAAAACAGGAAACTACAGTCCTAAATTTAGTGCCTAAAAATAAGCAGTATGAGCACCCTTGCAGCCGTCAAGCCACTACACTGTTATTCTTCCAAACAGTTTAAAATGCCTATCTCTTGCAGACTTTTCAGTTTACCCAGGACCACCTTGCCAGCCCTATTATTGATCTAGAGAAGTTTTGGCAGCCACATCAAGCATGGGCGTTGTCATCTCCAGCAGGGCCTTGCAGGGCAGACTTATGCAAGTACCAAGACCAGCATTCACACTGGGATAAACTGCAACTAATCACTTAGTGCTCACAGATGGATTATGAGAATTAAATAGTTAAGGCTTTCATAGCATTTTTAACATATCTATGGCACTACAGCACTGCACAGAATGTCACAGAAATGCCTTTTCCAATAAAAGCAATCATGCTGCATGTTTACAAGAAGTCCCCACAAGGCATTCCTCTCATCTTCCTACTTTAATGTATTCAGTACCTCCAGTAACACTGAAAGGCAACACCTCCTTTCTGGATTTAAAAAAAAAAAAAAGCCAAGAGAAAAAAGCTGGTTTAGACATCTGCAGTCATACTTACTGTCTTGAACAGTTCTTCCTGTCTAAGGTGAGGTACGCTGGATATGGCTGACGAAAAGCCACTTGTAAAAAAGGCTAAAATATGTAACAGAATCAACTGCATTTTGCCCTGTCCTTATATATTTTAGTAGCATAAATACAAGAAGACATTATCACTTAAGGTACAGAATCACAGAATGGGTAAAGTTGGAAAAGGCCACAATGGATCTTCTGGTTCAACCTCCCTGCTCAAGCAGGACCATCCTTGGCCACCACATTGCACAGGATTGCATCCAGCTGGTCCTTGAATATCCCCAGGGAGGGAAACTGCACAACCTCTCTGAGCAACCTGTTCCAGTGTGCAGTCACCTACACAGTAAAGTTCTTCTTCATATTTAGGTGGAACTTCCTGTGCATCAGTTTCTAGCCTTTTCCTCTTGTCCTGTTGCTTGGCATCACCAAGAAGAGCTTGGCTCCATCCTCTTGACACCCTCCCTTCAGATACTTACATGATTAGTGTATTCTCTTTATCTGCTTGAAAAGGTGTTTTGATAGATTACTTAAGTAAGCTCTGTGAGTCTATAAAAAATACAGTCTTAAAATTGCTATCCATTAACCTCAGGGACAGAACAATTAAGAGTGCTGGAAGGAGCAAGAATTGAGATTCTCCTTTTCTAGTTTGCTTAACTTGTGAAAATACATTCTTAATGTCACATCATTTTGAGCAAGTAGGTACAAAAACATTTGTAAAAATAATCCTTTGTATTAAGATACTAAAAACATTTCAACCAGACAATACAAATCATGCCTAGGAAACATCCTTCTGTCAAAAAAAAAAAAAATACAGTTTATTCTGACAGTTTCTGAGGATCTTTGATATCAAAATCTCTTTATAAGACACTGACAGTCATCAAGTGGATGTTTGTCAAAGTACATTTTCTAGATGTCTAAATAAAACTGGTTTACTTTGATGAGTTTTATAGTGATAGCTGAAGGAAGAATACAGGCGTTGCTTCTATTTGCAGCTCTTTACTTCAATGGCTTGCAAATTTGCTTTAATGCTCCACCTATTTTTGTTGTGTTTTTTGACAATTAATTATTAAAAACATCATAAAATGCTGCAATCTCTCAATCTGTATTTTAGGAAAAAAATTATACACACTTCTCTGGCTTGCACACATTTGACAACAGAAGTAGTAATTATGAAGATGGGATGGCATAAGGTGGTCACACCAGAGGACAACCTCCAGGGCAGGTAATAGAGAGTTTAAACCTATTCCTTTGAAATACAGGAAAGCCCTGGCATTGATTTCAATGGGAAAAGGATCAACTCATCTAAGAAAGGCTTTGACTGAGACAATGAGCTGCCACATTCCCCACTGCCTCACATGCTGAGAGGCAGGGAGCAGACTGACACACCTGCACTGACACTTAATTGCTTCCTGCACATGTTTTGGGTGCACAGAAAACCTGCACACATTCCACAGAAGTCCCTTCTGTCTGTCCTCTTTAATTACATTTGGACTGGGGTGGGGCCAAGTTTTGGCCTGCAAGACATATTCTTTTTTTTTTAAATCAAAATAAGTATTATGAAAATGAACCTTCTTTTCTTACATAGCTCAAATAAAACACGTTTATTTTGAAACTTAGTGGAAGACATAGCTAAACAAAGTTAATCTACTTACAAAAGTACCAAACTGTGTTATCAATAGTTACATCTCACAAGCTAATCCAAATAGTTTAGAAAAGAGGGTTACTGTGCCCAGCATTTTTTATAAATATTTATCTCAGTTTACACAAACCAGGATTTAGGGAATGGAAAAAAAACGAAGCCATCTCCATGTAGTGACATTTTTACTCTGTTTTCTCTGTATTTATAATTTAACTGATGAGGATAAATTGACTTGTTCTTCATTAGTAACCAGTCAGAAAAAAAAAATAACTTGGCTGCTAAGTACAAGCTGAAGCATAAATAACCCTGCAAAATGCCTGAGGAAATTAAGTTAGTGAGCTGAGCTAAAAACAAGGGACTATGAAGAGTTCCTTATCTGTAAGGAGCACACGAAATAACTGTGTGTGTGCTGATGGGAGTCAAAATGACAGACCCCAACACCACTCACCCACACCAGAGGCTCCTTCTGCCCAGCAACCAGAAGGCAAAGAGTTTCTTTGCACCCCTGATGCCACTGCCGGTTCCTAATCCAGACTGCACTCCCCTCAGACTTGCTTGCAGAGTGCTACACTGATGGGGTATATTACCTAAATAACATTTCTGAACAGATATAAGTGGCTGTATTCTAGGTGAGACACCAAGGACCTCTAAAGCTAAAATTCATAGGCTGCTGCAGCATTGGCTGAAGACCTGACCCAGTTCTACCATACCCAGAGCAGAGGGTGAGACAGGAAAACACATCCATGGTTGTGCAGAGAATAGGGGAGTGTCCTTAAAGCCATATGTACAATCCAAAACGTTTACGTCTAGGGGCACACATCTGCATTCCAAACACTGTGAGAGGAGATGGTTTCCCTAAGTCACAGGCACTTTGTTTTTTGCAATATTGGCAAATCAAACTGTTTCATGAATACTCAGGTCCCAGAGAACCATAAAAGCTAACTTTAACGATTTTTTTCTTCAGTAGAAACAAGAATGAACAACCTTCTTATTGAATCACAGTTTATGAGACATGAAAATAAAGCAATTTTTTGTCTTTATCCTGATGAAGAAACACTTGCACTGAGAAATTATGCAGTTTTAAAGTTACAAAGAAGTATTTTAGCTAGAAGAGCTGTAAAGTTGAGTGTCGAAAAGGGTGTTTTTAAGATCTACATTTAATCAGATATAATTTTTTTAAAAAAATTACTTTATTTTCATTTGGCACAGGATCCGGTCTACAGCATTGTCAGTTATCTGTGTCGCCTGGAAGGAACTCTGGGTAAGTCACAGGAAAAAGGTGGGAGCATTGTCGTGGTTTCCTGATGGCCAGAACACTACAGTATTGTTTTGCTTTGCTTTTTTTCCTTTAGTTTTTAATTTTTTTTTTTATTTTAAGAAGAGGTTATCACATCATGTCATAATTATTTCTGCAACATCCTCTTTCCATACAGGAGCTGATGTGCTATTTATTGACTTTGAAAACTGCATCAATATACACATGCAACTCAGTACTGTTAACTCTAAAAAACAAATTCTAATCACCCAGTAATGTTGTTTTTTAAAGATACTTCTGGTACAGCTTTGTCTGCTATTTCACTAAAAATTCTATTTTAGTTTTATTTTTTTATAAGTAGTATCTTAAGTTCTAACTATTTCACTTTTTGTCTAAGTATGTATTATTACCTCAGTTCTATTGAAACACAGAATTCTATCATTTAACTATAAATGAGCTGAGGTATATATTGGTAAATTAAATGTCTCTTGAAAAGGTTCAAGAGACTGTATAAACAGAGTTTGCAGAAAGTTAATAGACATATTGGTTTTAAACAAGCTCTGAGCAGAGACAGATGGTGCCATATACTGAACCTGAAAAGATACAGGGAAGAAATAGGCAGTGCTTGGTATATATAATTATTATGGATTTTGTTGGATTTGTCTCCCCCCCATTTATTTGTAGAGGACATACAAAGTTAAAAAATTAACATAGTACTTTAAGGAACATTTAACAGCATCAATGAAATATTTTCCCAGGTTCAAAGAGTCAGTTGAGCTTTGTTTTTTGGATTGTTTTTTTAAGGACTGAGACATGGGAAGAATCCATGTGATTCAACAGAATTTCAATGTTGAATTGCAATCTATGAGGACTGCTGCTGTGAGTAGGGGAGAGATCCAACACTTCAAGAATATAACAGATCCAACATTCGACATATTCCTTTAATGTGTGAAAAACTGCCTTGTTAGCGAGAACAGATTCAATATTTCAGTGCAGTATGAACATTATGGCCAAGATATTTAAATATCTGACTGCTAAAACTTACAACTAAGTCTGAATTAGACACTTCAAATAAAAGTAGTTTGATTCAAGAAAAAAAAAACAACCAAACAAAAACTCAAATAAAAATACAACTGAACTAAGAAAACCAATTAAAATGATCCAGAGGTGGCCTAGATAAGGAAGGTAAAAGCCAAGAGGCATGTACAGTAACAGTCTCAAACCCTGAAGGCTGAACGCTGAAGTAGGGACACTTGAGAGTGACCATTGGGATAAAATTTCCATAAAACAATTTCTTCCTCCTTTTTTTTTTTTGTCACACTGAATTGCTTAATGAAGGATCACAGCAGGATTACATGGGTAATGCTATGTCATCTCCTCCCTGTTCTCTCATTTAAAGGGAGAGTAAAAACAAAATCTGACAGTTAAAATAAAATAGGCTTTTACTCTATGTACTTATATATAACATATGTCATATATATTTGAGGGGATATCAGACTTAGAAGAATCAATTATCAACTGAAATCTCAGACTCAGTTTTGAGAGGAAAAAATATGGTCATGAGAGCAACAAGGGTTATTGGGAGTATGTATTCTTTCTCCAGGTTCCAAAGCAGTGCTTTTTAGCTAATGGATCGTTACCACTTCATGGAGATGTCTCCTTATTTTTTGTCAACTCTATTCATCATAGTGCTATGGAACCTTTGTCTTACAGAGCTTTTACAGCAGAAGTGCCTGTAAGTAATGCCTTTAAGGAATCCTGTTTTCAATCCCTGTTTCTCTAAACATAGGCCATTCTTGCTACATTACCTGGGGTTCACACCCAGACAATGAGTTACTACCATCAAGCGTGTGTGTGTACATCAGTCAGATGGCAACTGACTGGCTACCTCTCTTAGCATACCACAAATTCAAGGTAAGGGAAACTTAGAAAAACTGCTAACACAAAGCATTTGAATGTAGTTTATTCCATGGTGTGTAGGTAAGGAATACGCAGGGTCAGTCGTAAGCTTTTTTACGCTTTCTCTCTGCTAAAACTGCCATCGAGCCCTAAAGGAAGAAGGTGAATTCAAAATGCTGCAGAATGGCTGGTCCCTTTCTTGCTTCTATTCAGCTATGTATTCCCTATTTACTAGCACAAGTATAGTATCAGCATTTATCAACTCTTGTTGATGCAGAATGAGACAAGCGTGTTTAACAGATACGCATCCAGAATTTTCCTCAGTTCTTTGTAGGAGTTTTAGGAGTCTAATTTCAAAACTAACAAAACACTATTTCTTGACACAGGTGAGCAGGAATGGTTTTATTGCATACTTCCCATATTTCCCCATGAACAGGTGTTGCTCCACCTAGGAAATGCTGAGTGGTGATTAGTGATCAGGCTGATAGCTATGGATGTACCCTATTATTTATAACAGGTCTCAGGAGAAAAAAAAGTTCTGTGGGAATGGAGTGTAGGAACAGTCCATCATGGGGACAAGGGTAAGCTGAATCATGTCCAAGGAAAAAAACTTGGACGAGCACTTCTATGTAGTGTTATTTTCAACACATATGCTAATAAACACAATAGAGTGTAGAAAACATGTGGGCATGTGGGAGGGAAATGTATTTATTATTTGAATGAATTTCAGTCTGCATGCAATTCTGTGAAGATAAATAAATGTTTCCTGACTTTACTAAGGGATGAAACCTATTTTCTAGATCATTCTCCGGAACTACTAAACCAAAGGTAATATGTAGATAGGATGAAAACTGTGTTATTCAGTGTAGCAATTGCTTGAGAATAAAAGCACCAAATGCTTAACATGACTCAGTTAGAGGCAGTTGCTACATTGAATAACACAGACTCCAAGACCAAAAGGATCAAGGCAGTATCTCAAGTCAACAAGTAATGGCCAATGCTGTTTCCCACCACATGAAAATAGAGTGGTCAGGAGACTCTTCTTTTTCCTGCCATCAGCAATTTTGCCCCAAATACTGCACAGGTTAGCTCACACTCCCATAAGAACTCTCTGCTATCACAGCACACACAGATTTATATACAAAGATAAATTGTTCTTGAATTGTATAGATCAGTTTTCCTTTTTTTTCATGCTATCACTTCAAATTATGAGGGTGGAGAAGAGCTGGACTAAAACTGTCCATTCCCAGGCAAGTCTCATCAGCAACAGGGAGTTTCAAGCTTGAACAGTGCAGAGTTCAACAGAAAATGCAGACAAGATTGCCAAATTCAGTTAATATGCATAAATACAGACAATATAACCCTAGTTTGGATCTGTGGAAACTGCTGAGTTGCAATAACATAAATTAAACAATTAAAATTATTTTAAACAAAACCAGATGATTTTCAGATGAGGGATTTTGCCAGCAAACCATGCTTTTACAGTCACAGAGGTGAGATTATCACAGGGAGCAGTGTGGAAAGAATTGCCTCTGATGGTCTGGCTACATTTTATGAAGGAACTAATATGTGAACCAAAGTCAGTAGGAAAATGGGAGACCAGAGCTTGCAAAACTGAAACAGAAGATACCTACAGAAAAAAATCTCTCTTAAACATATGCTGGGTAGAGCTTTTCAGAAGGGTGCGAATCTCAGCAAGGCAAGGGATTACATTACTGAAAAAAGCAAAAAGGAAGACTTCTTCTGGGAGATTCAGAAGCCCAGGAAGATGTGGACACCAGTATTTCCTCTCTCCTCTTTATTTTTTTGCTTTGTTTTGGGAGGTTGGTTTGATTTCTTTTTCTTTTGGGGGGTGATGGTGGTGGTGGTGGTGTAGTTTCTTTGGTTTGGTTTTCCTAAATTGGACTAACATTTTTTGCAGTCAGAATGAACATCTCTGAATTGCAAGATGGAGATGATATCTAACTGTTGCTTTCACAACAGGTGAATAGTTGTGCAAGTTCCCAGGATCTAACTCCCAGACAGTCTGGTTAAGATGTTTCTTGTGAAAGTTGTTCTCTTTCCCATGGGAATTCAAAGAAATTCAAACTCTAACAGAAAATAAGAGGAAAACAAAAGCCCTCAACCATTCTTTCTTCCATTCCAGAACTCCCAAATTATCTAAATTTGAAGTAGTTTTAAAGCCAAAGCAGAGCCAAAGATACTCATTTTGGAAACCGCTTCACAGTCAAAGGAAAAAGGAAATGAAACACAGTAAAGGAAGGGGAAGCAGAAAGCAAACAAGGTTCAGTAAGAACTTATCAATCACCAGCTAGCACTGGGACATCCTGTGCACTGACAGCTACTGAAGACATCAGCTTTTCTGAAACAAAGGTGAGAAAAAACAAAAAAGTGTTAAAAAAAATAGAGAAATGAGATGAAAAGAAAGATGCCAGAAAATTTCCTTCCAGAAAGTAATAAGGTAGATATGGAGGATTCTTGTACTACAAAAACTTGAGAGAGCAAAGGACTTTTATGGCCAGATATCAAGTAACATATGCAGCAAATTGGTTATGCATGAAGGAGTCCCTCAAAAACTAACAGAGTTCTCGGATTTCACCCAATAGTAAATTTTGACCTGTGGTATTTTTAGCTGTCTGTTGTTCGCTGTTGTAGCAGTGATGTGATGTGCCTATAGTTCTGTCAGCAATTCATACTGCAAATACTCCCTGCATTAAGAATCCTGTCAGAATTACTGACCACAATGCAAACATCATGCCTAATGCTGCATTGTCGCACTTCGTTGTGCCACTCTTGTTGGTATGGTGGGTTTCAGTGCATAGACATTATCTTCTCAAAGAAGAAATGCAAACCCCTTGCACTTCACACACTCTGAATAGCCCAGCAAATCATATGCATGAGGAAGTGGCATTCCTTTGATCTGACCATGCAACCAGCAGTTTGTTTGAGCCAGTGTTGTATCCTGCCTTAACCAGGCAGACTAGACCTGTGCCCTGCAGTTCTCTGGCTCTGAGCTTCTCAGCGCCATCATGCCTTTCCTCTGCTACCTCCCTTCTGCCATCCAACCCAACTCAGGGAAGTAAAGGATGAAATCTCTCAGAGCTGTCATGCAAAGGGTGCATGGGCACTGCTAAAATGTTTTTGAGATAAATAAATAAATAGAAGCCTTGACCAGCAGCATATTGCAAGTAATGGATTTTTTATTTCTTTTTCCTCCACAAATATTTTCAGAGTCACTTTCTGGCGCAAGAGTAGTCTACTAGAAGGATCCTGCTCAAGTTGCTGCCTTTGGGAGTAGTTCCTAAATAGCACTCAACTGCAGCAAAAGCCAAGGCCTGCCCCCAGCTATACTATCTCCACCATGCATATTTGCACATACAGTTGAATGTATGACTCCCTCCCCACTGGTTTGTGATTGCAAACTAACTCCTCTTCCTTTGGTATTAGACCTTTCACATAGTTCTCTGCACTCTAGTCCATTCCTGTGGGGCTTCATAAGAGAAAAATACATGACCTCTTGCTACTGCAATAAATCCTTCTCAGCAGGTCTCACTTTTGCCTTCAAAGCTCCTCTATCTGATCATATCATCAAGCCTCTTCCTTATCAGCCTGTGTCATTCAACATCTCACCTCTTCCCATCCTCACTTCTGCATTCCACCACTTAGGGCCTTCCTTTCCTCTGTTGAGCTGTGCCAATGACCAGGAAGGGAAGCTGGCAAGCAAACGTGCAACCACCACAAAGCAGGAAGAAAGCAACAATGGAGACGAAATCCACCCATCTAGCTAAGTTACAAAACCATATTGTTAGCCACCCTGGTTCCCTGACCCCATTTAAGTTCCCTTACGAGGAAAGAACAAACTAAATGTTTCCATCCCTGGTGAGGAAGGAAGAGAGAGATATCATTGTTGTTCTGACACTTGGGAAGTGCTCAGATACAATGGCAATGAGTGTTAATACAAGATCCTAGGCAGGCGGATTAGGACATTGTCCAAAAACTGTTTCACTGTAAGAGAGAAATATGCCAGCCCATCAACGAGCTCTGGTTGGGGGCACAAGAATAGTTGTATGGGCTGAAGGAAGAAGCATGTAATTCATATGTTAAAGTTTCACTGCCAGCTTTGACAGCTTCACTCCTTCCATTCATCCAGTCATCAAACTTATTTCTTAAAATTTCATGCAACGTATAAGGCTTGCATGCTTGTGCTAGCTTGTGACACCCTAAAATACAAAACTGCAAAGCCTTTTCTGACATGCCAGCCTGTGAGAGCACTGACATGTGAGAAAGTGTTCAGTCTATAGATGCTCTTTCTGAGTTTCTATGCAGATTTCACTCACTATCTTTGAAAATTTAAAGGGATAATGTCTGGCAGTTCAACTCAGGCATCCAAGCCTTTTTTGCCTTTTTATTTTTTTTTTCTGTTTGGTGTGAGTAATGATGATCATTTTAAGACTTTGTTGAGTATTTTTTTCAATTAGCAAACAAACTTACTAGCTCTGACTGTAGCTTTCAAACTTCAGCAGATCTCTGTTAAGGTCTCTAAGCCTGCATATTAGGACAGAAGTAGAAGACAATTAACCAGTTTATTTGTAATCCAGACACTGCACAAAGGAGTTAAATGTTTAAAATATGACAATGAAATGAAACGATTAACCATTTTTCTTTTTTTTTTTTTATATGCAGAAACCTACAAATTTTAAATAGAAGGCATGCCAGCCTCTGTAATACAAATAAAAGGCTGCCAACAGGGAGTCTGCTTTTCTTAGTTCCATTTTACGAAACTCTTATAAGTAGTCCTGGAGGTCACAGAGTCACAGAATATGCAGAGCTGGAAGGGACCCACAAGGATCATTGAGTCCAACCCTCAGCACTCAATAGGACCATTTCCAAGAGTCACATTATATGCCTGAGAGTAACATCCAAATGCTTACTAAACTCTGTCAGGCTTAGTGCTGTGAACACTTCCATGGGGAGGCTGTTCCAGTACACGACCATCCTATGGGGGAAGAGCCTCTCTCAAATATCCAACCTAAACCTCTCTTGACACAACTTAAGGCCACTCCCTTGGGTCCTGTCACAGGTAAAGTAGTACCAGAAAATCCCTCCAAGAAAATCACCACAAAGACATAAGTAAAAAAAAAAAAAAATTAACATATTTTTTCACTACCAGGTAGAAAATACGCAAATTTGAACAATACACAATAAACAGTGGTAGGTATAATGGAACTTTTTTTAAATCTTCTATTTATAATGCTTCTGGCAAGGGATTCTTGTCTCTTTTTTATAAAGCTTCTACGAATCTTAGACAAAATCATATGGGGAGTGTGGATGAAAAAGCAACAACAAAACCTTCTAGAGTTTTGATTTGTGTATTTTAACTGCTCTACACTCTCCTAAGAGATATTGGATTGAACTATAAGAAATTCACAGGACCTGAATCCATACTTTTTATAGAATATATATTCAGTTTCTCCTTTTGGCAATATTCTCCTATTGAGAACACACAACCTATACTATTTCAGTAAGTAGAACTGTCGCTTTTTGGCTGCAGATCATCCTAGAAGGTTACAATGTTTTGCTTTCTTTCATATATACTTTCTTTTCTTACAACCTGGGGGGCAGACAAGGATCTTGCAGTATCATCTCCATTTAGAGCTACTTATTGCTATATGTTATCAGATATATTTGTAGATTCTGTCCTTCACTTTCTCCTCTCTGTGTTAGATCTCATGGAAAATGATCAAGTGACATAGTTCAAGTTATGTATGAGTTTTGGACTGTGTATAAACACAATCACAGAAGCCAATTATGCAGGCTTGTGCCAAATTATGTTGATGAAAAAACAAAGGTTACTGTATTGATCAACACTATGGGTTGTTCAATAGCGATTACTACACTTTTTAACCCTTCTGTTAAGCCCAGGGGAAAATTCTTCTATGAAGAAAAAACTCCCCAATATTTACTTAAAGCAATCCTTAGTATTAGAAAGGGAGCATCAAATCTGACTAATCTAAATAGCATCAATCACCTATCTTTACTCTTGCCGACTAAAAAACCAAGAGCCTCCAGGCTGTTGTAAAACCAAAGCTGTTACTTTGCCAATATTTTCCTCACTCTGCTAGACAGCCCACAGTATTATTGAGTTTGAATCTGTTTTTTCATGGTGTTCCCAGGAACTGAGCATGAGGGCTTATGCCAATCTGTCTTTTCCTGATCTCTCTTTCCAGGCAGGCTGTCCAAGCAACACAGAAGAGATGGCGCCATATCTCCATGTTTGTGCCCACACAGCCAGGACAATTAGAGCGAGCTTTAGGGTCTACTTTAGCTCTCAGAGCTTGGCTGGCATTCCTGTAAGAGAAATTACTCTGTCTGGTTTATACAACTATCATGTATGATGCTTAAAGTTTAAAAATGTGCTCATTTACTAAATCAACAGTTGTGTAAAGGGTTTCCAAAAAGAAAACAAACAAACAAACAGAAAAACAACACCAAAACAAACAAAGGAAACTGCACAGCTATTTTGGTGTTTCATCTTTGTTCACAGTTTGCAAATAAAAGCCAAGATTTGTTGCTACCGTAAAAGCAAACAGACAGTTGAGAAAATATTTTGGGTTTTCCACCCTGGAATACATAACTTCCTTTTTATCAGTGCATATTATTGATTGTTAAGTAGTATCAGCTGTGCAGACACAAATATTACCTATTGGTGAAGCACTTAGTCTTGGTGGCATTATCTTTTTTTCCCTTTTCCCTATTTTTTCTCTTCACTTAAGCAGCTTTTCTCCTTTGAAGATCACTAGATCACCAAATAGCAATCCACTCCTAAGTACAGTCAAAAGATGCCCTAGATAAAAGGTCTGGGTTATGATTCACAATATGTGCAATGAACATACTATTCAGGACATTCTTCACTGATAACATTGTATTGCATATTCATTTGCAACATGGATATATGATGAATATGATGATTTTCAGAAAAATATTGAAAAGAGTTTCTTATTTCTATCATTTGAAAAAAAAAAAACCCTACAAAAAAATTAATATCAAAGCTGGAAAATTCAGAATTGTGAATATATTGGTATGTTGGGTGCTGCTCCAGAAAGGATTAGAAATTATCTGGAGGAGTACAATATTCATTACTGAACTTTACTAGGAAAACCATAGCACTGTGATATTAACAGTTTTTCCAGGCCAGATGAGAAGAGGTGTTAGACCAGAGCATGGCATGGAGGAGGTTTAGGTCTAGGTCTGAAAGCAAATTGAGAAAGAAAGGGTGCTGCTCACAAATTGGAAAAAAAAAAAAAAAAACAAACAAAAAAAACAAAAACAAAAAAAAAAAAAAAAAAAAAAAAAAAAAAAAAAAAAAAAAAAAAAAACACCAACAAAACCCAAAACACACCAAAAGGGGCAGCAACCAAGGGGGATAGACAGACCAAATCTTTTTAACAGCTGAATCATAAAATCATAAAACGGGTAAGATGAATCTTCTGGTCATGGCCAGATTGGCTTCAGTGGTCCCATCCATTCAACTTTAATACGGTCTGTGCTAGAGCACATAAAGTTACAGACACTGATTCAGCCTCCCTGGCAAACAAGCCAAAGCACTCGCAGGAAGGGCAGTAAGCAAGTAATTATTCATCATGTACAAATGGTTTGCCAGTTCAGTACAGCAGAAGAAGTGTAATGGTGACATTCCAGCCAGGCTAATCTAAGGTTAATCTAAGTTTGCATTCAGTCACATAATTAATTAAAATACAGTATAAGATACATCATTATTATTAAAGTGTTTTTTGAGTCTGCATTGAAACTGCAAGAATTATTTATGTAAGAGATAGGAGTCTTTAATATCTAGACTGTAAAGTACCAATTGGGTAAGAGAAAATATATATTTAAATGAAAGAGTGTAACAATAATTTTGGACTTTCTTTTCCATTACAAAAGCAACATAACATCCTTGCTCTGGAAATCAAGTCCTATAATATAGAATATAGAATCATTCCAAGTGATTCCACCAAACACCTTGGGATGACATGCTGTAACAATAACCAGAAACAAAGGGAATGTCACAGAGATAGAAAAGTCACTACAGTCTTTTCCTTAACTCACGAGCACAATTTTAACAAGGAGATTTTACAATTCATCAGTACCTCTTTCTAGACTACAGACAGCTGACCAGGTCTGTGGTACTGGTTTTCAGGGCTTTTTTAATTATTATTTTTAAACAATTACATTGTGATATGAAAATATAATGTTTTCAAAATATAACAAGGACCTAAAGCATATTTTGATGAATATGTACTAATGTGCCTTCAACATTCAATTACTGACACTTAATTAAAAAATGTCAGCAGTCTGAAAGACAGATTAATTGATGGCATAGGTTGATAGTTGCAAGTATAACCTCAAAACCAAGAATTTTTAAAATTTTTAATTTTTAAACTGGCCACAGAAGTTAATGATTTCCTTGAATTTTCCTTGAATCATATCTCAAGAATACACAGCTTATTGCCCCCTTCCCTTTCAAAAGCATCTAGATATCACATGTTATCCATGGCTTTGATATGTGGAAGAAGTAAGGAGAAACTCAAAAAAAAAGTACAAAATAAGTAGCACTCAAAACCTTTGAGAGCAATTTAGACAGTAAAAAACATTATGCAAACAGAAATATTTAGGTCTTAGTTTTAACAGAAGCTTTTTTTGTTACACATCATACAGTAGGCTGAGAAATTGCACAATAAATGAAGCTATTACATGAAATAATAATAAATTTTTTCCAATTTTAGTAGAAATTAATAGGCCATAGGCCATGATTGAAAAATCAAATACAGATATGTCATAGAATCATAAAATGGTTTGGGTTGGAAATTACCTTAAAGATCATCTAGTTCCAATCCCCATGCCACGGGCAAGGACAACTTTCACTAGACCGGGTCGCTCAAAGCCCCATCCAACCCCCTTGAACATTTCCATAGATGGGCACATCCACAGCCTCTCTGAGCAACCTGTTCCAGTGCCTTCCCACCCTCACCATACACAATTTCTTCCTAATATCTAAACTAAACCTTCCCTCTTTCAGTTTAAAGCCATTCCCCCTTGTTTTCACTATATACCCATGTAAAAGCTCCCTCTTGAGCATTCCTGCAGGCCCTCTTTAGGTACTGAAAGGCTGCAATAAGGTCACCCCAGATCCTCTCTTCTAGAGGCTGAACAACCACAACTCTTAGTCTTTCCTGGGCTTTGCCTTCCCTTTTTCAACTTTTCTCAGCCGTTCCTTTCCTACATAAAAAAGATCAAATCGTAAAGTTGTGGAAATGACATTTGAGAGAGAAGTAATGCCAAAAAAAAAAAAATCCTGGACATCACACTAAACTAAATATTACCAGTTATTACACACAAGATTAGGTATAATGAGAATAGTAAAAGAAATGTTTAAGAAGAGTGATTCTAAAAAGTGAACTTGGAAAGGGAGTATGACAAGTATAAAAACATGAAATTTAGTACTTGATTGCAGAAAAAAAAAAGACCATCTGAAATCAGATCAATCAAGGCCAACTAATGAAAAGTGAAAACATCAAGCTCTGAAAGTATACAATTGTTCAGATGTCTAACATGTTTTTTTTATGCTTTTATACTGTATCCATTTCATTAGCTGTATTCCAGTAAATTAAGGTTTGCATAAAAAGCTTTGCAGTGTTTTTTTGATTATGTGAGTTCTTTCAGATCCCCTGCAGCAGCATTAAAATTTAACCATTTCTTGTTACTAAAGAGAAGTTGTCCTAATTAATATTGGTAATTGATTATAATTAACATTACACAGCATAGGTAACATGACACTGGCACTGGTATTGGCTCTAAAGATTTACTCAAAAACCAAACACAACACATGAATGATAGAATTTTCTAACACATTTGTTCTGTTTTATTGTTTTCCTGTTGCAAGCCACTTTGCTTAAAATATGCAGATGCCTAATGGAAGAACAACTTTACAGACAAAAATGTGACAGGATTGAGGAGAGAGATGTGAAACGTACTCTAAGAAGTGGTGTGTTTTCCCAGTATGACAAACAACTTGGGGACACAACATAATGGAGAAGAGGACACCAAAGGAGAGATGGAAGCAAGGGAAATTGCAAAAACTGAACACTAACTGAAAGTATCATTTGGAGGGACTTCAAAGCAAGCCATGAGACTCTGCAGATACCACCATCTGCCACATCCTTCTAAAGATTTGAACTCTCAAGGGGCTACTTCCTGCAAGACATGAACATCTTCACAGAAGAGATTAGAAATACATCATGAATTATCTCATCCTAACTATTTATGATGATAAACTTGCCAAGTACATTAAATTTGCATAAAAGGATGTGGTCACCTTTGATAAGCCACCTAGTTCTTGATTTCTCGGTGAAAAAAATTGAATTGAACACATTTAGTAAGAGTTCTCCAAATAATCATTGAGCAAACAATCCTTCACAGAATTACCACACTGTGATCTAGCTCCGAGATTTTGTAAATATGCTTTTTCATTCACAGCGTAAGTTTAGGTTGCCAGCTATTACAACATAGTGCATCTCTCTAAATGAATGAGAAATATCAATCTCAACTTGTAAAACAATAAATCTCTCTTATAATGTCACTTAAAAGGGAAAACCCACAGCACTAGTATTTTGAATGATAATCTGTGGTGGAATCATCTGTATGCATTGCAGTTCCCTGTATCAACAATGGAGGTTCTGGGTGAAACTTCAATAAATTTCATTTTTCTTTAAGTTTTTATGCAGACATAGCTAACATTTTCATGTTTGCATTGTGACAAGACTAAAAGGGAAAACCTGAAGGGTATTCAAATCTGTGCAATCTAGTTAACATTTGTTGATAAATAATGTATTAGCTTTTCACTGAATTACTACTTCAGAATAGTTTTTTAGATACAGCTTAGGCAAGCTTTAAATGTAAATCATCGAGGCAATACAAGTTAACTAAGTACATCATCTTCACTGCAGGATATTATCCAACCTTGAACTTTCATGTCAGGTCACAACAAATTTCAAAATGTCCTTTTAAAGACACTGTATACTGCTCCAGGAAACCGTTCTGCTTTTACTGTTCCCTTTGGGTTAGTAATGTCTATAAAACTGGTATTTAAACATTCGCCTGTTCATGGTCAGTCAGACTGGTATATTTGCTAGAAAGTCACTTCTGAAAACCTTTTCCTTCCTAAAGCTAACTTTCACTGTTTACTGTATCATTCTCCTATTTCCCTGAATCCAAAAGCAAAGAATGGAAAAATCTGGTAAAACAAAGGGAAGCATACCTTGAATGCACATGTTGTCTGAATGTGTGCATCCTTTTTCCTTCCTCTTCCCCAAAGTGCCATGGTTTCCCTTTAATTATTTCCAGATAGCACGTTCAGAGTCTTCAGTGAAACCAGCAAGTCACAGACAAAATCTCAAATATATTTCACAAGAGGGTTTCTGTGGGATGGAAGAGGCTCAGCCCCAGCCGAGGGTCTGCTACCCGGTACTGAGCTCCACTTTAAACAGGATTTACAATCTTCCTCCAAAATGCCTGTTGTACTCCAGGTTAATGTAGATCTACCCCTCTCTAGTGACTGGTCCCTGTGAGAATAATAGTTACTTATTGATAGCTAACTGGAGTTTCCTTCAGCTTTTCCTGTTGGTGCTGAGGATTCCAGGTGCTGTGCATGCAGCTGCCCAGGAGCCTGTGGCCATCAGCACTGCCATATTGAGGGCTGCCCTCTGCCAGCACTTGATTAACGAGAGCAGCCTACACAATCCTTCAGCTTAGAAATTAAATGTATTGGCTGATGGAGGAGCAAGGCAAACAGGTATTTACGAAGCATCAACAAGAGCCTGTAGCCCCAAACATTCTGGCCCTGACATGACAGTGCCTCATTCAGGCATGGAAGCTGCCTTCAAGGTGTAGGGCTGTCCTGTGGAAAACCTGACTGCATTCCCACTCAGGCTTTTCCTTAATCAGCTTCTGAAAAAGCCCAGTAGCTGCACAGAGACTGACACAAGTGCAACAGACAAACAATATATTTACAATCTGCTAGGTATTGTGGTGACAGAGCACCTCAGAGCTTGTAACACCCCATCCCACACTTCACTCTATCCACAGGCTCCAGAGGAATACAGGGGAGCAGAACAGATTTTGCAGAGCTTGTGGCCTTCTGATGAGGCCTGGGGCCCTGGTCTAACAGCCTCATCCCTCCTCCAAAAATATGACAGGATTACAAAGGAAGGCTAACAAACAAACCAGTATCCTTTGATGAGGGTGCGGGCAGGAGAGTATTTGACAGGTGTTCAGGCCATCACCTAACACTGAAGATGCAACAGGGTTGCATCTCAAATGCACAGCATATAGAAAGCAGATAAATGCAACGCTGAAGAATTTTCAGCCAGACGCTATAACACAACTGAAGAGTCTTATATTTGAGAAGAACTTGGTAAAGTCTTTCTGTCACCACAATAAATAGATAAACCCACATTCACCACAGTCATCACCTTCCTTGCAATTCCCCCTGCAATTACATGGTGGAGTCCCAGCTTTCCAGCCCAAATCACTTTACCATGCAACTGCTTGTGTTGTGAGAGCTTTCTTTAATGGATTCATGCTCAAAGCATAAAAGCCAAGCAGCCATACACATTTCAATATTTAAAAGCATAAATAAAAATCTTAATACATCGCAGATGTTTCATTTCCTCCAGCCCTTGTCAATGATTGAGTTGGTGCTGATGTAGATGATTTTTTAAGATGAGTGGTCAGCTTGATGCTGAAAAAAGTTTAGATGTCTGTGAATCTCAAATACAGTTCCTAGAAATAAATAAATCATTAAGTAGATGTGAGGGAGACAACTATGGATGTAAGCGGCTGTTATTTTGCAAATTTATTTTATGGCCCAAAATGCACCCACAGGTTTTAAATGCAACACAGTGTGAAACAGACAGTAACATTTTGTCAAGATATATAAAACCCTGTAGACATAATTATTTCAATCTCATTTTCTTAGCAAAAGAATTCAAATGTTCATGCAAATAAATTGAAGGAATCCATACTTTATATGGTACTGCTGCTATTGAAACTAATGAAGAACTTGCTATTTATTTCAGCAGAACTCAGATTTGTTAGCTGCATCCATTCATTGCTTATTAAAGCAGCAAGTTATCATTTACCATACCAAGCAAATAAAGCACTATACAGAAAGTGTGTCTACAAAAATAAGCTGGCTGGGCCCAGTAACTCGGGTCATGCTGCCAAGCACTCATGTTGGCAAAGGTAACGAGTGGCTTGATTCTTTCACTCATTTTTGCCGGGAGAAATTCTTAATCTCCTAAATGAAAACAAACAGGGAAGGAGGATTTGAAGCTCATATTTAGCTTGCACAGACGCGTGATGTGCGCACTTGACGTCATAAAAATGCCAGGTCACAGCCACAAACCCCACACGCTGCCAGTTGCTGGATGAGCAGATACTAAAAGGCTATGAATTTAATTTAATCATCCTTTTTCTCCTTCCTGGTAAAGCAGTAGAAGCTAGCAGCTGCTGGAGGAAAACATTGAAAAATATTAACTATGAATGTCCAGGATTTGATTTTTATCAGTATTAGAATAAAACTAAGAAATCCTACAAAATTTATTATTTGTTAATATAGGTAACAATCTAGGCTTTGGAGTCCACTTTCAAGAAGTGCAGATAAGCTCAGCTAAATGATGTACTTCATACAGCCTGCCAGATCTACCTATTTTTCTGCCAATTTATGAGCCATACATTTTTCTCAATCAGAAATTTAGCCAGAGAGAAACTTCACACGATTTCTGTTATTAGTTTTGCTTGTTCTTAACCATGCTTTCTATCATACCTTTGGCATTTTGTGAAACGCTAAGTGCGAACAGACTCCTGAACATGCAATTATCACAGAATCAACTAGAGACAACATTGAAAAGCTGAATATGCTGTTCTAGTCCTTTTAAGGTGACTCAAATTCATCTCTAAAAACTAAGTCACCTAAAATTGGTAAACCCATTAGATTAGGAAGGTTCACAAAAACAAGATTTTGCTATCTCAGCTTCTGCATCTTCATACACAGGGCCAAGTGCTCATTTCATTGCCATAGACAGGAAACCTTTGCATGGGATGGGGAGCTGCAGTTACAGCATTAGGCTAAAACAAGCTTAGGAAGCTTGTGATAGAGAAAAAGAATTTTTTAGGATTATTTTTTTTTTAATCACCACAGCACTATTAGCCCACAAACTATGTTATTTGCAATTGTGCATCTGTGTCCCATCAATCTCAATGGTAGAGAAAGACTGCTGGGCAGACCTCTCAATTTATGCTTCTCAGTTGACTTATAATCACACTCAGTGTTCTCAAGTTTACTGCAGCTATTCTGGTAGCAAAATTTGCACACCAGGTGGGTTTATCCAAGTTCCCATGGTCCTAATAGTTTCATATACTTCCTAATAATAATCTTGAAAATTATATAGGCAATTGTGTTTCTGAAAAGCCACCTTCAGCAACATCAGGAGAGTTCTTTCCTTTCAACAGGAAATATTTTAATAAAATAGCTAGTATTTGCCTATAAAAAATGGTGAGAAAAAGGCTATTGAAAAATTCACCCTTTTTTGATGCTGTCTTTACATGTGGTGTTAAACAATGCTAAGGGAATTCTGGGGTCCATGGGTGAGGAAAGGTGCCAAAACAGCATGGACACAGAGCAGGATCCACTTGCAAGGATTCCTTGGTCCTGCAACATTAAGATCCGGACAAGACATTAATATTCATATCCTAGACTGTTATTAAAAGGCTGTAGCTCTGTGCAAGGGTGGGCCTAACCCAGCAGAGGTGCAGCGGTCTGCTTCGATGCCTTATTGAAATTCAGTCCATCTAATTGATACTGCAGAAGGCAGTAGCATAATGAAACAGAGCAGAGATGATTTCAGTAGTTTTATCAATCTATGCTCTCCTGCTCCTGACCAATATATAACCCCACGTAAGACTTAACTCTTTCCAACTTCAACAAGTCCTAGGAACAATTTAAGTTTCTATAATATGGCAACTATTAAGATAACGCTATTAGATCACTGTTCAGAAATGTATCAAGACTGTGACTACCTCCATTTTTATAACACCAAAAATGTATTGGTTTTGCTTAAGGTAGTCCAGTTTCTTTCAAAATTACAATTTAAACAGCACCTTTTCCCAAGAACCAGAATGAAATATTTATAACTACCTCACTTATTTGCAAGAAAATACAGGTAATGCCTGTTAAAAGCAAAATCCATTAGACTCTGGGTAGTTTTGGTACTGTAAGTAGTCTCCAAAAGGCAACAGATGTGGGGACGGGGGAGGGGGAGGTTGATTTTGTCTTTTTAATATTCAAAGTGGGTCTGTTCTCACTGGCTAATTAAATCAGGAGAGTGTAAACAATAAAAGAAAAAATAAGTGTTGCCTTTCTTCCCTAGAACAACCTCTGTGATTCACTTCTACTTATTACAAAAACTTATTTATCACCACACTTTACAATATTCTCTCCCCAAATGGTCAGGAAATAAGATACATATTCCACAACACAAATTCCCATCAGAAAGAATATGCTTTTCCTGTGGAATTTAAGGCAAGATATTTTTTTCCAGTATTAAGAAAAAAAATGGACTTGGAATGAGCTTCTTTCATTGACATGAAGCTATTGAAGAATCACACTAAAAAAGCAATAGATTTAATAACAATAGCAGGTGTACAAATCAACCAGCAGAATGCTGCCCTAAAGTATATTTGTACTTGCTTCACAAAGCCAGCAGGTTCACACAGGTGTCTGAATTAGTTGAGAAGTAACAACATGTGTTAATAACATTAAACAGTCATCTTCCAAGAACTTAGGATATTACAGTATTTTCTAGTCAGATAATTCTTAGTAATGTATAAATACATGTAATATCAATTAAAACATTTTAATTCATGTAAACAAAGTGACAGCAGTATATTTAGTTTGAACATATTTTAAATACCACTATCTACTTTAAGCCTTTAGTTAGTTACAATACACATTACAACAATAACAAAGTTCTGCAGATTTAGACCAGAGCTCCACGATGTACAAGAACAGAGCAGGTTGTCCCAGCCCTAAGAACCTTACAAAAAATATAAAGGTGCGCATCATGAAGACGGTAGTGTATGAGCATCAGTGACCACCTAACTTTTAGAGCATAAAGCTCAGCAAAGGATCACAAAATAAGGCAGATTCCATGACTTGAGCCCTGTGCTGCTACTGCTTCCTACACCATTAAGTTAAATGCAAGCCTGGGCGTGTATGTATATGTATTATGTTTAAGTGACAGCACTGTGGACATACCTGAAGAGACACAGACCCTAAGGACACAGAATCGAGGGATGGCGACCCTTTGTATCATAATGGAGTGTAGCCAGCAATAAATTGGTATTTCAACGCAGTTGTTACGAAGTTTTTGAAAGAATCAGAGCCAAGGAACGTGTTATGGAACATAATGCATGAGTTTACAGGCAACTCACCTCAAATACTCAGGATCATCATGGAATAAAACACAGACGTGCTTGATAAAGACATAACAAAGTTCCCTCTTAGCTCCATGCATTATTAGCCTAATTTTAAGTTTACTGATAATTCTCAGCAAATACAACTCATTGTAATTAATTGAATTATCCACAGCTGAAACACTGATTTATTTAACCGTTCTGATACTCTGTTGTGCAGAGGTATATTGTCAGAGTTGTACAGTTATATTTGTCCATTGCCAAATGCTAACCATATCTTGGTTAAAGCTACTGTTAAGCTACCATTTAGATATACTCAGCACCAAAAAGTACTTTGCATCCTTCAGGCATTCTTTTGGTTGACCAAATTAATGGTTGCAAACAAATAAAATATTTACTCTGTACTGCAGCCAAAACCAATGTTTCTTTATGTAATCTGAATGGTGAGCAAATACCAGAGCACTGGAGACAATAGTAGGAGATCAGACTTAGCAAAATAATGCATCAACTTCTGACTCTTTGCAGTAAAATATATACTATAAAGACCCCAAACAGAAATGAGCCCACTAATGCTTAATTTAACTGTATCTTGAAAACACAGTAAAGTAACTCAGCAAAGAGATTTCTATTGATAGTTTATGAAGGTACATTTGTCAATATCCGTTAAACTCTGTCTGCTACCTGTTAGTTTCCTAAAAGATGCCCGTGTTGCTTCATAAGCCACAAGGTGTCACAGTGGCTCAACTGGTAGGATTCTTGTCAGTCTAGACACGCAGGTTGTGGCTTCAGGTTACATACCAGTGCTAAACACAGCTCTGTACGAGGGAGTCTGTGCTACACTGCATATTTAGAAGTGCAGCCCTTTGGATGCTACAATCAGTCAAGGTGTAACTCGGTTGGCTTCAGGATGTTCTTGACGTGGGTGTTAAATAATCTTACAGCACCATCAGGGAAGAAAGGTACTTGGTGTGCTGGCATCTTGACCAATCTTTTCACTTTGTATTATTAACTCTGTCAGTGTTAAGAGATAGTGAAAAGAGTTGAGCCAGTCATTCACATCAAATAGTAAATTTTATTAATTCCACAGTGTTCTACCTAGAGTTGCTAGGAATTAATGACAATTTATTTAAATGCATTAATTATTCAAATTTAAGACATTTTTGCTCATCTTTCATAACAAGCACTGTGACATAAGCATATATTATTCTGTGAGGACTGTGATTGGTCATATATTGTGCGCTACTGTTTTGCATCCTTGACTGGATGAGCACAGATGGAGCTAGAGCTTAAAATGCCAGGAAGCTTAGAAAATTTTTACCATTTTTCTAATGTGACTGCACACTAAGCAACATTCCATCCCATGAAAAAAATTATGCTTGTATATCATATTTACTGACTTGTAATTTTCCCATTGCAACCAGTCATTGTTATTAATTTGCGTTACATTCATACATCAGTCAGTCCTCACCACAAAGCAATCAGAAATTCTTCTCTGGTGTATTTGATTTCTAAGTATGGTTCTATCTAGGAGATTTTGGAAGCACAAAACAGGAAACACTGTCTCTCAGCTTAGCCTCTATAAAATAAGCAAATTCTTTTAAGAATTTTTAACACATTGAAATTTGTAATCTGCATCTATTGATCAAACATTCACAGAAACACATAAAGACCACAAACACAGCCAAAGCAAATTCATTGTTAAACTCAAGTGAATTGCCACGGAAATTTTGCACATAGTATTTGTTGCACTTTGGTAATGAATGTTTATCCAGTGTGTTGGTTTTTCATGTCCCATTATTCATGCCAACAAATTCATTAAAATGGGCCTTTGCCTTTTTAACATAATCAACAGTGATCATAGGTGCAGCCTTCAAAGAGTTATTTCCACAGTTTAGAGACATACCGTTCGTAAATACAAGCAGAACTCCAGTCAGTGCAAAACACCAAGCTTCCCACAAAACATATGGTAATTTTTGCTGTGTAAAATGGATAGATGCACTATATAATGCATAATTGCATCACATTATATCTGCACATCTAATTGCTTAAAATGATACTTCAAATCACATCAACAATATTATTACCTAATTACCCTAAGGGTTAACTGATACTCCAGTGATTAAGTCTAGGTAGAAGTGATTGTATTCTGTTGCCTCCATCCACTACAGTAAAATGTATGGTTGCAAATGCACATTTAGAATCTACGTTCTGTCAATGTTGGTATGGTGAAGAAGAAAGATGGAGAAATGCCGGCTAAGTACCAAAAGGAAGCAGAGTCTCTCTTGCAAGTTGTTGAACAACAAGAATGATTTTCATTTGCTCTCAAGGAACTATTTTATAGCACTTTGTTTCCTTTTATTGTGACGTGAGATCAAGTAACATGAAACTATTTTGGTACTTAAAGTAGCTACGAGAATTATAGAGGATGGTGACACTGATGTGAAAAAAACCTTTCACAGCAAAAAAACCTTTCACAGACTCACAAGGTTGGAAGAGACCTCCAAGATCATCTAGTCCAACCCTTGCCCTAAAACCTCAACTAGACTAGACTATGTCACCAAGTGCCACGTCCAGCCTTTTTTTAAACACATGGTGACACCAAAACACATCCAAGGATGGTGACTATGAGGCAAGTTACTAACAGAATATGGAGGACAGAGTAACATAGACAGTTACAGACTTTTTGCCACTGCCAAATGACCCATCATGAGTCTTGTAAAGTGCATGAAAAAAACATAGCATTCTAAGTGCAAGGCCCTTCATATCCCTTTTTCCAGCTGTAAAATATTATCCTGGTTGTAATCCTAGAGGCAAAGCAGGTGTCGTACCTACCTTGCCCACTGCACCTTGAAGGATGTCTAGTCTGTAGAAGACAATTAGGAATGCAGGTGCTCCTAACTACCTTCCTAAGGGATGAATTATGCTGAGGGTTCTTGATCTTAGGAATAAAATCAAAAAGTTTCACTCTATTTCCTGTTTTCTGAGTATTTTCTCCCCATGTCACTACTGTATTGAAAGATCTAGAATATTTCTTTTTGTATAATGTCATCATTAATGTCTCAGAATTCTCTTTGTAACCTGCTCTAGGAGACATGGCAGCTCTGTCTGATAAAATCTTCTGCTAATGACTGAAGCAAAACTACGCGATTGGAAAAAAAAATAAATCACAAAAAGGTACATGAAGTACTTCAAATGCACAGTGTGTTGCAAGTCATAATTTTCTCAACTTACTATTCTAAAAAATAACCTCATAAAAATGCAGTTAGAAAAACAAATGTTTGAGAGTACAAAAGAAAAGTAAAATTAGTTCACTGCACACATGATGGAAGACTGCACATAATAATACTCAAACAGGGACAGTGGGTTTTTTCCAGGTAGTTTTTGAAGAAAAAGCACAGGGGATCTAAAATTCAGACTATTCTTGGGTCTGCCTTAAGCAGAGGTTTCCAAATATGATCACTTTTACACACACACGTTTCTTAGCCTGTGTGGTTCTTTTGAGTGTGCTAGTGTGCAGCTAGCATTTGGGTAAAATGGACAGGATCTGGACAGATACTGAATCTGCTCTGTGTGAGTAATATGATGTCAAAACTATACCCAGACAATAGATTTCCCCCTTCCCTGTTTAAACACACATACAAATGATGTTTCTGCCCAGCTAACTGGGCTTGGCAAGCTTAGATGGATATCAAGAGGTATTGCAGATCAAGTGTGACAGATATTACAGCAATGTTCCAATTTAAAATGTTGCTCCAAATGATGAAAAGACTTAACTATTCAGTTTGCAGGTGACCAGGCACTAGATTTTAAGTACCTTTAGAAACCTACATGAGGTTCTGGCTTTACTGCATCAGTTTGGAGTTTGCAATTCTGTCCTGGCCAAGTAGCTGAATGTGAACATTGACAACAGAAAGATCTTAGGGAGAAGTTCTAGTTTGATACTTATATTTCAGATGTAGTTATCAGAGTTATTCATAAAGAAGTAGACTGCTATGTGCAAGTCTCATTCTTCAACATTCTATAAGCCCATGATTCAAGTCTATATGATGAGGTTGGGAATACCCCTTGGCCAAGAGTTTCAACATGGGTTTGTTTTTTTGAAAATGGTATAGAAACAGCAAGGTGGCACCAAGACAACCTAAGTCTCATGGAGACAATAGTCTGTTCCTGCAAAAACTCTACACTACTAACACTCTTGAATCCTGAAGAGGTGATGGGCTTAAAAACACACCAAGTCCTGTTTCATGTTTAGTTCTGCATACATCTCCTTTTTACAGGGCAGTTGGTTTTTCACTAACCTCTTAAGGCATGAAAGTGCCAGAGTTGTTTCCAGAAGGATCAACTGTTCCTGTACTGAGGTTTAAGATCTGCAGGTGGTTCTAGTTGATCCTCTGTTACCACAGCAGTACCAAGTAGACTACTGAGCTTAGATCAGTAACTTACCAGCTATAGTTTAGTAGGGCATGGCTGTCCATCATAATTTCGTAGAAATGGAAACAGTACTCTGACCATAAAGTGCTTTCTGTCTGACATTCTAATAACCAAACACACAAAGAACATACAGGGAAAAAGAAAGACACAAGCCTAGGGAGAAGATTTCAGCCGAGGGGTTGGGGACAGTTCTACTATTTTTGTCTAAATAAGACCACTGAGACCCTGCCAACAAGTCTTACTCTACCACAGTCTTTTTTGGGGACTAATCATCAGCCACTTTGGGGTAATCATCAGCCACTTTGGGGCAATCTTGTGTCTGCCAGGATCATCCCTCTGAGGCATCAAGTAGCCCAGAAACAACTTTTGGAAAAGAGCACCCAGCAAAACTGAGGATCTATCCAGGCCTGTTTACACAGTACTGTGCAGGAACGAAGGCTCTTCTTGTGGAGGAAACAACCAAACAAAGTCTCAGCACGATTGGAACATCTGTTTACAATAGATATGTAACTTCTGGCAACTTCTGGCAAAGAGGTACAAGAAATACCATTTGAAGTAAGAAGTACATCTAAAAAATATTGCAAGGACTTTAGCAATCTACCTATATACCCTTTCTTTGTAAATAAAGTGCATACACCAAAACCAAATTTTTTTCTTTTTTATCTGACCTTGCAATCCTACTGCAGGCAAAACTCCAGCTTAAATAAGAGTCCAGGACTGGGTCCTGTGATGTCTGTTATGTTCCTTCTCACTAATCAACAGCTTCTATTTTTGAGATTGGATCCGCATACTAAATCTTGTTTACATCAGAGAAAGACTAGGTTTAAGGGATTTTTAAAATGGATTTATGCTTTAAAGACTGAAGAATGAAAAAGAGAAAAGGAAGGGTTGAAAACATTTCTTTATAAAAAAATCACCTAGGAAGCACCAGAGTGATTGCAAACGAGACCCATTTTTACACTTTTGCACTGATATTTTCCCCACACTCACCAATCCCTACCCACAAAACCTCCTTGCTCTTTATGTGTGCAGTTTCCCTTCTATATTGTAAGTTTAGGGTGAGGGAAAACAGCAGCAAGACATCCCTGATTGTAAGCTAAGGATCAACATGTAAAGGAAGTAGAGTCTTTTTTCCTCCCCTGGCCTCATAAGAATTGTTAGTTTGTAACAATTTTAATTGAAAACAGCTGCAACAAATTTTTCTAAGGGATGAAAAAACTATATGAAATAAAAGACAATCAGTAAAAAGAGCCTTGAATCCATTCTGAAGTCAGTGTCTGCCTAAAGGCATTCAAGGGTTTTCTTTTAAAACTGACCTTTTAGTTTCAGGAAAGCATGGTTCATAAGTACTCTCAAAATACTTTACTCATGCTCCTAGAATTGCTAAGTATTAGGGTATTTGTGGGCAAAAGAGTATTTCCTCAAAAAATGAAACAGAATTTTATGTGTTTTCCCCTCAATACAAACTCACTGGACAAACTCAGACTTACGTACACAATATGAGAGATCTGTTTGCCATACTAAGTTGCTATGTGAACAAATGTGATGTCACAACATAGATTTTTATGACTAATATATTAAAAATGCATCAAGAGGAAGAAGATTTTTTCATCATGTGAGGAAGTAAAATATGAGACTGTCATGAAATTGTAGAAAATTTGTTTTGCTTTGATTTGCTTTAAGTATTTTGTTGCTTATGAATATCTATGTAAGATTCCAATTCATTTAATAGCTTTAAATAATCATAACATTCTGGTTTATTTTCATTATATTTTATTCCATAATGAAATCTCTACTTTGTTAAATTTACTATACAGCTAAATAGGAGTTCAATATCATTTGATTAACCTGATTGTCTTTAAAACAAATATGCTGCTAATCAAGCTCTCTAGCCACTCTTAAAATGCTGTTCTGTTAGCCAGAGGGAAAGCTGTGTTTTGTATATAATGGTGACATAAAGCATAATCTCTTGTAGTGACAGAGAGATACTGGTAAATTTAATATATTGTGATACAAAAAAGTTCCAACAATACAGGGGACTAAATAAACAAGTGAAGGGATTGATACATTTCTTTGATTACTGACAATAAAGCAATGCCTCAAACTTTAAACTGTCAGCAACTTTAAGTGATCTATCCACAGAACACTGAATAATTATATACAAGATATAATCACCTTTTGTTTTCTTTTAAGTGTGAGCAATTTCAAATGATTAAAAATTAGAACAGAAAAGGATTTACAACATCAAAGAGGAAAAGAGTGCCTTTTTAAACATCAAGTTTTATGATAAACAGAGAAAACATTTAAGGTAATTTACCTATGTTGTGTATTACTGTCTACAACTTCAGAAACTGATTATGCCACAACAGGATTGTTGTCTTGAAATGTTAAACGAACACAGATACAAAAATATTAAGATAAACTGAGTTTGAGTGAATACTAATGAAATGCTTAAAACCACACACAGAGCAAGGAAACAGCTGCGTTTTGGTTAACTGGAAAGTTAATCAACTATGAGAGAAGTAAGCAAGATTTATCTTTGTATCTGCCAGAGCTTATCAAACATTTAAATATTCATTTTACTCTTTAAATCAGGATTGTTGATACATTACAAAATGGCACTACATGCTCCCAAAGTATTTTTAAGAAAGCATGTATTAATTCAGAAAAAACTATTACCACATTAGATTTCTTTGAACAAATTTTAAGGAAGGTAAGGCGTTCCTGTACACTATTAGTAACTCAGACTCCCTAATTTACTTTAGATCACATAAGAATTAGCTAGGTGGTGGACTTTTGCCAGTACTTACATCATAAAACCACCCCCTGCTTGGGTGTGATTGGAATTCTTTGCCTAAGACTGACCCTGAATTTAAAAAGGCAGTTGTAGGTTCTGTCTGAGGAGCCTGTAAAGTTATAAGAAGTTTGGAGAGCAAAAATTTGCACATCTAGCACAGGCTAAAGCTGCTAATTCTTTACTTTCATGACTTCCATGTCTTCCTAAAGAAAACAACAAAGATAGCTATGCTGCATCTAAATGACCTTTCTTTATCACTCTGTATTTCATCTGCTTAATACACTGAGCACATCCATCACAGTGACTGTTATTCCCTTCCACCCAACACTGACAGAAACCGAGTGGAAGCAGTGGATTTCTCAGGAATGGTCCCCAAGCACAGAGCCCCCCAACACACCATTGACCATGCTGCTGGGAGAGCGAGCAGGAGAAGAAATGGCATTTACTGGTGTTTCTACCAACCCACTGCTTTCCTGAGCCATTTCTTACCTACCTGTAAGCCCTGGAGAGCTGTTACAGGAATTCACTACAAAGGCAAGCAGATGCAGGGGAGAAAACAGATAGACATGATATACAGATACCCCTTCCATAGGCTCTCCATCCATCCTCTGTACAACTCTATTAAATTGTGTTTTGCCTTGGAACTTCCACCGCTGAGAGGGACAGTAGAGAATGTGACTTTAAAGCATTATTAAGAAGATTTCTATTTTGTAGAAAAACAGGAAAATCCCAAAGGCTTTCCATGAACATATTTAGGTTAACAGCTCTAGTTTCCCATTTTTTAATGCATCCTCACTTGGCATTGGCTGTCTGCACAAGTTGCGTCCACGTGGAATCTGCCGGCTTTTCTACCCCCAGTCTTTTGGAGAGTTCTTTGTAATTCCTTTCCCCTTAAGCTGCTTTGCCTGTGCTCACGTACCCCCTGGGGCTCACAGAGCACAAGCAGCCTTCTTCAGAGACCAGTGCCTACATTATTCCAAAGACTGCCTGAAGAGAAACGTTCATGCAGTAAGCCTGTATCACCCACAGCACAGCACATTCCTTCCATGACATACAGGACTTTGGATTCAAAAAATTTAGAGCTTGTTCCAGAAGCCTTCAGCTACCAATCCCAAACATGCTTGGAACTGCATAAAATTAATGTGAAACTTTCATTCCTGACCTGCCCCAGAAGCCAGCATGATACTTTACAGGCTGTCCACACCTAGTCACTCTTTAAATGACACAGGAACCTAGTTTAATACATTTTTTTATTAAGGTGGTGTTTTAATTGGAGGATGAATGAGATAAACGGAAGTTAGCTAGAAAACACATTTCAACGAACAACAATGCTTACAGCACAGTGCTCAGAAATTTTAAAAAAACAGAGAACTAGAATGTAAACACTGAACAAACACAAAGCAAAAGAATTTTTACTCTGAGAAACTAAAAGAAATGCTGGAACATAAGGCCTTCATTATCCAAACTCTGTCTGTCAAAGTAAAATGCTGCTGAAATCTATGGCAATCATAGCAAGAAGAGTAGGTGACTGCTTTTTGCCCACAACAATTCATCTGAATGTGTGTAGCAAAATCGGCAAATAAATGCGCTGAAGTCTAACTCAGCACACCTCAGCAACGAAAGAGGGGGTAGTTGTTTCAGAAGTCCCTCAACAACTTTTCTAGTGTAACATCTGTAAAGGAACTATAATCAGAGACTGGTCAATTATTAAGAGTACCCTTAAAATAATACGTAAAAAGGGCTTAATTAGCACTGACAGCTTTTAGAGCACCTTGCATATAAAACTCTGAAGAAATCACTGAATGATACATGCTCTTTTCACTTGAAAAAGTCTAGATATTATTACCTGAATATGTACAGGAATGCAAGGAACAGAGTAACAAGGCAGTGACAAATCAAAAGTAGCCAACAAACCCCCACAAACTCCCTCATTCTATCTAAATGGCAGCGACCCTCTGCAACCAACAACTTGGGGCAAAACTGACAAACGGTTGCTGTGATTTTGGGAGCAAAGAGCTGCTTGGAGTTTTTAGCCAGTACAAAGTGTATTATCAATTACTCCCCAGCAATGTTTTAAGCCTGGCAGTGGCAACAGAGATAGAAAAGCAGTTACTCCGTGGTGGTACCCAATCAGAAAGCAGGTCACATCTCGTTAGCTGTAACATATACATTAAACGTCACAGATTCGCCATGGCTTAGCTGACAATTCAGGCATGTGCGTTTTATTTTATGATAACCTCATGTTATCATAAAGAATCACAATACAACAAACAGATCAACACGAGATCCTTTACCATGCTCCATGGCACAAATCTGGCAGATATTTGCAGCTATATAAAGCCGTTCACTATAATAGATTAATACTTTTTAAAAGTCTTTTCAGGGCACCACTGATACACTACTATGAGAAATTGCAGCAGCCACAATGTTTGCTGCACAAACACAGACACATGGACAGGAATGCAGCCTGATTCAGTTCACACACTTTGCACTTGAACAGACTTTAAAAGTGTGCTTTATTTAACCACGTAAATAACAAGATGCAGTCCCCACTATTTTTTTCTTTTAGTGACAGAAGTATTTCCCTCTCCCATTCAGGATATTCTTTGTGGTGACTGATCTGGATTTTGAAGCCTTGGTGTATAAACTACTACCACATTATACGAAGCATAACCAACAGTGAATGTAGTTTACATTATAGGGTACTTTTGACAGCTATGTGATAAAGTAGCGAACCAACCACCTCTTTTGCTAAAAGCCTTAGCATTCTAAATGTAAACACAAATTTCTCTGTCGGTCGTTCCAAACATGCGTTCTTTAAGAGTAGCCTAGGAATAAGTTTTTAAAACTCCACTCCTGTTTTCAGTTCTCATTCATTTTTAATTTTAACGAGTTTACAAAACAAAACCAAAGAAACGTTCATCTCTCCCCATAAACCTGCAACATTTCAGAATTAATTTTGTGCAAAAGCTGAAGCAATACCTTGCAATATTATAGCTGCAAATGCCAGCAGGACAGATCCTGAGCAAACAACACACTAAGGCAAAGAAATTTTCTGAGACCAGCGTTATAATCAATCCTGAAGTGCTGTACTGTAATTTCATGATTTCAGCCTAAGCTAGTATCTCCTCAAAGAGTTGCTCTGCGTGGAAACATAATGAGGGATTACCCAATTAAACTACTAAATTAATTATGGTTCATTCCTGCATATACTGTACTGTCTAGTGGGACGCTTCAGCTGGAATTCGGGCTGAAACCTACCACGGTCCATGCACAGGAAAACAAGGCTGGGGGACTTACCTCCGTCCGCGACTGCAGCCTCTTGTTCATTTCATATATTCGGTACTCTGGTTGCACCATGTATGGTGTGTGTCTCCTATAAAATGGGCCAAAAGGAGAAGAATAGAAAGGGTCATGTGGTGTGCTGGACATCTTGCCTGCTTGCAGAGATTCAAGCTACACAGAGTATCATCAACATCCATACAGAGCACATGGGCTGTGTGTTCTTCACAGTACAAAGTAGCGGCGCGCACACACACACACACATCCAGGCTGCACGCACTAGCTGGGGACTGCTGTGGGAGCCCGCTCCGGTGGAAACGGGCGGGGAGGGGGGGAGAGCGGGAGCGGGAGCGCACAGGCTCCAGACAGGGAGAGGGAGGCTGGATAGCTTCAGGCACCGCCGCTCGGTTTTAAAGCAGCAGTTTCTGGAGGGGTCATTTCCTGTCCGCGCCGCCGACTAGTTCAGAAATACCGTTCCCCCCGCGGCGGACAGAGGTGCGTGGCTGGGGCTCGCTGTACCCCCGCAGGACCCCTCCAGAGCCGGCCGCGGGCTCGTTAGCATATAGGTGGTTTAAAAGCTGCCTGAGCCAATCACCCCGCGCCGGGAGCACGCTCGGGTAATGTCAGAAATGTGATTACTACAAAATACATAAACACAGGCCACGGCCATCCCGCCGCGGGCAGCCGGCGCTTCATCCGCGCCCGACGGCTCCCGCAGCGCTGCGCTGCCCGCTCGGGCTGGGGGGGGCTGCACCTCGGGGGCACGGCGGGCAGGGCGGCGGGATGGCCGGGGAGCCGGCACAAAGAAATAACCCCCGCACGCCGCACTTCACACAATGGAGAGCACTTGGATGCCAGCCGCAGAAACCTCCCGGAAAACGGGAAAGCAAGAAGGGGAGGGTGGGAGAGCGGGACCCCCGGGCAACTGCCGGCAGCCCCCTTCGGCGGGGGTCAGGAGTACACAAGTGGGTCATTTTGGAAGCGGCTGTCCGGCTTAAAGGCGGCGGCAGCTAGGTGGGAGACTGGCCCCTGTTTTCAGGATCATTGCTGGGCATAGATCCAGCAGTGGTTAGAGAGCGTTGCCAGTGAAGGATATCTAACATTCGTGAGGGTGGGTTCCGAGGGAGGAGAGGAGAACAAGGGGAGTGGATCACCCTTTGGAGGTGAGGGACGAACTTTATCTGTTCAATCATACTTGCAGGAAAGTGCTGGGAGCGGATACCACGTGAACGAAAAGTCTTCAAAATATAGAATAAACAACATGGGCTCATCCGCTCCATGGGAAAGTGCAAGATTTAGGAGAGGAGCCTTCAAATTACCTGTACGAAAAAGCCCTTGAAACACAGACTATATCCTCATACACAGCTGTAAAGTATCAGGCATTATTTACAGTACTGAATAAATGTAAAAAAAACCAACAATAAACGGTGCTGAATTAATCTCTCATGTAAATTCATTCAGGCAAATGGAACCACTCTAGGAACAGATTTAGTTAACTAATATGATTAAGAGAATAACAATCAGCTGCAGCCACAACGGTTCTTACTTGGTGCTCTGCATGAACGCTGCAGGATCGCCCATTTCACAGATGGGGAAATCAAGGCACACGCCATTACTTTTTCTAAATTTTTGTAATAATCCCAAAAAATATTGGAACATAATATGGTTTAACTCGCTGCCAAAAATATAATTCAAATCTGACTGAATATAGGAATATTTTAAGACATATTTGAAGAATTCCAGTTTTCACTGGCATTTGGCTAAGTCTGGAAAATCTGACCTCTCTTTTCAGGATAAAATATGAAAGTTCACACTTTATATTTTACTGACCACTGATCTGGATCACAGTTTGTCTTTGCTGTACCAGTAGATGTTTAGCAAAACTATTTTCGTATGCTCTTATGGAATAACTGTTTCCATAAGAAGTGATGTATTCAGCTGCTTTTATAGACTTCCCACAGCTTCTGTCACTAAACACAGAGACTACAGATAATACATGGGGGATTTCACTTCTTTGTTTAAGTGCACCCCAGCTATGTAGCAATACTACACTGCCACTCTGGTACCATTACTGGAGGTGCTGAGTTTAATAAATAGCGTGTGCATCGTTTGGCTCAGTAGTGCTGCAGTGACTGTGACACTGCTCTGCCAGGGTTCACTGGCTCCATGAGAAGCCTGTAACATGGCTGAGCACCTAGGAAGAAACTTCTCTGCATGTACCTTGTAGTCTAAGAGATCCCAGCAGATACCTTAAAGCCTAAACAAAAATGACCAGAGAAGTTAGTTACAGCACAAATACGCATGAATTTTATAACCAAAGTACCACATACTTAAATAAATGTCAAAAGAAACCCAACCAAGAATCCACAAAGTTGTGGATTTTACTTTCTTTGCAAAGCAAATCCAAAGTAAAACACATTTGACCAAGAAAGGCCATGTTGCTTTTTGTAATTAAAATGCAGGAATTTTACATAGCTTGAAAACTATTTCTGTCATAAGGACTTTTTGATTAAGCTAAAATTCACTGTTCCAAGAGGTTAAATGTGGCGATTATACTAGTATTTTTATTTTTCCTGAGGTGAGAGTGAGAAAGGAAGAGGTTGCTTTAAATNAAAAAAAAAAAAAAAAAGACTAACTTGGAGTACTGAAAGTAAATGAGGAGGAATGAGCAGTAGGATTTTCTTTCATGATTGGGAACCGCAAATACTCCCCCTCATCCCCCATATAGGAGCTTCTGTGTATGGGTCGAGCACAAAGCAAAATTATTCAGTGATATTTTAATAATTCCCATTGATTAACTGGCAAATTATCTGACACCTACAGCACACCAGCAAGAATCAAGTCCCAGGGTAGGAGCCTGCTAATTATGGGCTCCAGCAGCTCTTCCAGTTGCCTGTTATCATTTAGTCTGTTGTGATGCACAGAACAATAAAACAGAAGGCAAAATCAAAGGAACATAAAGTTACAGGGATCCTGATAGTGTCAGCTCAATTCCCACTTGGATTTGCCTCCTTTAAAGTTTTGTGTGTGCTTAGGGGGTGTGTAGCCAGCCTCATTGCCTGGGCTGCACCAAACCCCCACACCACTGGCATCAAGCTGCTACCCAAAGAAGTTCATGGGTCAAAGGCAAATATTTGGCCCAAGATTTAGTATAGTCAATAAAGTCCTTAATCTGGAAAATGAGCTTTATGTGAGCAGAGGAAAAAAGAATTGGAGGAAAACAGGAGGAAGAGACTAGTCTCCCCACATCTAAAAATTTGTCTCTTTCTGTGCCTGCATGGCTACCAACAGGTGAGGAAACAGTGTGTGCAGAGTTGCATTTACACAGGTGTAAGCACATGCAAATACTGCTGCACGTCGAAGTGGTGAGCCTTACTCCATTGCTTAGAGTCCAAAAAGGAACAATTGTGGCACCTCCTTGGTTACCCAGTCCTCAAACCTGCACACTGGTTAGTTCACCCCAGTCCTGCCTGGGTGCTGCACTCAGACATGAAAAGAGACATCAGAACAGATAAGGACAGGGACACAAGCTCATGAATCCCAGCTAAGAAAAAAAGTTTGGTAGAGGTATGCCATCAGACCCTACCAGCAGAGACAGAGTCATGTTTTGTGTCTCTCTGGCCAGGCACTAACCACACAATCCCTAGACACCCCAAGGAAGGGGTGGGATAACCTGGCTGCTGTCTGGATGCCGGATTGCCCTCTTCTGGGCAGAAACAGAAGGACCCACACAAGTCAAGGACTCATAGTCAGCCAGCCCTGGAGGACAATTACCCCTCATTTCAGAGGGAAGCATGGGTTTGGTGGAGCAGCAGAGTGCAGGTATTTTGCCTCTGCACCCACCTTTAATTCTATGAGTAGCCAAATTACACTACAATAGACATAGTGTAGTCTATAAAGGACCAAAAAGCAACAGCAGAAATTTCTTCCAGGACAAAAGCAGGGAGCGGAGTGAGAAGGGATGAACCAGGGTGGTTTGTTCCTCTGTCTATGCTGGAGCCCCTGGCTCAGGCGGTCCTGCACAGCCTGCACTGTGAGGGCACCCATGCTGCCACTGCCATGCTATGCCACCAAGACGCATTGACTGCCCTGTAACACAGCACTGCACTGCCAAAAGCACCACGTGCAACCGAGGCACAGACCTCACTTTGCCAAGCTGACAATTGAGTAGCTCGGAAAACTGCACTAATATTAATCACCACTTAGTAATAGTAATAATAATGCAGAAAAAGGATGCAGCTGTAAATATGTGTGATTTCTGTATTTATTCCTGATATGCGCTAACTGTTCTGTCTCTCTAATCAGGTTTGCAGGGATACATTTAAGGTGGTTTGTAGCTGTCAAAAGATAGGAAACAAGAGACTCCATTAAAGACACATCACATATGAAGAGCTAAAAACTAGAGGTACTTGAAATTGGGTTTCTTGAGAATACTCAAATAAACATGATTATTAATTTTTTTTAATAAATAGCAAAACTGCCTTTTCAAATTACCCTTTGTTTATACAAAAGCCAGAGAGTATTGAAGACTTTTGATGAAGTGACCTTAGATGGAAGAACAAAACTGTTTTCCTGTGGATACTCCTGAGTGACTAGATGAAATATGCTTATGAAAAACTGAGATTCACAGTGAAGAACCACCAGCAATACCCTACCATCTGCAATATATTCTCAAATGCAGAGCTGAAACACAAGATTTTTACAGGTTTCGGGTTGCTTCCATTAATTTCTACAGCTATAGAATACAGTGAACCAGATGCTTGCAATTTAGAAGAAATCTAGAAGCTGTAATTTGTTTGCATTAAATATTAATATATTGAAATAAAAAACATATTCCGGAAAACACTGTCCTTTCACAGATAATTTGTGGACAAGAAACCAATTAAATCTATTCAATCCATTGTTAAAAATATTTACTGGGCTCAGTATACACTTACAGGCTTTTTCTATGTAGATTATTTTCTGTTGTTTTGGTTGTCATAGTTGTCCTTTTCTGTCATTAATAACTTACATGATTATTTTTATCAGAAGAATTTTAAAAAATTCATAAGTGGGACCCAACAAAACTACTGTGTCTTAGAGTTTATAGTGCAGCAAGAAGGGTTCACATTTTTAATGCTTCAGGCTTGTTGCAAACTCAAACCTACCTTGCATAAATTACATATAATGATAATTCAATTCATATGAAAATTCTAAGAATTCTCTTCCCCTGTTTAATCCCACTAAATAAGAGTTACAGATCCAGCACTCACCAGTGATGCTAGATGTGCCTCTGAATTGATGATAACACAAAAGGGATTTTAAATATTTTTTAGTTCTGCATGTACACAACCTCTTTCTCCTCAATCAAAATGGATGTTATATTTTGTCTGGAAATTTTGTGAATGCTCAGTTGAATGAAGTCTTTGAGGAGCCTGCCCATGTCTGACCAAGTAGTGTGTCTGCTTCACCCATCCAGTACCTGCACAGCACCTGCAGGAGACAGAGCGGGGGAAGTAAAGAAGAAACAAACTCAAAGCAGTGAAAATCATTTCTTGGTGTTACATTCATTGGCCTTCTAAACCCACCAAGATAGAGCAGACAAACTGATTTATCACCTCTTTAATTAAGCTGTGGAAAGCCAGTGCTTAGTGTGTTTTAAGTGTCCTCTCTTTTTGCCAGTGCCAATGAGATATTGGTCCATAGGATCTCTTAGCTGCAATCTGGCTCCTCAGCTCACAAAGATCTCTCCTGCACTTTAAGCACTAGTGGCTACATTTTGCTCCTCACCATGCTGTCCGTGTGGCACCCTGAGTGGAGAGTACACTTGGACAGCCTCCACCTACTCTGCATCCCACCTGGGTACTGTAACTACAAAGTAAGTACATAATAACCATGCTAGAGGGACTATTGTCAGGGGAAATAGCTCCAAGAGGCGCTGGGTGGAGAGAATCAGGTCTCGAACATGACATATTCAGCCCTTGACCTCCAAGGGAGCTTCTTTCAGCTGCAGTATCTTCAGGATACCAAGGAACATCTGCCCATTGACAAACTGGATCATCTTCCTGACTAGTAGAACGCCAAAGGTGTTTTTATATATCTTGGTTTTGCTGAACCTCTGAGGACACCACAAAAGCTGCATTGCAGAATCCAGTAACTTCAAGAACACTTCTGTCTTGCTTTGTTCCACCTCTGCCTTCTTTCTGTGTTCGCTCCATTTCTCCCATTTTCCTTCATATTATAGGTACCTGCCCATAGCCCCTTTCAGAGTAAAGTCCCTTTTCCAGGAATCTGCCTTGGTAGCTTCTCACTCTACATTTTGGTTTTCCCACCCCACCCCCATACACCGCATGGGGCTACATGCTGCTGAAGGTTGGGGTGCATTATCACTGGAGGCTGATGCTGAAAACTGCTGTTTGGAGCAACTGAGATACTTCACTCAAAGTGCTCAACAGGTTTTGCCTAGTGTGTTTTCCCTGAAGAAAGTATGAAGAGGTGATGCTGAAGATGGTGAATCCAGAACAGCGAAGCAGGAGAAAGAAAGGGATGAAATTCCTGTAATTTGCCTTTTGCAGACCTCTTACAGTGGCTGAGGAAGAAAACAGCCTTCAGCAGCAACGAAGACAGTGCTGTGGTTTATAGCATTGGCAGACAGCCAAACAAAAATCTCCAAAGAAATGGTGGGGGAGGCTACCAGAGCAGACTGACCCTCCGGCAAAAAATCAAACAGGCCAGCAGAAAGGTAAGGACCTGAAGAGTCTGAGCTGCTTCCTGATATGCTAGTTTCCCTTACAGACAAGATAAATATGAATTAAATGTAGGTGGCACAGTCACTCAGCTTTAATGTATTATGCAATATGTTATTCCAAATTGCTTTAGTCTATCTCAGTCCAAAGGAAAAATCAGTACAGCCACCACTCAAAATAGTAAGAAATAAGCAATACCAGACTTCAACACAGACTTTAAGCAACTATTTCTCCCTAATCTGCCTTCACAAATACATGGCTGCATATTCTGCCTGTGACAGATTAGAAACTGGGCCTTAGAAAGGGAACAGATATGTGACTATGAAAGAGACATTCATTTTGGCTAGCAAATTCACCCAAGATATTAATTTTGGCTAGCTTTTCCTGCCTGGAAAAGCTTAGTATTCCTTCTACATAACCAAATCCACCATACTGATTTACCTGTTACACACCTCATCCACTGCTCAACTTTCAGCATATTTCAATTAGTTGAAAGATTACTTTTTAAAGGACTCAACCGGGAGCACTCAGCTTTGGAGGCATTTCAGTTGAGTGCTAATTAGCTGACTGTCAACTTTTCTTCTTCGAAAAGAGGGAAGGGTTGGTGATTCCCCTCTGAATTACCTGGCAATCAAATACATGTTGAAATTTATTCATTAACTTATAATAATCATCTCTAGCACTTCTTTGGCAATTTTCATCTTCAAAGCACTTTATAAACATTCATAGAGACACTGTGGTGATTAGCATGATGACAAAACTGTGCAACTTCCTGCATATGGGTTTTTCCCTATTTTACAGGTGGAGAAGGATGAATGACTGAGGAAGTCAAAGGTAGGAATGTAGTTATACTGCAGGAAATTATGACTTATGGATCTGTATTTGAATCTTGCACAGCACAGATATGCATACTAAGCAGAACAAGTCATGGACAGACAGGAGAACAGGTGTGAAAGAGAATGATGCATGGAGGAATTCTGTGCCTGGTACCAAGGTGGGATTAATTTAAGAGCAATTTAGATCTTGTAATTATGCCTTTACCATGTAACTGAATGAAGGTCCCACCAAAGCCTAGACTGCATTCACATGGCTGTTTTAACCAACAGTTATACCTTAGTACAAAACATGCAGTGCCACTCTGTTTTGTTTATTCAATTATTTTAACACAAAGTCCTACCCAATGAAATGTAATGTTGGAAAGTATTATTTCCTGCACAGATCTTTTTTTGTCTTTTATTTCATGTTTCTAATTCTCCATTTTTTAATAAAGATTTGATCTCAAGTGTTTTGATCTTAAAATTTTGCACTTGCAAAACACAAGCCAGAACTTGCCAGGAAACAAAAGCATGCAGAATGTGGTCCATTGAGATTCTGGGCATCACTGTTGCAGGTACTCTCTCCACTGTTTTAGACTGTACACTCAATACATGAAAAGTGCAATCAGTTACCTGTATGTATTTTGCAGACAGAATATATTTTTTTAATTTGTCCTTTAAAATTTAAGTATATGTTAATAATTTGAAGTTTTATAATTTGAAATGTTACCGTGCTCTGCAGTGCTTGAATTTTGTCAAGGTCTTGTATGGCTGCATAAATGTGACTGAAATAACCAGGAGTTTTGCTTGGAAAATCTGATTATGCTGCAAGAGCAAAATGTTCCAGCTCATGAGGGCGAAAGACTGGCTGTGCCTCTCCTTTTAGTGAATAATGACTTTGCACAGAAAAATAGAGGCTAAGCAAAATATATATACTGAATAAATCTTTACCTGCTCTGTGCTAGAGATTCTGTTCCTTCTACATCTTATACCTTCCAGGTATGCTACTCAGTGGCCTATATCTGAACAATGACCAAAAGAGTGACCATGTATCTAATTCAGTACTTAAAACACGCCAGACGCATCTTAAATATGTCCCTGAAGGACAAACACATATTGCAGAAAGCATGGAAAGATGCTGACATATCTGGAGAAGCAGTAGATTTGAGCTCCCTCTGACTTGAAACTTGGCCCACAACAGGAGCTGCTGTCTCTTATGGAGACAGAACACCATCAACCAGTTGTTCAATGGCAGCAGCTTCATCTTTCAGCTTCCACTGTCATTGCTAGCTTTAATTTCTGATTCTAAGAGTGCATTCTGCTCCCTGCTGTCTGCTGTCTTTCCAGCATCATCCCCATTGTATGGGGTTCTAAAGCCATGCCTGCCCATTTATACTGGTGAATTAACAAGCCACAGTTTTAACAGCAGTGCAATGTTTTGTGCAAGAAGTATGACAGCTTGTAGAATTTTAGTATACTTTTCCATATCTCTTTGCTTGTAAAGCTTGAAGTTTGAAGGTTATCGATTAGAAAGCTTTGTTTCTAATTAGACAAACAGAAAGAACCTCCAGCATACTCTATTTCTTCGTGACACTGCAAACAGAGAACTGGCACAACACTCTGTCTGTAGCAAGTGTCCTAATAAGTATTGCCTTGATTTCAACATCTGGTTCACATTACATAAAACTACAGATGTGAATCCAATAAAGATAGAAAGTTTGGAGGGAAGATAAAAGGCTTTAAATTAACCAGCAAGACATGTGTGTTAATTTACAAAAGCAAAAAAAAAAAAAAAACAAGTACAATTACCACAGGACCTGCATGTCTTAGCTAGAAAAGGTAGGACAACAATGCCTATTATTTTAAAATCACCTCATCCTTAATGCAATATGAAACTCTGGGCTGAATTCAGACATTAAAATTTTAAGTCACAACATTCTAGGTTTTTGCATTTTTAAACTTGAAATATTAAGATTTGAGGGGAGGGATAAATGAAAGCTTGCAAGAAGAGACATTTAGTCAGCTAAAGAATTATGAACATAATAAGGATAATCACAGGAACATTTTACATTAACAGTATGAGCACTGGAAATTTTCTTAAGACTTCATACAACCTTTGTATTTCATGTATATACATACGTTATAATTGCACCCTAGTTAGTACTATGCATTACATAGAGATCAAAACAAAGGAGGTGTTGCCACGTCTGCAGTTAAATCTACACTGAAATATGCCATTAACAAAAAAGCATTTAAATAATTTCACATTTTGATGATCTGAATTTAGATTTTCAGAACTTCTTAGCATTATGGGCCAGACCAAAGTGTTGCCAGACATACCTAAGCTCACTTAGGGTTTTCTAGTGAAGTAATAAAAAAACGCAATGGGAGGGAGGTGTCAGGATTGGATACATGAGCAGGATGTGGAGTCAAGTTCTTCCAACACAGAATTAGAACCTTACTGCAAGGCTCCCCCATGGGATCCTGAAAGGCACATATCCTGCAGTGTAGACAAAATCCTTATCATACATTGCTTAATGCTTGTAGAGCAACAGACCACAGCGACAGGCGACTTCACAAAGGCTGGAAAGTATAGTTCAATTTAGCGAAAAACATGGACACAAAAATGTTTATTTTACTAAATCCCAGTGAAGCTTCCTCTTCACCATCATCCTGCCCTGCTGTCATCATTCTCCCAGTCCAAACTCACCTTTTTCTTTTCTATCCATTCTGTTTGATCCCAGATTTTCACTTCCCCCTAACAGACCATTCCTTACATCTTATCCTGAACCAGAATACTTCTATCTTCCCTTCAATTTCAGATAATTCTGAAACACCTACTAACTCTTCCCCTGCCACTGTTTTTAGACCTCTCCTCCTACCGAACATCTACTCTCTTTCAACACTATTCCTCTATCCCTCACCAACATTTACTTATCTTTCTTCATCCTCCTGACAGTTCTCAGCACTTCTGGCAAAATGCTGGAGGAAGCTGCAAACCTTGTTTGGTCACAGCAGCCCAGTGATGTACTGTGCGTCATCAGTCCCATAGAAACCCTGAAGGACATAAATATGGTAATGGCAGCCAGCCCAAAAGAAGCTATCAGATCTGCTGATATTCTGCCAGGGTTTTTGGAAGATCAGGAAAAGTAAGGAGACTAAGGGGAAATCAGGGAGATAAACTTGGAATTATATGGAAATCTGTGGAAATGTAAAGAGAGTCAGCCTTTTGGGCTTTGTTTGTGTTATTGTTTATAGTTTTGGTTTTGTTTATGTTTTTGAAAAAGCAGTGATTTAAGACAGAATCTTTTTATTTTATAGGAAAGCGGAGTGCTGCAGGTTAAAGTTTGATATCATGTTCACTGTCAAAGTGATGAAATATTGAAAGTTTACTGTTATTGTGATCAACCATCTGAATTCAGGTCACAGTTCCTCGAAATATGTATTCAAGACTTGGATACAATCAGAAGAAAGAGGGGAAGCAATGGAGTTCATTACATGATCTATGCAGCTTGTAGTCATCCCCACTTAACCCAGAGTTATGTCTATTTGAGTGTTCAAATAACTCCTGCTCTGCTGGTAGATTACAGACTTCTGTTTCTCATGAATGTGAAGACTTCGTGGGTTCTTTGGGGAAATATAAAAAGCTGTTGTGCCCCAACAATGAGAATTGATCTTAATTGTAGATACCTTTAATAATGCTCAGTGGATGTCTTGGATTTTTATTTTGTTTTTACTCTTACTATGACTTCCTTTAAAATCAAGGATTGAAGATATTACATTCAAAAGGGTATTTTTAAAAATATTGCCCAAACTAACCTAGAGACACACACGCAGACAGCTCAGATGAGTTTCAGACAAGCCTCTGAGGTTTTAAATAGTGATTTGAGTTTAAAATCCTGCTTTTACAGATTTCCTATTCTTGGTGAAAACTGGACAAAGAAAAACCGGAATAAAATGGGAACATTTACGTCAAGTAATTAAAACCACATGAGATTGCATAGTAAAGAAAAATATGTGGCATAAGAAAGTTCTCTGTGGATTGTTGCAAAGCATCAGTTACTTCTGATTTCAGGTACATGTCTCAGCTGTCCTAAGTCCACTTCAAGGTGCAGGTTTCTAAAGAATGTTCTTTGTGGCTAGGCTACAAGGTTCTGCTTCAGCTGCAGAAGATAAAATGCTGGATGATTGCAAAGCAGAAAACAGGCCACAATCCAGTTTTAGTTTGCTCTGATCCAGGCTATCTGCTGCACAGGACAGAATGCATTCTGCTGGTCAGCTCAGACACTATATTTATAACTGCCATTTTGTACAGGTAGACACTAATTTTACACCCACAGTGACTCATTTTCACAATTCTGCATCCAAAGAAGCACTTTTATTTTCCTATTTCTGCAGAAAACAATGTGTGTATCTTATAGACAGCAGTTAGTATTTTAACTTCTCATAATTCAGTTTTGAGAGTCATAAACCTTTAATACATCACATCTTCTGGAGCAAGGTTCAAGTTCAGACATTTAAGCCCATGTTATTGAAGTTACTCTCCATTACACTGTGCAGTATATTCCAGGTAAATACACTATGCATTGCCTGATTGACTTCAGCAGGTCTTTAAAAGTGTGTTTAAAAATCAGGTCAGAAATAGATTAGCCTGTATTTATCTTTCTATATTATTTGATTACTTTTATTTTATTTTTTTTTTTAATCTGACCACCAGAAACCTGGTGTCCTTATCTCAGGCAGCTATCATTATCACTTGGACATTGAATCCTGCTGCTTTTTATATGTTCTATATTTGACTCCAGGACTTTTCCTGAGGGAAGGGCAGGTGATGTCCTCTTAAATACTAAGATATAACTTGGTGTTTATGGCATGCTCCCAGGAACTGAGCAGAAGAGGACGAAAAGGCTAGGTTTCCCACTCTGTAGCCCCAGAGCAACTGAGTAAATAACGGGTGGAGGCAGCATCACTCCACATTTGTGTAGAGACAGTGGAACAGTGAAACACATACCAAGGGAGTGTTGAATATAATAATCAAAACCAACAGTGGTATACAATAGACCACCCAAAACACAGCTGTAACAGTTTTTCAGCTCCGCCATGGAAAAAAATGAAAAGAGACAACAAGCAGAATAGTTTTGAAAATAGCACTTCTGTGTTTCAGAGTAGAATCTTAGACTTTGAACCAACCAGGATACTATTAGAATCTTTTTGCAGATCTGATTTTTGCTGCATGAGGTCAACTGTGCTAACAGCACTGGAGAGGTATAGACCCTAATAAAGTGATAGGTGACTGTGGTGTGTAGGAGTTAGGTATGTCACAGAGGCTACTTTCACTGGATATTTCCTGTTTGAAGAATTGCTTTTAGAGGTAATGGCTGTCAATACTTAATCAGAACAACCAATATTTTATATCACACAGACATTAATACATAAAAAAACATTCAAATACCTTTCCATTTTTATTCTGCTCCAGAAATTATGAGCTTCTTAGCAAAAAACACTTTATTCCAAATTAAATCTGTGCAATTATTACCAGAGTAAGTTTACAGAATTTCCCTAGCAGGCCTTGAAATGTGTGGCAGGTATGCAGTAATAAAAGATCCAGTTGATCTGCATCCTGAGGTGATCACAGTTTAGATTTCCAGAGAACCTCTGCAAGACTGACCATAATCCCACGGGCTTTCCTGCAGGGCCACCTCCTTTCTGCTGGTGCTGAGAGTCAGTACTCAGGATTTTCTTATCATGGGAGAAGGTTCTCAAGAGACCATATTCATAACTGGGTATCTTTCAGCTCATGTGGGAACTTTGCCAGCCCTGTCATACAACATTCACTACTCTTTATCCCAAAGCTGCCTGAATAAAAAATTATCTATGTTCTCATGATCTCTTCTAGAAACTTCACCAAGATAGTATGCTATCCAGGTAGAGGCACCTCTTTCTATACTGACAAATTCCTCTGCTATAGAATAAGGCATAAGTGCTTCTGCGTTTGCATATGAGCTCCAGAACATAGCAAGATTAAGTCTTTAATTCCTCAAGTTTGGAGTGCCTCAGTGATTAGTTGCCCAGCTTTAAATACCTAGGCTTTGATTTCCCTGAGCTGATGATCATCTGCTGCTCCTTTAGATTTCACCTACTACAGATACCTATACCCTGATAGTGAGAAGTAGAGCCAAGAAATTGTTTTCCTATCTATTAAAGCTTCAGAAATGTCTTAGTCCAGGCTGTAGGAAATATTTGGAAACATTAAGCAGAAAGACTATCACCATGGGAAATGACTGAGTGATCAAATCCTTTGTCTAAAAATGTAAAAGCCTGAGGTGCAAGGTTCTGCTCTGAAGAAAATGATTCAAACCCACACCTTCTCTGAACGTTCCTTGCAACACAGTATTGGTTGCATAGGGTGGTAGCACCTCTTTCTCTTATTAAAAAAAAAAAAAGAAATTTCCTGCTGAAGTGAGAATTTCCATCAAAAGCAAGGGTGAATCCAATCCTGTTTTAAAAAGTCTTGATAAGATAGCACTTTCTTGCGATGTCTTTCTTCTACTCTCCCCAAAATATTTGACAAAAATAATCAAAATTTAAACTAGTTCTTATTTTGAGCTTGACAGATGACACATCACTTTCAGAAGCTAGTTATCACACAGGAATAGAAGTCACTCCACCTCAAAATACCATCTGCCATCTTCCTGCTATCCTTTTGCCCTGCAAAAGCAGACCACTGCATAACTACTGAGTTGGCAAGTCATAATGCAAGAGGGTTCCTAATGCCAGCTTCATTCATTAAAAAATCCACATTTTGAACACAGGCCCTTCTGAGCCTTTAATATTTCAAGCTGTCCTCGCTAAAGTGAATCCCCAAAATATTAAGCATACCCCTTAAGGCATCACTGCTTTGAAAATCTTCGAGCCTGAGCCCCACATGAGGAAGACTCAAAACCAGGCTGCAGAGAAGGATCCTGAACCCCATCCTTGGTGGAGCTGCAGTGAGAACAGGCAGTTTAACAATTCAAGGGTTTTCAAGCTATTTTCAGCACGTGAAGACATTTAATGGTGTTCTAAGGGGGAAAAAAAGTAAAATGCTAGTATGTGGTGTGACTTGTATGGTCTGCGTGTGGAACTATGACATTCAGGGATAACAATGCTGAAAACAAGAAAAATTTCATAAAAATTAGATATATTTCTATATTGGTAGAAATTTGTGGTCACATATATTCAAAAAAGTACAACATTTATTAACAAATTCAACAATTACTAAGAAGGTAAGGGCTTTTTTTCCTGGTTTAAGTAGAGGGAAAAATAAAAAAGGCTGCCTCTCTCCTAAACTTCTGTGCTCTTTCACCGCCAACCTCTCAATCTCCACTAGGCACACATAGATCATGTCTGCCTCAGAACGTAAATACACAGCAGTGCAACAGAAGAATTAAAATTAGCAGATGAATCCAAGGAGCAAAACCAGCTAACAAATGTATCTTGTTAGACTTCTGTAAGAGAACAAGATTTTTATCAGAAATGCTGTTTTTCAGAGGACACCAGGATAATTTCCCCCTAATAAATTTCCATCTTATTGAGAGCAGCTAAAGTTCTGCCAGTCAGAGGGAATCTCCCAAGGGTATGTCTTAACGCAGCTCTCCTACCTCTGGATTAGATGTATGCACACGTTTTCAAATACACTGAGCCCGGAGTACCTCTGGAAATGTGTTTGGGTATTAAAAATACACAACAATGGTAGAAATTCGCCTTGTTTTAAAAAAGATTCACTACTTTGTTTATTGCAGTCTTTTCCCCTAAATTCATAGGCAATGAGTGTGCACAATTCCACATCCTCTGGAAGGCAAAAGGCAAACAGTGTTCTAAAATAATTTGTGGTGTTGCTTTGCAATTTTCATGAATCAAAGCTTTTTTTTTTTTTTTTTTTTTTTTTTTTTAAAAAAAGTTTTTTTTTTTTTTTTTTTTTTTTTCTGCATCACCTATAATTTCTTATAAATCTCTCTCCTTTTCTTTAAAATATTTAGAGGGGAAAAAAGAACTGTGTGTCATAGGGTATTAGCTGATTAGTTCATTCAAACAGTGCTAATTATAGGTTTAATTGCTAAAATGTGAAAGTCATTTATTTAAATTAGCTGCATCAAACATACAGTATGCTCAAAACCTGAAACATTTTGGTACTGAGGACCAGGGTTATATTCTGTAAACAGAACATGTAAAATATAAGATGAGAAACAATGTGCCTCTATGTACTGATCGGCAAACTCATTTAAACCCCAAACTCCCTCCTCCTCTGCCTCTGGGGTCGGAGAACAGCCTCATTTGAACAATGACTAATGGAATGCACTGAAATGTGTGGAGGGTTGAAAGGAGAAATACTATTCAAGCCAACAAACTCATTTCATTTGTGATTTAGAGGGGCGCTGCACCTTTCCCCTGAACTCCTCCTAAGAAAGAATGAATAGGCATCTCAAGGTTATGTAAAAATGGGTATTTCAAGTGGAAAACTATATTGGTTTTTAAAATAATAAATGAATGAATAAATAAATAAATAAAGGTTTGTTATGTCATAAAAATACTGCAGAGAAAAGATGTTTGCACCACAACAACAAGGTAGTCAGAGCTGTAGCAGCTATAGCAATAACAGAAAGAACATGCTTTTGAATTAAAAAATACACTGTATTAAATACGCAGCATGAGAACTATGGTCAGAGTGTAAGAGATGGGCTCAGATTTTTAATCTGAGGGGGGAAAAAAAAGCAAGAAAAAAAGAGAGAATTTTAAAGAACAGAAAACATTTGATAACTAACATACTGAAGAATACCTGGCTGCCAAACCTCCATCTTCCTGTGTTGCTAAAGGAATGCATAGACATATAGATAGAAATTTTTTAAGAAAGATTTTTTCTTTTTTAAGAAACAAAGAGATTCAGAAGAGCTAGATTCCCCAGATATAACAGTTTTTGTGTTCTGTATCTTTGCTTGGTCTGTAATCACGTTGTATCTGAATGTTATTGCATTTTTCTAAACCTTCAAGTTGATATTAAGCCCCAGCATTCTCAACAACATTATGGAAGCATACACAGCAGCAGCAGCAAAGGCTGGTGGATACAGAGAGCTCCTCTTAATTTAATAAGGGTTTTTAAACTGAACGTTATGCACCATTGACTATGCAGGAAAGCTATTTTTTGCTGCAAAATTTCCCAGCTCATGAATATCCTTGTATGCTCCTCTGTGCACAGCGTCTCTCCATGCCCCCTTTTCCTGCTGAGAGGGTCATATGGCCACAGGAGAGCCTGACCCCCTGTTTACATTTCACTGTGCAGATCACACAGTGAAGAATAATACTACAGCTGGTTACTGCTTACAATTATTTAATTTAAAAAACCCCAATCAACCAGCACTTTAAAAGATGAATTTGTATAAATCCATCTGTCTCTGCATCTCTTTCTCCACATGTGACTTGCTATTTATTTTTTACTTGTAAATTCGCTATACTCATTCATTACAAGCTCAGAGCTTCCTTTTTGAGTAGGGAGAATGGTAATACCTTTGGTTCCATGCAAAGCAGAGGCTTAACTTAAAAGATTAGAAAGTTAAAATTGTTTGGAAAACATTATGATCCTATTTTTATAAGCAAAATAAGGCAGGGAGAAGGTACAATCCTAGCATCATGCAGCAGTCACAGATGAAGCAATATACTCCTATGATCGAGGCTGAGACAACAGTTCCATCTCTAATTTTTAGAGACCCTCACCTTCCTGGTGTGCAGAGAAGCTCTTTTGAGAATGGCTAAGCCAAAATGCAGTTAATAACCCAAGCAAACGAAAGCTTGGGTTACCAAAAAGTTGGTATGGCAAATTTAGAAAGAAGTCTTGGGTAGATTTTGTTGAGATTAAATTATAATTTGAGTGGATTTCCAATGTGATCGGGGAACAGCATGTTAAAGGAGAGCGTTGGAGATGTATCCTCAGGGGATTTATGTGGTTATACCTCCAGATGATCCCAGGGCAGTTGGAAAATGAGATACAAAGGGCTCTATTCTGCCCTCATTTGCAGAGCACTTAACTCCGATTTTCAAGCCATTTAAACAAGAATGTCATGTAAAGTGTCTTGATCATTGAAAATGGTGCCAAATACATATTCACCCTTCAAGATTCCTGCATGCAATTCAGATCATGGGACATTTACATTAGTTGAACTGGCCTTCAGAGAAGAGGTACAGACATTAAAATAGAAGTTGTGAGGAAGCTAATATAAATTGGCCTGTTTCTTAGTTACTTAGCCAATATAACAATGTAAATTACAGTTTCTTTAGCAGTTTTACATTTGTATTTGCCAGAGCAAACTGATATTTATATACCAGACATTCTTTGTATAAGTGATCAGGATACAAAAGAAATGCTCAGAATGTAATCGTTTAAGACTATCATCTAATTTGCTAATACATGTAGATCTATAGTATTGCCAGTAAGATGGGAGATCCATTCATTATAAGATATCATGGTGATATGTCTCCTCATTCTTTGGTGTTTTAAAAGATTAGCAGTTCCCAGTTACAGAGAGTTATGTTGCCCTCTGGATAAAAGATGGAGAAATACATAGCAATGCTGACTTTTTGAAGAAAAACTACAACACAATTTAGTAAATACATGGTATGTGAGTCCCCACTTAGCTCTGCTCTGACACGTTATGAACAGGCCTTTCTTATTCCAATTATTATAATCCTCAGCCACTTAAATGATCATGAGAAGTCAGCTCAAAAATGTTATGGCATGTTATTATACTCATGGTTGCATTTTGGTCATTGACTTTTTACCTCTTTATTAAACACCATTCTTAAATTAAGATGTGATACCAGCAGGTATGGTCCTATTCTGGATAGGTCTGTACTTTAAAAAAGCCCATTAGATTCTGTGAAGGTTCATGCTACAGGTATTCTAGAAAATCATAGGCAATTATGGATGCAAAAGGCAAGAGAAAGTCACAAGTTTCTTTTCCACCTTTTATTGACACTTCCTCAAATGTAGCTGCTGTTGAATTTAAGACACCAGGTAAAAGAGCCCAGCAAAAGAATCTAGCAAGTTCCCTTGTCCAGTTTTATGCATTTTTACTGTCTTGAGATACGGCAGACTGACCAAAGGATGAGCATTACTCTGAAGTTGGCTCAGGCTCAACTTGAGACTATGCAAAACCCTTCATTAACAAAGTAGGAATAAGAAGCAAAGTGGGTTTCAAGGCTCAGACTCATGCTCAGAACATAAGGAAGAGTCTTTAATCAATCAAGAACTTCTTCAATACTCATTTTTGGTGCATGATTACTTTTTTTGAGTAGTTTGTTGCATGTTTGGACACCAGAATCATGTTGTGTTTGGGAAATAGACAAAGATAATGCCACAGCAGTCAGTGTGTTACACCAGCAGTGAAGCATTTTTGTGCCCCTCTGTTTTCAATCTCTACAAGTAATGCAGCAAATAGATTGTATGATGCATTATAAATTACATGATACATAATAGTAATCATTATAGCTAAACAAATTATACAGAACATAACATGAAATACTAGCAAATATTCAATGAAAGCCAACTTTGAAATTATGTGTTAATTTATTCTAGGATTTGGCCCTAAAATGAAAGTACAGAAAAAAAGCTCACGTAGTATACCTGTATCAAAACAAAACACAGAATTTCGCTAACATAAGGTCTAAAACTGAATAGCCAAAGATCTATTTTGTTGCCAGATTTTGAGCAGTACGTATACTAAGGAAACTAAAAGCATATTTTAAATAATTCATGTACAGGTGTAAAAAATGGCAAATTGCTACATTCTTATTTCTTCTCTGGCCCATAGACTGAAATTTGTGGGAATGTTCAATGAATACCCTTTTTTCCTAAGAATTCTCCTTGTGCTCTTCAAACCAAAAAAATGCAGATACATGTCACAGTAAAAATAATGCCCACTGAGAAGAGAACAGGAATTAGCCTTTCTTCCCCAATCTCGATTAATTTTCAATTTAAATTTTCTGTGAGTTCTGTGGGAGGGATTAGAGGGATTCCAGCTGCAGTGCTTTTCCCTGAAAGACATCTTCCCATGTGCTATAAAATAACCAAAAGATGGTGTAAGTTTGAAGTGAATATATGATCTTTTGCACGTATTGTCTAAGAATTTGTAAAGAGGATGTATGTCTCAATTTCTAAAAGCTTTTTCTTTTATAGAAATAGAGAAGTTGGTAAAAACCAAGGCAAGCTAGGGAGTCTAGTACTACTGTCTTAGTCAGTGAGTACTGACTTGATTTTTATATCTCTAAATGTTATTAACTTTACTGACATCAAAGAAGGCTCATACCCTTAACACAATATAAAGAAAAAAGGTATCTGGCTACACTGGCCTCATGTTTCATTGTACCATCACATCACAAGCTGCTGCACTGATAGACGAAATCACAGATCCTCTACAAAAGAGAGAAGAGAAACATATATATAACAGTCTTTGAAAGTTCTGTAAATGCACATTAGGCACTGACTGCATTTTGCTGGCACAATACATGCCACTCTGACAGCAAAGGCACAAAGTCATGCATCTGTAGCAAAGACAATAGAGAATACAGGATTTAAAGTTGCCATTAGGGAGCACAAGTGAATAAGGAGTAGTGCTTCTGATGGGAGCTGCCTTTGAATTTTTAAAGGATGATAATGTAACCACAGCACCAACTATTCGGCCATGTTGAGCACAGGTAGAATGGTCCTTCCTAAAAATATAGAATCATAGAATCATTAATAGCTTGCATAACTCAATTCTCACCTCAAATACTTGCAAATGGGGGAAAAAACCCCAAAAAGCCAAGCAAGAAAACCCCACAAAAAGCAATATTAAAATAACTATTGCCACTTAAAAATGTTGCTCCGTGATAAGAATGTAGTTGTCACAAGAAAACCAGTTTTGTGCTTCCATAATAGCACTATAGAAATGTTCTGCTGCACCTATATAATCCTTCGGGTCAAGAGAAGGACTAACACTTCTGCTTTCTGCCTGCAGCCAAGATGCTGGGGCTGAGGATGTGTTTCTAACAGCCAGCTTCAGACAGGCAAAGGCTACTCCTTTTAACTTTTTATCAGACTGCCCAAGACCTCATTTTCCCTCTCAACTAGGGACACAAATCATCGATGGAAGGAGATAATTATTGGCATCCAAAATTTTCCAGTAATGATAGGAAATGGAGGACAGAAGAGGTAGGACAAAGAGGGAGACACATATGCACACATATGACAACAAGGGGGATGGGGCTTGGGTTTTTTCCTCCAAAATATCTATTACAAATGTGGAACATAAACAAAGCATTAATTAGAGAAACTCTAAGGTACTGTGATTGTCTTAGTTATGTGTGTGTATATGTATATGCTCTCCAGAGGTCTCTCCCAACCCTAACAATTTTGTGATTCTGTGATATACTTAATTGAACAGGGGTCATTAGAAGCCATATCACTACTAAAAGTCTCTGTGTTCCTGTAAATACAACTAAAAGCAGGATCCCAGGGCTATGGCATATATATCGAGTACTGTGTGTGCATACGTGCTATTTAAAAAATTCCATGAGTTTTATTGCCAGGTATAACCTTTCACAAACACTGGACAAACGTGTGTATGTAGGTGCTAGCACTTCGGTGGAATTGGCAGATTTCAGCTAATCTAGTGGTGTAACATAATATGTCTTTCCTATTCAATGTGTTATGAAAAATCTAAACACAGTTAAGATTTTTATTTTATTACTTTCATTTTCCTTTTTTTCCAATATTCTTTCAGTAGCAGTGAGCACTGAAAGCTGACCAAAACCCAGAATGTGATGTCTTAAACAGTTACCACTTTTCAGGAGTATTTTTTAGGAGGTGGTAGAGACTGAGAGATTGTTTTCTAAATTAAGAGTCCAAGATTTATGGGCAATTCAAGTGGTACCTGGAAAATCGAAGGAGTGGGAAGGAGAGAAAGAAGTAATGGTGTTGTATACCAAGACAGAAATAATAACCTTTTGTTGTCAAATTCTTATTACCAGGATTTAGTACTTTTGCTTATTTATTTGAGCAAATACTTAAACTTGTTCATCTCAGTCTTGAAATACAACTGGAAAAAGCCTAGGTCAGGCTATCAGCTTGACCACTAGTCCCCAGTGAGGTAGCAAGAATAGAAAATGTCATCTCCCATGAGTACTGCACTCAGATACCTGAAATTTTGCCATGGGCATGACATATTAGTTAAAACAAGAGTCTTACTATCTCAAGTTTAAAGGTGAAGTAAATATGTTACAAAATACAAGGAAATATGGACACAAGGTTCAGGCTGCCTGTATCTTCAGTCTCCCTGTACCTGCTCATTCAAATTGAAAGGCGTCTGGGCTGGCAGCTGAATTCAGGGCTGCACCTTCTTCTCCCAAGAGTAGTTTAGAGTTGCTCTATTATTCTGCAGAGGTTCCTATGGCACACTCAGTACTGTATTGCTGTGCACTGAGAAGCATAGTCATGCAGGAAACACCATCACTAATACTGTGTGTCCTTTCACTTGCTCCCCATGGGAAAAATCTTGTACTTTGCTTGGTAGAGTTTCAGATTTGTGGTCACTGTTGCTTTTGACATATGCATATTGTTAAATATTTACATTAGAGGGGATTGGGGTGAAAGAAGAGTGTTTTGCAACTGGAGCAGAAGGCAGTGAGGTCTGTGGGGATTTTTTTATATTTCTGGAATTCATTCCAATGTGAGATCAGCCCTGGAGAAAGTTATCCTCTCCATAGGGATGAGACTCCTTCTTAATATAGGGCCCTCTAGTTTTCATAGAAGGGTAGTGAGCAACAACAAATTGCTTTCACAACTTTTTATATGTCCTAGGCAAGGCAATGAAGTACACCTTCTTTGGCATATAAGGCAATGTAGAATACAGCTGAATATAAGCAACAGCTCCCTGAACCTGATTTAAAATCTAAAGAGAAGCATCAGAGGACAGACCTGATGCGCTCACAGTAGGCTGCCTTGTTGAAAACAACATTTTTTTAAAAGTCTCTATTCTCCGAGGGTCTTACATGTTGAAGACAACATAATGGGTTTCCTACATGTTCAAGGTTCATATAAGAGTAACAAACATACAAGTATCTAAGTGTAGATCCTTAGCTAGAGATGACAGCAAGTATTTAATGGATAAATTGTGTACTGCGAATCCAGCATCTGCAATAGTAATATCAACCTGCAGCCCAAGTTCACCAGGTCCATGATGTATGCTTTGATGTACACGGGAAGGTAGAGAGGGCACACGTTTGGATGACAGGTGGCTAGCTGACATGACAGAAGCAGGACACCCTATCTAGTCTGTCCTATGGATCTGGGTGGCTTTCTGCCCTTCTGAGAGCAGGTGTAGCACAGCACTTTGAGATCATATCACATCACAAAATAAAATCTACGTTTACATTTCTTTCAAAAGTGCATTCATGACATTTTCTTTCAAAATTACTGGCTTAGTAGTGTGGAATAGATGCCTTCAGGATGCTAGTATTCCTTGGACAAAGTCACTGATAACTTAGCATAATCACTCACCCAGCGAGCCCCCACTGTTGCTACAAATGAATCACTTCCAACATTCTCCTTTTGTCTTTCTTTCCCATGTAATTATTCCTGAAAATAATCTCTCGTCAAATAAAACCTGGGCAGGGCCACTCAAATTCCATGAAAATGAATATAGCATTTTCTGAAATCAACTATTTTTTCATGCTTTAATTTTCAGCTTTCCTTCAAATTCACATTTCCTGCCTGGTGCATTTTAAATCAAAGACTATATTTAATAGATTATTATCTCTATCAATCTTGTTATTTGTTCAAAAGTTGTCAAAAACTTATATAGCTATTTCCTGAGGAGAAAGAACTAAAGTTTATTCCTTCTAAGATACAAAAATTTTAACCACTTTTAGACATACATCCTATTCATACTCATGCCACACAGTTCAAACCTCTTTTTGCAGTGTTTTAAGTGTAAGTATCTAATTTTAACCAAGTTTAAGTAATTTATTCTGCTTTACATGCATATATTTTAGAATTTAAATATAAAATATTTCATCCTCATTTACTCAGTGTCCAGAGGGAATAAATATGGTACAAATTGTTTATATTTGCATCCTAGTAAAAATTTAATCAAAACCCATTATTATCAGTTTTTTAAGAGAACATTTCTTCTGAACAGCTGAAGCTGATGATTTACCAGGATCCTGGAAACTAACCCAGAGAAAAGAGTTCATCTGCAATATATAAAATAGTGTTAAAATCATTTACACTCAAACTATTTATTACTTTTCCCCTTATTTGGACAAACAAACTCAGCTGCATTTCACTCACAAAGCAGAGTGTAATTTATACTAAACATAGCTTCATGCCTTCCTTGTATAGAGCAAATGCCTTGCAGTGGTGCAATTTGACAATGTTGCAGTATGAATAGTCACAAACAACTCAGACAAATAAGCTGCTAGCAGTTGCCCTCTTTTCCTGTCAGTTTTAGAAATGCATTTTATGGCAGTAGCAACAACTGCCCATTTCTTTTAGCTGGTCCAAATAATGTAACTGGCTAATTAAAGAAGAGATAGTTACTTACAATCTTGCAGATATAGTTACTAAACAGTTTCATTTACTATTCAGAATAGTTTAAATTTTAGTACTTCTGACACGGTACTAAATAGGCTTAAACAACTGGACAGCTAGAAAGAGGCAGACTCTTTTTGTTTGACTGTTGCAAGCTTCAATTAAATATCCACATTTGAGGCACCTCATAAGAAATCATAAAATTCTTCTACAGTAGAAAAGAGACCCAAAATAATGTTATTTTTTAAGAAGAAGTTACACGAAATTTCATACTAATTAAAAACAATTCAAAACATCCACTTTTTTGTAGGTACGGGGATTGTGGGAGGTGGACCAGAGACTGGAAGACAGGAAATAGCCTCTTAACATACACACATACACACACCACAAACCCAGTACTTCAAATCCTAGCTCCAGGATGTATTACCATATGGCACAGGTATATCCCAAAGCTATAACTGAGCAGTCCACTCTGTTGGATCAAAGAAGATGAGTGCCAATTCATGTGGGGAAGTGGACTAAGCTGGACCAGTTACCAGGAATTCTTGCTCTGTACTCTGTGTCCCACCTCTCCCAGTAGTTGGTGTTCCCAGAGCACAAGCACACAGGAATTCCATAATCTTCAACCAACTTTTTAATCTGAACCATAAAAGTAAAATTTTTTAAATAAGACCTTGCTCTACATCTAGATAAAAGCAGCAAACGTGAAGGCTAATACTGGAATTAAAATAGGATTAAACCTATGAAAGATAGTAATCTTTGCTCATCCCAAAAGTATTTTGCCATTCCTGTGTTCTGTTTTTGAAAGAGAACTGTAAAACCTCTGTGCTTACATAGCCAGTGAAAACTGTTTTGGAACATCTAGATTGAGAAGCCTGGATATCAGAAGAAACTGAAAAATTATCTAAAGCCCAAGCATAAAGCAGCTGGTCCTGGGTTATATTTTACAAGCCCAGAGAGCAGGAACTGTTACAACATGGAAACTGCTTACTTTTTCTCCTGCACCTAAACTGATAAAGTTTAATTACTTTATATAATTCATGAGAAATTTAATTGCAGAGAAAACTTTATTAATTTTAACTCCATGTCTTTAGTAGCACTTGTTTTTGCTGAGATTGTTCCTGGGTGGGTGAAATGGTGGAAAAAGATGTTCTCAGTGATTTGTAAACTTGCTGCAGAAAGCACTGCAGCAGGAATGCAAATAGGTTTGCTCACAAACATCAGATAGAAGTGTTTGTTTCCAAAACTGTTGATTATTCATTTTCAAAATAGCCCTTTGGCTTTGAAATGTTTTTTAAAAGGAGTGATACAATTAAAAATTGAACTAAGTGTTTCATCTCAGGTTCATCTAACAGTTTTAATTATTTGTTTCCTCAAAAGCAGACAAATTTTTGTTTGAATTCTGGAACAGACCTCAGTTATTTTCCTAGCCCAGTTATAATCTTGTAGTCATTTCCAGCGAGAAAAAATTCAGAAACACAACTAAGAGTGCAAAGAAAATCTATAACTGGACTGCAAAAGAGGTTGTAGACAAACAATTATATGTTTTCCCAATGCTCTGTATTGCCACTATAGGTATCAAGCACAACACGAGAAATCAAAGAAAGCAGAGCATGGATCACAGTACCCTACTGAGGAAACATGTCCCTCATACATCTCTAGCATAACAGACCAGCCAAAACTGAGCATTCAGAGATATGAATGTGAAGATTAGTAGGAAGACAGTAAAATATATTCTGTTTTAAAAGAAGTGGCACTTATCTACTACCAGATTGTCAACATGTCATTCATAATTTGCTATCTAGTCCTATACTATATGTAGGCCTCTTTCATTGATATGTGTAAAATCTAGGACAAAAATAATATTAAATGCAGAAGGTGTGAACTTGAAAATCTATTTCTATTGCTGTAGTTTACCTGATCAGTTGTGTTTGGGGAACTTGATTAAAAGATCATCTTCCAGTTGTAACAGCTCAAGATTGCTGTAAGATTTCCAAAATCTTAGAATGTGTAAAAACTTCACTGTATATCTTTCAAGGATTCTCCTTTGCAAGATCAACCCAAATTTAACTTCAAGTTTGTACACACATCTTCTGTAGGACAAAATCAGGCCTGCAATGACCACAGACTGTGAGTAATTTGAGTGAGTCAGCACTGAAATATGTGAAGGAAATGAAAATTAAAGTAGTAAAACTATATAAGGAAGATGTTGTTACATGTCCATTAGATATGAGTGTTTCCTTTCATATATCTCTGACACTCATTTAAAATGGTCCAAATCCAAATGTAGAGGCATATGCCTTCAAGAGAATTCTCTTTCTTCAGAGAATTTGTTAATGGGAAAGCTTTAAGAACCATAGAGTTAGTCCTTGGATCTGGAATTGATGTATCTGCTCTTTGCATCTTTAAAATGGTGCACAAACCACCTTAATTACTAAATAAAACAGTTCAGGTCTCAGAGGACGAGTACTATGTGTTTGGCACAAGGAAAGGGAATATCATGAAGCAATCTAAATGCCTTCAGGTAATGCAAGTACAGTTGCCAATGAGGTACGTACATACACTTCAGAGCAAATTTTGGGCCCATTTGATGCATTTAAGTATTAATTATTTCATTTTACCCCTCTAACAGATCAGTATTAAAAAAAAAAAGCGTCACTATTATGTAGAACCTGCCCATCTGCCCCAAAATGAATGAGTTTGTAGTTAGACAAGCATAGTCTACTCTGTTTCCCCTAAATAGCATGATGCTAGAAAATGACCATGACCAGAATATTTCACAACCAACTTCTACAAAATATAGCAAAACACAGTGGCATGAACCAGAATACTTTATATACACTGTTAAAACTGTCAATGGGGTAGGAAACCTATAGCTACCTTCTAAAAGAGTCCTGTAAAGAAGGATGGCAGAGACATAATAATTTCTTTGGTAGCAAGTAGTTTCAGGGCTCCCATGTGAAGACTGATGCCTGAAAAAAAGCTGACTGCAGAGCCCCTGCCCAGGAGCTCTGTAGATCAGCAAACAAGCTTGCATGGGAAAAGCTGTAGTATTGGCGATGGAAGCAGCAAATGTACCTAATAATAACAGACTCCACTTCAGCCAAGCAGCAATACTGTTCAATATTTATGGGAAAATAGTCAGAAATGCAAGCTAAGCTTTGACACCTCCAACTAGGTGTGATTTGCCCCATTTTGAAAAATGTAATGTAACAGGGCACAGAATGCCTCTGCTGAACAGATCAAAAAGCCATAAGGCTTCCTCTCCACCTGCTTTTCCTACAGAAAGTGAATGGGAGACAAACACCTGCTTAATCATAAAATAGCCTTTAGCAAAGCAAATGAACTTACTCAGGTATTTAAAAAGCAAGAGAAGTTTTAAATTCTCTCCTGAACTCCTTATACTCAAACTTCCAGGACAGTTGCATGCATTTCTTTCCTTCAACAGAGCTCTTTTTAATTCTTTATTGCTGTCAGTTTCCTTTTATTTCAGAAGTGAGGCTGTGACAGGGCGTGGGAGGAGCCATGTGACAGGAGGTTGTGCAGACAAATCGATTGCTACAGACACGCCAAGCTACCTGCCGCTGACTCTGGAAGCCGCCTCGCAGCCCCGCGGGCACCCGGCCACTGCAGGCTGTGAGGCGTCCATATAACTTCCCTTTGGATGCTGAGCAGGAAACACTACAGCAGCCAAATCTTACTTTCTGCCTTCCCCTAGTATTAGTAAAGAATGTGCAGTATCAGTTTTTAAAATGAAAAATTACCTGTTTGGGGGTTTTTTTTAGCTATGGGGATTTCTTAAAAAAATATTGAAAAAAATCATAAATTACTGCACAGAGTATTTAATGTCTACAGTAAATTTTTCCTCTGTTCTTATTACGCCGGTTTGTTTGTTGGTCTGAAAAGTTGCAAAGCTGAGTGTTTAACAAAGGAAGACGAGGCACAGCCAGTCTGCAGGGACAGGCAGCACTTGGCAGCATGATGCTATCAACGAGAGGAAACAAGCAAGGGCAGGATTTTCTTTTTGTAGGTTGGTATCTGAAACTTCATTTATCCTAAGGTGGGTTGTTTGCTTGCTTGTTTATTTATTGAATGTATCTTAGTCTCGTGAAAAAATACCGTGGTGTTCCCAAAGCTGCCCCTCTGGGTTCTGCAGGAATCCATCCTGGCAGACAGATCTGCAGACTTGGAGGAAGTTCAAGTATTTCCCAATATATCAACAAATATGACAAGAAATCCCACTATATTCTGAATGATGCCATAATAATAAGTGAGGAAGAAAGTAGCAACATTAGATAATCCCCATAGAAGACTAACTCTTTGATCTCCAGCATTTACACGCATGCCTTCACACTTTATACGTTGTAAGCATTTGATTTCTTACCAACAAAATATAACTACAAACTCCTCTTGAATGTTCTAGAAATAAAATTCTCCTTGATCCAGTTATATGCCTTCTAAGCAGTAGGGGAGAAAACTGAGGCCTCAGATGACCACGATGAGTAAATGAACAAGTTATCATACATATGCCAAGAACTAATACTGTCTATTTAGTTTAGCTGCTTCTAAATATTAAGTCAATTATAGTTCTGCTTTTTCTACAAGAATCAGTGCATTATCACAATTTTAATACTTTATCTCCAAACACATAGGCAAGCCTGACACTGGGGCCTGTGTAAACAGGGAATGTTAATAAAAACATTTTCATTGCCCTGTTTCTGTCTCCGATGGTAACTAAATCTAATTTTGCGAATGAATTTCGCATCAATTCATGTGAATAAAATCCATTGTCCCTTGCGTCCTTGACCTTCCCAGACCTAGAACCTTTTGATTTTATTCTGTCCAGGAAACACTCACATACGTGAGCAAATGTGAAATAATGAGCTATGACCTCTCGCGATACTGCTTGTCTGGTTACATCAGTGACTTTTCAGCAGGGGAGCTATTTCAATGGGTGTCAGTGTAAAGGAAATGACTCACTAGGCTGGCTTATAGCAGCTTGTAACTACAGAGACTGTTAACTAAATCCTAAATAAATAGCAGTAAATAATAAAAAATAAATCATGTTTCATTGCTAGCTCTAAAATCCAACGCATGCATTTTTAAAAGTAAATGGATGCAAATAGTCAAAAGTCTCTGAGCCACACGGTTTTTCTAAATGCAAGAACGGAAAATTTTGGTAATCATCAAGAAGAGAGAGGAGGAAACAATGAGAGAGAGAAAGCCAAAAGGAGGACATTTTACAGGCTGTAGTGCTAGAGTCATTCTTTCATAGGCTTTACATCACAGAAAGCTCAGATTCAGAAGATATTGAAAATCTATGTCTCCAGGATACATCCATCTTTTCAAGATTTCAAACAATGGTTATTCATATTTGGGAGCAGCAGTGCTAGAAGGAAGCGGTTAGAACCAGGAGACATTCCTGGGACATTATAATGCATACTATGGATTGTCTCAGCTTGACTGTGAACAATGCACTTGAAAATGAACATCAGCTAATTAGTTGCATACCATAGAGGAGGTTTGAGCCTATTTCATTTACTGCATAAAGGATTTCAGTAGAGCTCAGAAAAGGCATAACCCTTCACCCCTTACTTGAATGCAAAATTTTACATGTGACATGGCGATGCAATCTGGAAGAAAACAGAAACCCTGGAAAGCCACAAACATAAAAATAGAGATAAGAGAATTTTAGCTTCCTTTCTGCTTAACCAAGTGTTTGAGAATGTAAAATCTGGATCTTGCTAAAGAAGTTTGCATCCACACCACAAATGGTACTGCAGACAGATATACCCCAGGCAGCTGAAAAAAAAAAAAAAAAAGGCAGCTAACTGGTACCACATACTATTTAATTATAACATCACACAGCTTAGCTGCTCATCCATATGGATACTCTACACTGAATTCTGTGCTGCTGTGGGTCCTCAATCATCTCTCTAAGCAAACTCACCTAAAACCTATTTAGTACCTTTACGCTGCAGTGAAGTCTGCAATAGATGTGCCCTAAGCTTATGCTAAACTCCTGTCAACCCCATTCAAATGCTGCCACTACTTTTGAAATAAAAGTACTCCAGTTTCCCCTCTGACAGACTGCAAAAAGCATAGTGAAAATTTGAAGTCCACCATGGTAAGGGCAACAGCAATCTTCTGCTGGCTCTGTGCAATAGCTTGCGGAAGAGGCAGCTGGCTACTGGGAAGCTCTGTGAGCACTACAATGTAAATACAATGAAATGACAAGGTTCTGCCATTTCTCATCCTTGTCACTAATTGCATACTTTCACAGCTCCCTCTGAGCCCTAAAACTCTGTGAACACCAGAAATGCAAAAGTTTTAGAAGATGACAAACAGCCTGAGAAAAGTTGGATTTACAGATTGGGAAGGCATAAAATGGAAATAATGTGTGACTGCAAAGGAGGTCTTCTTTAGCTATTCCTATGCTACCATATGACTTCAGCAAAGCGTGCAGCAAAGTAATGCTCAGTGCACACAAGCTAACTAGTTGTTAGCAAGGCCGAGCCAAAAGCCTCCACACTCCGTGGTCACCCTGCAGTGACTGCCTAGACCACTTACCTCATGTTTAAAAAAGAAACAAAAATGTCATTCCGCATTCTGGTGTGAAAGGTGTGTACCAAAGGAACTTGGCTACTAAAGCTTGCCTCTTGTTCTGACATGCACACATAGAGCTTTTGAATAAATGGTGCTGCACATCACAGCTTTTGAATAAATGGTGCTGGACATCACAGTACTTGTATCACATTACCCAGCATTTGATTTTGTCAATGATTTCAGAAGTTCAGAAAGTGATACAGCTAACAACAGCAGTTCAGCAAGGCCACTGTGTGACTGTTATGTTGTTCTGGCACTTCAAGCACATATAACAGCATCAGCTTCATAGAGGAACTTCTGACTCTGCACTTGAACTTTCTTTTTCTTTTTTTTTTCCCCATTTCATTTCCAATTGGCTAAGGAATGAAACATAAGAATTTTAGTCAGGAAAATAAATTAACTATTGCTGAAATATGGCTATCTTGACTAAATATGAGGACAACATTTATGTCATTGATCACCACCTATGAACAGGCTGATCTAAGTCATAGATGTTATTTGCAACCATGGAGGCGTAGGTAGGGAAGAGGGTCTCCAAATAAAAGGAAATGTCTTTTTTCTGAAGTGAGTTACTGCCCAGTTACTGAGTAAACTCCTCGGACAATGCTTTTGCCTCAAAAGGAGCTTTCTGTCAAATCAGGATCGCGTTTCTTCAAGAGTATTTTTATGACAAATAAAATGGAAGCTTTTTCTAGCTTTGCTTGCAATTTATGTATTTGAAGACAAAAAATATTTATGTTTAATGAATTTCAAAATTCTCTTCCTACTCCTAAAACTAAGGTAGTCTGACATCAGAGCTATATCACTATTTTTTTCCTCAAGAATGACAGTGCATTGTAGTTGTCAGTCTGATTTTTTTTGTATTTCTCTAAAATCTTTCAAGGATAGAAAACATCTGAATTTCTTGTCCTTTGATTTCTGTTGCTAATGCTCTCATTTTTGTTGTCATGAAAACATAAACACTAAGTCCTCTACAGTGAATATTCCTGGCACCTTTTTTGATATGTACATTGGACATATCTTACTCTCAATCATTTGATCTCTGAAACAGTTTGTTAAGTTTATCTCCAAAGGAATGTTTTTATTGATTGCTTCTATGGCTGTGAAACATATTTTCTATATTAACAGAAACGTTTTCATTTTGTCTTTGTAAGTTTGGAGATAGGACTCTAGTAACAGGATTTTATTTTTTTCTTCCACCTAATGTCTCTACTAAGGATCTCCTAACCTTTAAGGCAAGCAGTTTCAAATCAATTGTGTTGTTTTTCAAAAAGGAGGCTAGGGAAGAATTGAGCATGAAAGTTAGATTCTACTTACTCTTCCACAATTACTGACACATTCAGAAGTGTTTGGCTAGGAAAATTCCAGACAGAATGAACTGAGGACTGTAATTGAGGAGTCTAAATCAGAAAAAATAAAGACAGACACTGTATAATAACTTCTAACCAACCATGATTTAGCTGTTGTAGTAGTGTTGTAGGGTACATGACAAATAACCCATAAATATCTAATAGAGTTCAAAAGAAGTGATAGAAATAGAACATCAACAATACTATCTGTTGCATACTGATGGAATGAGAGAACTGGAAAGTAAAATACTGAGTGTATTTTTCTGTATTGTTTATGTTGGATAGGAAGTTAGGAAAGGTCTCAAGAAAAAAATTTTCCCATATAAAGAGGTCCCAAGGATTTCTGGGTTTTTTGCTTGCCAGTGGCATTCTAATCACTACAGCGATACTCATAGAAAATTCAAATAAATTTCCTGGGAGTAAGGAAAGCAGGACTGGACTTATGGTCCATATGTTAGAAACAACCCTAACAAAAAAAAATAGTTTATCAGCTATGATCATTGTACACTCTGTAATAATGTAAAGCAGAATGCACTTTATCTGAGAGTTGCATGTGTAAATATCATCAGTACATGCCTCAATTATGCAAGGTTTTTAATTTTAATTTTTTTTTTTGGTTTTTGATGGTTGTTTTTTTTCCACCAAACAAAGTCAGAAAAACACTGGAGACACGAAATATATTTTAGCCCCCCCCCCCAGTACCAGTTGCCTTTATCACAAATTCAAAAAATAAAAACTTCTTTTCTGGTAAGAATGAGTGAGAGTTTTAAAGACATGAAGACATTAGAAACATTTGCTGCCACTTCATTGATTTTTAAAAGAAACCTAAACAGTGCAATTCTGTCAGCTAACTAAAATGGTTCTCTCCTGTTGCACTGGATTTCTTTTGGAGACTCATTACTTTCCTTGCAGCAAGGAAGGTTTCAGATTAAGGGAAGGAAGGTTTCAGATTAAGGGAAGGAAGGTTGAAGGGAGACAATAAAGCCATACAGCAACACCAGGTACATAGGAGCACAGACCTTTTGGTACAGCCAAACGTTTGGTTAAAGCAAATACCATTGATTGAGCCAGGACTTGAATGCTTTCTAATGAAAAATTCTTATAGACTAGTATTTCCAGAAACTATACAAATGAAACAAGTGATATTTATCTTTCTTCTTATGTCACATATTAAAAAGAAATAGTTGTGAAGGATAAAGTTTACAGTTCCTCTTACCCACTCCACAGGGGACTGCTTCTGACCCAGTCATCGTGCAGTACTTGTTAGCATTATTTCTTACTGGTATTCCCTAGGCACGAATGTGATTAAAAAGACTTCTCAAAGGTCACTGGACAGAATGTCTACTATCTGTCCTAAGACATGAATTACAAAAAGATAAAGCAGTGAAAAAGATGACTGACGCACTCACTAAGCAGAGGTACAGGACTTGGCAAAACTGAACTCCAGACCCTCTTCTGCTCTAGCAAGACAGGCAGATAGATAACTGTCTTCAGGAAGGGTTCAACATGCCTAAGCATTTCATTTTCTTAATCCCATTTGATATTCCTCTGATTTCTCAAGTGTCTAGACATCTCTGTTACCTTGTTTCCTGGAGGGATAGTGATTTTACCTTATTTAGGTGCTGAGGCTTCTAACAGTAATTTCAGAGACCAGAGTACAAGCCACTATAGCTAAGTTAACAGCTTGACCTTTTTTACAGCCCATATTGGGATTGAAGGCAACAAAATGAGGCTTAACTTAGACAATTAAGGCTGGATGTCATGAATTACATTTAGTTTTCAAAAAATAGCTAATATACTCACTTAGAGAGGCCTGGGGCAGATTCACACATAAAAGAATATGAAACTCATATATTATGGTAATGGGAACCACGGAAATAGATGAAGATAAATAACCACATTTGAAGAGTGCACTTCATGAATTTCCTGAACACAAAGACAATTATCATATTACCATATTTAAAAAAAATATTGAAAAGTTAACCTCATAGAATAGCATAAAAAAATCTGGTATTTTAGGTCATTGAGATGAGAACTCTAGATTGGAATTGAATTAATTAATGCAATAACAATCAGAAGAATCAAATTTCTTTTATTCCAAGCATTGGATCTGAAAAAATAAACACATTCATAGTTGCACTATTCCCTGGTGCAACTCATTTCCCTTATTTTGTGCAGAGCTATTTGGGATTCTCTATCTTGCACTCCTGGCCTAAATTCTGTTGAGGTACATGTAGAGGCAGGGAGTCTGTGTCCACACCTCTGCCAGAGCTCATCCACAAACCACATAATCTTCCTACTGGTAATGGACAGTTGACTATAATTGCTTATTTTTTCATAAGTATATAAACCAGAGACAGCTAAAATGAGACAAAGGGAATGTCTCAGATGAAATCAGATGTGACCTTTTCAAAATGGGGAGCATTTCTGTATTTTAATTAGAAGCCTAGGAACAAGAGTTAAATAAGCTTGAAGATACCTGCTCTTTCAACTGAGCCTGGTAGGCTGGTAGGAAACTTTGCCTGCTTTACAGCACATAGGTTTTATAGCCTCTCACTCCATTAAAAAAAATAAATAAATTAGAAGCCCCAAGGCAGCCACATATTTAGAAGCAATGAAAACACAACCTGTCTACCTCTAAAGCATTTAAAGGCAAAGGTATTTGAGCTTAGAACCCAGGAATGAAAGCATAGCAAAATGAATTAAAACATTGTGACTTTTCTGTAATCTACATTGCTGTTCATGGCACAAATCTGAAGGTCCAGAATTCATTCTACGCTTCTTAATATTTCATAGAAATAAAAAGTTTCTTTACTAACAAAATTAACATTGTGAACAAATGTATCTCATTACAATGCCAAACTATGTAAAACCACAATGGACCATTCCAGGGGAGTCAAAACCAATTAGTTGTACCAGAAAAATCTACCAGGCTACAAAACAGAGAGGCCTGTGAACTTCTGCAACTGGTTCAGAGATTAGAGAAACTGCAACATAGCATGCAGACAAGAGATAAATTGAGTGGGTTTAGAGAAACTCCAATGGAACTAAGGAGTTCATGCCCAGTTTCAAAATGTACCAAATGTACCAAAGTTTAGAACGTAAGCAATTTTAGACTGCTTCCTTTTTAGAGGAAAAATCATGATCCCAACCAATTACATGTGGCATGTTTCACTAATCTGACCACCAGTACAGCATTCTGCCATGAAAGTGATTTCTTCTTTCACCCCTTTGTGTCCTGGTGTATGCTCTTATTCCCAGTGTGAATCCTGAAATGGAGGAGGGAGGATAATTTAGTCTGAAACATAGCCATTTCTGAGCCTTAATTGTAGCTTGAATCACTCATTAAAAAAACCTAAATTCAACCAAACAAAAATGTAAAACAAACAAACAAACAAAACCACAAACCAGATAAAAAAAAATAACTTAAAAAATATTTCTCTGCTTCATTTCTTCCATGTTCATTACCAGGTATGCAGATAGATCTTGTGCTTCAGGTCAGACAAGGAAAATGTACTGTTTCTTACAGAGCACAAGACACGGGTGATCACAAAGTAAACTCAGCTATAGACACTTTTAATAAACACGTACTAATTGGAGAAATGTGTCAACTCAAGACTGTATGAAGTCTTGAGCTCATATAGTGCAGGTTTCAATCACCTTCAGCATAGAAATACTAGGTGAATGAAAGATTAAGCTGAGATAAGCAGATCACTAATAAACTCAAAATACAGAAGTTTTATGTACCTGTCTCTCCAAGTGCATTTTTAAAGTACATTTATGTATGTATTAGTTGTTGTCTTTCACTCCTGGCAAACATCCAGTATTGGCTGGCTGGAGGAAATGTTAAGCAACCCCCACCCCTGAATAACTACTTGGCATAGAATGATTGCTTGTAACTTGTGCAACATGCTTCATATTAAGGACTCCTCAGCTTCAAAGATACTCTTGAAACTGGGAATTAAACACTTACATAGCATGCTTTGCAAATTTAGCTCTGTGTCTCTTGATCATCATCAAAGTTACCCTACAGAAATATTTCTCTCTCAATTTGATACCAGTATTTCAATTAAAAAAGATTCTATACAGTATTTTGAACAGATTAAAGAGAGCATTTCCAGCATAAAATCTGATTTGTTATCATATGGTTTTGTGGTCTGCAATCCTAATAATAATGATAAGCCTGTTTATTGAAGATGAAGAAAAAAAGCATTGTGGGGCAATGTATCTTACCATGTAAGACAATTCATTATGGGAACCCCTTTGGATTCTCTTTGTTAACTTTTTTAAGCTAAGCATCTCATCTAATCAAAATATCTGCTCTAGTGCTTCACAAAAGAAATGCAGCTTCTTATGTCTTGTGCTTGTCATTTTCACCCTTGTCCAATTGGTTATCACATGAAAATTCCACATCAAAGAGAAAACTTTGCAGAGGTTCAGTTTTGAATGTCTCCCTCTGTCTTCTTTTTAATGCCTGTATATGAGAAGGTAGTGGGGGAGAGGGGATAGTGTCTAAAATACATTAGAAATACTAAAGAAATAAGAGACTTTCTCATTCCAACTAAAATATGAAGTAACTCAAATCTTCCCAAGGCAGCCATTTCCCACAAGACTTGTGTTCTAAATGATGCATTTCCTGTAACTTAGTGGAGAAATAAATGTTTCTGTAAAATTTAGGAGAAAAAATCCCTACTTTTTGGTGTCTTGACAGAAGGAGGTATTCACTTGGATCAGGTATGCCGAACATAATTGAATTATACTTACTGTTGTGTAAAAAATAGATTTGCAAAGATGGTTAATTAACAGAAAATAAAGATGTACATTTTGTGGAATTTAAAAGAAGAGATTTTATTTCTAATATCTAGTGCAGTCAAAGGCAGTTTAACATCAAGCCCAGTTTTACTGATCTCATCTTAAACCCTCCTTGCTAGGTTTCATAGAAACATACGTCACTCTACATTTTTGAAAAAAAAAAAAAAATCCTTGGGGCTCATTTTCCAAATTCAGGGTGAATTTTGCCTCAGTAGTTTGTAGGAGTATGAACATCTACTAAATGGCATTGTCTCTATTTTCAGCAATGGAACTCAATAAAACCTATATTCTGCATTAGCTGCAAATTTATGCAAAGGGAAATAGAAGAAAGCCAGCAGTGTCACATTAAAACTCTTTTAAGTGAATATCTAATCTGTGTAACATTTCAAAAAAATGCATCTGAAGAAGAATGTCAGTGTTATTTAGCTTAAGATGGGAAGCTGAACAGAAATTTAAATGACAGGGGTCTTTCTACAAAGAGATGGTGCCGGTTTTTCACAGAGACATTTCTCTTCACAAGTTTTTCAAATTATATGTTCTTGTGAAGGATGTTAAATGTCTGAGTTGTAAATTTCAAATTGTCACTGCATGATGAACTCCAAGATGAGAGAGGAAAAAAATTCTTGTTTTTAATTCAAGCTGAACATAAGCTATTGAAAATTCATATTTCATTTGTGGATTTTACTCAACATTCACAGGAGCTGGAAGTGCTACTTCAAGACTAGCTAGCAGAAGTGAATCAGAAAAATATCTGAGTTATTCTGCTATTATTTCACCATTTTGAGGCAAAAATTAGAACTAGATGAAACTGAGAGTTTCCATTTCTTAAGAAACTTTTAATAAACATTTTTTACATCTCTCGTAGTTGAAAAATATTTTTTACTGATAAACTCCAGCTATTTAGTTCAGTTTGACTTGTGCATGATGCATAGCTTCCAAGCAAATTGCAGCATTCTAACCCAAGAAGTTATAAACATTCTGCTGTGATTCCATCAAAAAGTTTTAAAAAGAAAGTTCATCAGAAACAGCTTATTTCCCTTCCAAAGCTGCATTCTGAGAAAACATTAGTTTCCAAGAGACTTTCCCAGCTCTAGAAAGGATGCCATGCAACCATGCTGACAAAACACACTAAGGTTCTACCTAAAATTTTATGTATGTTAGGAACATGAAGAGCATATAAAATTAGTATGCTAAGGATTTTCTCCAAAATCTAGAGCCTTGTTTGGTTTTGCAATAGAGTAAGTTGCATATATTTGTCAAGGAAATGAGAAGGACAGATTTTTCCCTAGGGATCATGAGGACATACTTAAAATATATGTCAGGGGCCTACATCAACAGGATCACACTTGAAATTAACTGGTCAGAGAACTATGATCCTCTGCGACAATAAGTCAACTCATACAGTTTTGGAGTGCACAATCTTCCTGTACCTCAAACTACACACAGCTGTTCCTACTAGGGCTGCTGTGAGGCTCACTTAGCTCATCTAAAGACCTCTGAATCACCTTAAAAAAAAAAGCAAAAAAACCCAACAAACAAACAAACAAACAAACAAAGATGTAAGCTGTTGCATGCTGTCCAAACCAGTCTTGGCTCAAGAGCTGTTTTTCTTGGAAACAGTCAAGTGGCCAGACATGTTACTGCAAAAGTCCCATTTTTCACAAGAGATTCAAAGCAAGTGCTGTGGTAATATGGGGAAAGCAGATAGTTTAGTCCCTCAGTTGTCGTGATAAGAGGATTTGTAATTATTGCGCCAATAACACAGGTGGATAGTATAGAGATAAAAATGTTTACCATCAGCAAGAGAAATAAATCCCAATTTACCACAATAGAAGAGAGTAATTAATGAAGACACTACTGATGTATTAACCAATGCCTCTTTCACTCTTTTGGACACAACACACACTGATATGGGTTTATATATTTTTGAACAGAACCGTTATATGGAACTTTTATGTAGTGGAAGTGTTGTGCACTATAACTCAAAAGAGATTTAGAAGTAGAACCGAGGAGCTGGGGTAAAGAGGGAGAGGAAATAAGCTTGAGCAAGTATTTCCCTGTACATCAGATTCAGAAAAGCATGGCAAGTAGTCTTGTGCAGTTATGAAATATACGCACGTTTAATTTACAGATGTGTTCCCCATTTCATCACCTGTAGAATTCACTTCAGTGTACCAGGAAAATTATTGTAGAGGCCTCATAGCCACCATTTGCTGCACAGTCCTAGCAGTTTCCAAAATGTCTTGAAAGAGAATGCATTCCAGCTGTCTCCTGCACTCATCCTCTGCCTGAGATGCAAGCGTAACAATGCAAAGAGAACAAAGCTACTCCCCTAACAAAGGCAACATTAAGTACTGGCAAGGAAATAAGAAACAAAATATTCCCTTCAAACATAGGGAAGGCACACAAGTTCACATTTTTTCTTCTGCTTGTTTTCTTAGTAAGGGTTTGTGTATCTCAGAGATTAAAAATGTAACACATACTTGCTTCAGTTGCTATGGTAATTCCATGGGGTTTGGTTTTTTGGAGTTTTTTTATTATTATTATTATTATTTAACTGAATAGCACTGTAAATTGCTATATAAATGTCCAGAACACAAAACACAGCTTTGCCCCAGGCATCTTCTATTTACGCACCCCTCTTTTTCGGCAAAACTTCATTATTGTTGCTTTTAATGAATATGCACAGTCTATGCATTGAAGCAAAACTGAAGCAGAGAGGTACAGGAAATTGAATCCCCACTAATGAACAGCATGGTATTTGAGACTGTTTCAGAACCCAAATGTCACAGATGTTCAGGTGGAAATTATTTGTCAAATAATTCAGAAATGGAGGGTTAGGAACAATACTTTCAGTGATCTTCCTTACAATATCACCAACTCATCACTAGTGGAAAGGGACACCAGGGGTGGATGTCCTGGTGAAAGAGTTAGGATAGGCTCAATGGCTTGAAATTACCTTTTGCTGCCATGCCTGTCTGAGGGGAAGAAAGGGATATTCCCACGCATCAGAAAACTTTCCAAATTAAAAGTACCCATAATCTTGAACATGTTTACAGTTATTTGAGCCTAGTTACCTAGTTTAATAGGACACTGACAGTACCTGTTAAGCATCATTAATAGCAGAAGATGTGCTTTTCTGAAGAATTGGAGGAATGCAATTAAAAAAGTTAAAAAAAGAGGGAGTCAGACAGGACATCTGACTGATGAGGAAGGAACATTTCTCCAAAACTGGTTTTGAAAGAAAATCTCTAAGGTCTCTTCCAACCTTGCTGATACTGTGATAGAAAAAGGCGTTCAAATACAATCCTAGACATGCAAAAGCAACACAGTGGGTCTAGTCAGATCCATTTTCAATGTTGTACCTAGGTGTCTGCTGTGTGCCTCTGTGCATGCAGTGCTTTTCAGAGAGCAGGGAGCGGTAACATATAAACAGTAATCCATCAAAGTGTGGGTGGAGCAATGCTCTGGAGAACAATTTTAGCATGCAGAAAGATGCAGAATACTAAAGCTGCAGGTTATGGAAGAAGAACTGATTAAAATGAATGGCTAGGGCAATACAAGGAGAAAGGTAAAATATGAGACAGAAAACAGCAGACAAAAAGGAAAAGTAAAGAGGCAGTAAAGATATTTAACATATTTCTTACAGGATGTGTGTCATGGTTAGGGGGATATTGCATCTTTCTACTCTTTTCTGATAAGTGTTTTCCTAGGCCTTGTATGTCTGCCTTTTCTGAAGAAGCTTCAAATTTGGTCTTCTCAGAACAGTCCCCAGATCACAGTACTTTGACTATGTTCTGAGTCTTTCCTATGCAGACTGATTCCCTCTGTGCCATCCCCCACAACTCTGCACCAAGTGGATTAGATAATAGTCTCCTTAACAAAAAAGCTACATTTATCAGAAGGAATGATTCCCTTAAGGAAAACATAGCAGTTTTTTTAGTATCTGTCTATCTGTAGGTATATTTACGTGCCATATCTAAAGGCACAACATTTCATTAAGAAATCAGTAGGTTAACATTATCCAGCCGCCTGATGTATCTCCAAAAACTAACCCACTTTTCTCCTCAGAATGTCAAATTGCCAGTTTACTCTTCTAGCTTCTTGAATTGTCATGCCAAAGCAGCTGAGTGAAACAAAATTGACAAACCTGTATAACCAGAACTGTCCCTGAAAGCAAAGGGTTTAGGAAGTGGCTAAGATGTGACTTAGCTTTTTGCTTTTCTCTTTTTTCTTCACTCTCATTCTACCATACTAAATATATAAATCTGTGTTACAAATAACCCATAGCTAGTATTCCATTGAATATCAATACATCAATTCAGATTGGCAACATAGTGTACTTTTTGAGTAAAAGCAACAGCACGGGTACTTTCAGAGCAGTTATAAACATAAAGCAGTTTATTTTCTCCTCCACATCAAGTGAACACATGGTTTCTCCATCTCTCAAGCTTTATCAAACTATAAAAGAATTAAAACACATTTCTTCATTGCTTCCTCTTCAAGTGTTAGTTATTCAGTTGCTAAGGTAACATGAAAAGCAACTATATAGCTCCAATGTACCAAGGTTCATACTGCCTGATAGAAGTGATAAACTAACATGCTGAACAACAGCAATACATTCCCAGGCAAATAAAAAGGAAAAATAACTATTCTGTGCATAAGAGAAATTCAAGACATGGCTTTAAATGTTATTACAGACCCTTTTGAGCAACGTTTATTTATATATTATTATTCTATTTATATACATTATTATTGTATTTATATATATATATATATATATATATATTATTCACTGTATGTATCCTTTGCTTGGCATCTCTTCCTCCTTTCTGCTCAGGACCACTTTAGAAGACCTAAGCTGATTTTGCAAAGGTGCAAGGAACTAGCCCAGCTGTGGTAGGAATCCTCACACTCTGATCCCAACTCCCCATGGTTACACCTTGATTGATTACAGGCTACACTCTCAAGCATCAGCCCCTGATCTGATCTTTGAGATACCTTCTCTCAACCTGACTTTATTCACACCAATAACTCTAGTTAGAGCTTCACTAGTTTGGTGCAATTTTACCCCTGACCAGATTTGTGAAAAGTGAAACACACAGAGTGAATGCGACTTACAATTTCTGGCCAAAGTCTAAATATGAACAACTGTTTGTTTTTGAAAACTAAATTTGCTGTAATTCAAATACAGCGAGTCTTCAGTCAAAGAATACTGCTGCTTGAAAGGCAGCAGTCCCAGCAAGGTTGGTATTTTAGAAGCAGAATGAAAGACAAATTTAGAGGACTTGTAGCTGCGTGCTCCAAACTTGATTTTAGTGTAATTAGGATTTGTTATTTGGCAATGTGGTCAGCTAAATGGAAGATAGAAACAGACTGACTTAATAATGTCTCAATCCAGGAAGCCCACACTTGCTCATACCCTTACCAAAATAAAGATCCAGACTCGTCTGTATATGCATATATGCTCAGAGGAGGGATGCTGATGGCTTTTTATTGATGTTTGTTGCTTGGGTCTCTCAGAAACAGCTAGAATTCGGGAGAGATTTGAATCCGTGTTACTAGCCAGTGTTCCAGGAGGTAATAATACCAATGGCAAGGGCAGGCTAGCTCAAGAACAACAATTATCTTCAACATATTCCCTGGTGGTTGAAATGAAATTAAAGGAACAATTAAAGGAACCTATGTCTGTTGTTTCTTAATTAGGGACTGGTCAAATAAACAAGTAGAGACGCTTATATAAATCTTACTAATCCTTCACTCAATTTATAGCATTTTACAATTGTTTTGCACGATTGCACAATTCTTTTTAAATTTTATTTATCTAGTATTGAGAAGTCCTTCCTGATAATTATGGATATTTTTTATAAGGTACAAGAATTCAAACAGTTGTTAAAGAAATGGAAAATACATCAGTTAGACCTCACATGGCACTACCAACCTCACTTGCTCTCTCAGGATTTTCAGGCTTTTTTAGAAACATTACTATTCCTAAATATAAACACAGTGAGGTATAACTTTAAAAAATCAAACATAAAATTTCTGGTGATATGCTTAGCAAGAATTTTGCTTTGATTTGTTCTTCATAAAAAAAAGATCGTGACCTCTCAATCAGAAGGAAAACAAGAGAAATATTCATTCTTGTACATTAAGTAAACAGTAGTGTAACAGTCATTTACTCTATCCATGATATTTAGATGGAGCCAAACATATTAAGTGATATTGAGGAAATACATAATTCATAAAAATACTCTTCTGACATAATTTTTTTAATTCTGTTCTACAATATTAATGTTCTTAAAGCATTAAGTTTTAAATTAGTTCTTGTGTTAGTTACAAAACAGTAAATTTATACATGTGTGACAGACAAAACTTTATATTGATCATATCCCTATAAAGGCTTATTTTCCAATAAAGAGCATTTTACAATAAATTGCTTATGGTGATCCATAACCTTCCTAGTAGATTGGTTTGGGGTGTTTCTTTTTATGCTTGTTTCTTGGTTTTGGGGGTTTTTTTGTTTGTTTGCTTGGTTAGGGTTTTTTAGGTTTCTTGGGGTTTATATTGGGGTTGTTTTTTTTTGTTTTGCAATCATTACCAAGATAAAGTTTCCAGTACAATAACCCTGGTTAATGTCTGATGCTTTCACTTTTCTTTTACATCTATGTTGTTCAAATGTCAGTGATTTTAGCACTGAATTTAACCTTTACACATTTTTCTCCTCTTGCTCCTGAAACCTTTCTAGTCTCCTTCCTCTGCTAGATTTTGCTGACAGTAGACCAGAAAGCATCATGAATATATACACATTCCTGTTCAAATGCCTTCAGGCGTTTCATGGCAAGTCTACTGAATGATATTGTTCCTTCACTGCAGACACACAGAACCTCAGCTCTGAAAGCCTGTTAGATCCCTCAGAGGAACATTACAAACAAGACAAAAGCCCACCTTTGTGTGGACTGCCATGACCTGATAGGTCTTCAAACACTTTACTGTTTCTTCACATGAATTTCTTAAGAGTGAAGTAAAGAACTTGCAATGCTGGTGGTGCAAAAGGCTACCTTAGCTAACAAACTAATACTAAAACCTGGAAGCACAGTTAGGAGTCATCTCTCGTGAATCATTCCACCACTGAATAACCTTAAGCAAAATCTAAGATAAGATAAGATAAGATAAGATAAGAACGAATATTCCCTGTACTAAAAAGGAAAGTCATCTTTCCATACTAAAAGGCTATTCTGCAGTCTAGTAGCTCATTTATAATGTCCATCTTATCTCAGGTAAAGCTGACCATTTTAGAGGGGCTCAAAGTAGGAACAAAAGGTAGACTGAGGTATGCAAAAATTTCGTGTTCTCAGTAAATGTTAAGTAGAGATAACATGAAGACATTTGTGATTCATTCATGGATCGCACATGACTGTTCATCTTGTTTTCTAGTAGGGAAAATTAGGCAAAGAGAAAGAAATGAAGTGACTTCCAAAATTAGAGGTGTACTTCAGACCTATGCAGTAATGCAACGCAGCAGTTCTTATCTGTTTCTCTACCTACTGAGTCATGTTGCTTTCAAGAAGTGAAATATTATTGACCATGCACAGCAGGGTGAATGCACTGTTCATGATCGCTACCTATATGGTTGAATTTACTTTTCTTTAATACTATGACATATTGCTGCCTCTCTGTAATATGGAGCTCACAGCTAGTTTCTGAGTTTCTTTATTCTTTCTGCTAGAGAATTCTGATTAAAACCTCAATAAAATTCCATGAGGCTAGCAGATATCATAATGCTTAGTGGTAAACGGTTAGCATGGATGTTTATTTAAACCTGGACAAGCCTCTCTGGTTCTGGAAGCTGTAAAGCTCCTAAGGCTAGGTTTATGAAAAAAATATGTGCTAAAAGGATGAGCATAAATTCCAGACAATAGAAAGGAACTTTGCTTAATGTAAAAGACACGGACAAGTAACAAGCCTAGGTCCACTCTAGCAATGAAATAGTTGGAAAGGAGATTTTCTTACTGCACTGCCATCTATGAGTTTGGTTAGGTCCCAGAAATGCCGAAAAGAGTCTTTCGCACATATTTTCACATTTCTACTGCTAGTTTTCTTCCACCTGCAGAAATCAAATTCAAAAAAACCCCACTTTATCACTCATAGAACACAGTATAAGCCTCTAAAATAAAAAAAATGCAAGTGACTAAGAGTATCCCTTTTTTCCTGGCATCTTCTTTCACTCATTATAGCCATGCTCTGGTGCCTCATCCAACCAGGTTCTATCAGCAAGCCTATGAGAAATTCTTGGAATATACATCAGTGGGGAACTCTTACTTTGGGGCTAAACCCTAAAAAGACATGATGTTGGTAAAGTTTTAGCTTTCTCACACTTGCTCAAACTGCAAGATTTCAGTGATATTGCTTAACTCACAGAACTGTATTAACATTATGTATTTATATATATAAATATATCTCCACATATATGTGCATGGCATATATGGGTTTAGAATTCATCTAAACCATTATCAAAAGAGATCATGTCTCTTCTGAATTTAATGGGAGGGGGCTCAGCCATTTCATATACTTATTCCATAATTGAGATTTGTATGCCTTCATCCTATTCCTAATCCAAGCCTAGTGAGTTCAATGGAAAATGACACCACTTGTCTTCAGTGTAAGAACAGTTGGTCATTTAGTCAGAACTGGTAGCTTGAGATAATTTCCACAAATATCACAAAACAAGGTGGGAGAAGTGAGAAGTAATCTAGTCTGCTTCAGCAGAGTATCAAATATAAGTACCACATTTCTGACAGATGTTTAACCAATCTGGTCTTGAAATCCCCCAGTGATAGTAATTCCACAGTACTGTTAGGCAATTTCTTCCCAAACTAAAATATTCCTATAAGAATCCCTGATATCTAACCTGAGTCTTTCTCACTGCAGATTATGACCAGTATTTCTCTACCCAGAGAAGGAAAAAACTTTCTCCAGTTGATCCACATCTTACTTGAAGTGTTATACTTGTAAAGGGGCATAGTTCTCCAGCTGAGGAACATCTGTGCTGAGTAGGTGAAAAAGATGGGCCAGACAATAGTAATCTCTCCATCCCAGTAGAACAGCTGACCTTTCCCCAGCAGCGGGCCATTGCTGATCTGTGCTACCCACTCATAAATGTTCAGCTTGCAATGTACTGTGTCTCTCAGACCTCCAGGACCCTATCTAAGTCCCTTGATTTTTATCCTATATTTGCAATTGTCCATAACCAACCCTGTACTTCTCTCCCTTGAGCTCCATGCATTTTTCAGATTATTTCTCAAGATGGTTGTGTTGTATCTCTTCCTTCCCAAAAACTTTTTTTTTTCCCCCCAGCTAGGCATTGTGAATTTCTGTGTCAGTATGCTCTTTCTTCTGCTATCCACTTCGTTACTGACAACATGCAATTCACCAAACCCAGAAGAGATTCTTGCAGAACCCTACTCAGTATCTGGTCGTGGCTTAACGCATAAACTGACAGAGCTCAAGAACCATTTGGACAATGCTCTCAGGCACATGATATGACTCTTGGGGTGTTCTGAGCAGGCCCAGGAGTCAGATTCAATGATCCTTGTGGGTCCCTTCCAACTCAGCATATTCTATGATTCTACTATACACATTGCTTTCCAACCAGTACTTTAATCAGTTTATAATGATTTCATCCAGACTGTGCCATAAGACAGTGACAAAAGCCTCAATATATTCAAGATCTATGACAGTTATTTCCTTCATATTTATGCTGTTTGTTATCTTATGAAGCAAAGAAATTAGACTAGTTCGACATATTCAGTTTATAAATCCATGTTAGCTCTTATTCTTTTTTCTCGTTACATGGTTGTTAACAAATCTTCATTATTTTTTCCAGTGCTTTTCTAGGAACTGTTGCTAAGCTGGGTGGTGTGTCAGTCCTCAGCATCGCTGTAGCTGTGTTTTACAGATAGGTACTGCCTTTTCTTCTTTCTATGACCATGTCCATGAACGAACTGCTAGCTCAGGGCAGTGACACTGCTGACACCTATTCTTGAAGTAGTCTATGGTAAAATTCATTAGGTCCGGCCTAATTAAAACGGGCATACACCCCTTTCAAATTCATTAATTGTTGTAATGTCTTCCCAGTGTATGAGTGTGTCTAGCACTGGTTTTGTTCGTTTTTTTTAATTCTAAACTAAACTTAAAAACGTTTTATCTTGTCTTACCAGGATACTAAATACAATATGAATTGCCAAATGCATGCTCTGATTATTCCCTGCAGCACTGTGAACATTACATTGACTGACAATTCAGCAATAAAACATTACACAGTAAAATAAGTCACTAAAAATCTAACATGTTAATTACAGAGGCACTTCTTTGTAATAACCCTAAATGAAAGACAGATTGTGAAAGAAGCCACTAAAACAAACATAAAATGTATTTATTCTTTGCCTTTCTTAATTTTTTTAGTTTAATAGCAACTATCTGTGATTAATTAAACATTCTAAGTCTACTTATTTCTGTATTTTTCAGTTTTCCTGATACTCATCCCAACTCAAAGAAATTAATTTTAAAAACATATGAGTGATAAATAAATTAAAAAGTATTTTTGTGCCATAATATTAATTATTTTGAGTGTTACTTGATTGAAACCGATTTTAGTATATAATTATCTTTAGTCCTGGCATTCCAGAAACTGCTCTTTACTACAGATTTGAGTTTCTTTTAATTATTCATGAGATATGCCTTGATGATGTAAAATATATTCCAAACCCTACATTTTATTTAATACCAAGGACTGCAAGTAAATTGGTAGCCCACAGTAACAACACATGTTTATAATTATGATTACCATCAGGGAATTCAACTTTACTGAAGGATAGAAAAGAGGCCCAGGCAGGGAAACCTCAAAAAGTCTATGGAAAAAGAAAAAAAGGAAGGAGAAAGTTGAAATGGGAAAACCACTCTTGGATAATGGAAAAGACTCAGTTGCAAAAATATGCACAACTCTCAGCTGAATCTGCTACAGAAATTTTAATAGTGACCAAAAATACTTAGTAACTAATTATTTTTTCTATTCAACTGATTTTGTGCAGTGTTCCTCTTCTAAGCCCTAAGCATAAATTCTCTGACTTTGTCAGAAAAAACCCTAACTACAGATCAGCTACCGCAAGAATGGAATGCTGCAAATGCTGCTTATTGTTATTAATATAGTATGCATACATTTAAAATTGCCCATAGTTAATGCTGAATTGTTTCCATTACAAAACTCATTTTGAGTGTTCAATAACTCAACTATTTGAAATCACACTGAGCTGATGTTGTGAAGCTTCATTTGTATGTGCACAGAAGATATGACTTTTACAGCACATAAGTAAAAACCTGTAAATTCCAGGTGAATCCTGAAAGATTCACATTTTGAGTTTAGCTTGACTGTGGAAAGACTGAAACGTTTTGGATCTCATGAAACAAAGGGAAAATATTCAAGAATTGTCACTATTCATTCTGTTAAGTTCAGCAAGTTCACAAAATAAAAGATCCTCAGGGTTACAGGTATGTATATATCAAGATATCCTTTAGTCTAAGAAGAAAATCCTACTTAAATTCAACAAGTGGATTAAATGTATTTATCTTACTTTTACTAAGAGGTGACAAATAATGAAGACTGAATTCAAATTCTTTCAAAGAAATCCCATATAGGCTGAGATTTTTCTTTACTTTTTTCCTTAGACAAATGATTTTCTAAATAAATTTCATGCTATGTCAGTTTTGCAATTTTAAAATTAGATCATTAATTAAACGATCTAATTTTAATAAATTTGTACACAGTCTCTAAATGTAAATAACAGGTATCTTACTTGATCAAATCTTTTGTGGTAACTTCAAAACGGTACTAGATACAATTCACAGTGAGTGTTTTTATGTAACTGAAATTGTAGAAAATCTCTTTCATGTTGAAAAATGACTGTAGTATTTCTGTACCTTTTTACACTGTTATGGTGAATTAGAACATGAAGTTCATGTAACATTTTGGGAAGCACCTTTTCACCTGTCTCCAGCCTCATTCAAAATGTGATTCATCTCTGAAGAGGCCACACCAGTCTGATTCAAAGTTGTTCACAGCCAAAGAATGGAGGACTGTTTGACAGTTATATTGCAAAAACAAAATAAGCTGAAATTCATTATACCTGCAGGCAGTGCCAGCTAACAGGACTTTGAAAGTGTGTATCTTCCAGCCCCAGCTTCAGGATTCACATGGTTATGACTGAATCTCAACTAACTTTTTCTTTCTTTTCTTCTTTCTTTTCTTCTTTCTTTTCTTCCTTTCTTTCTTCCTTTCTTTCTTCCTTTCTTTCTTCCTTTCTTTCTTCCTTTCTTTCTTCCTTTCTTTCTTCCTTTCTTTCTTCCTTTCTTTCTTCCTTTCTTTCTTTCTTTCTTTCTTTCTTTCTTTCTTTCTTTCTTTCTTTCTTTCTTTCTTTCTTTCTTTCTTTCTTTCTTTCTTTCTTTCTTTCTTTCTTTCTTTCTTTCTTTCTTTCTTTCTTTCTTTCTTCATTTTTCTTTTTCATCATTTGTAAGAACTGCATTTCCACATTTCAAGATTGTAGGAAAAAATATCTAATAAGGAAATTGTTCAAAAGCCAGTGAACAGTAAGAAGTCAGAAGTTCAGAAACTAAAAAAGTTGAAAAGAGGCAGGTCTTCCATAGCATATTGCACATATCCTCTGGAGTGTTAGGTAATTGAATCTTTAAGTTAACTTCTAGTTGAACTAATGGTGATTTCTGATGCTTAATTGGAATGCAAGAAGATTAAATAAGAATAAATAAGAAACCTCATTGGAAATAATGTCATGTACTACTGGTCAAACATGTTCATTAATTCTCATACCCCAGGGTTACTATATTGCAGAAGGAAAGGTATGAACTGAAGTTTTAGGGTTCTTTCAGTATTTAGGTTCTGCTACGGAATGTTTCTTAAACACAATAATCTATCTAAAAATTTAAAACCTCATCTAGAAATATTATTGCTACATTCAGCTGAAATAGTAATTTCTCTTTTGAGTCATCCAAAGCTCTGGAAGGCCTTGGACATTGGCTCTCTAGAAGGCAGTGATTTCACAGAAAACTCTCTAGAGGAAGAAGTCACATTGAACCAAAGGCTGAGTGGACACACTTCTCTCAACATATGATTCTACCAAATGTTTGCCCACAAGACCCACCCCCCTCCCCAGCTTTCTCCCAGGCACTTAAATGGAGGTGTAAAACACAACTTTGTGACAGAGCCAGGAACAGCACCTGTAAATAATTTTCTGTTAAAAGAAACTTTTGACCATATGAATTTCCTGGAATAGAGGAAACTGGGATGCAAAAAAATTCTCTGTTTGAATCCTTATTTCTTGATTTTGCTTGGGACCCAAGTCCTCAAACTTATCACTTTGGTAATTACTGGCTACTTCTAGCAAGTGTGAGGCTTTCTTTAGTCTTTACAACCCAGCTTTCAACTTTTTCCTTTAGACTCACAACAACATTATTATGTAATAAATAGCAAAGACAGTCTTAGGCCCTAAAAATCTATTCCCAGTACAAATGATTGACTAGAGCGCCCCATGTTTCTTTGAAAGGTCTTTGCATAGTTAACATGGGAAAATCTTATGAAGATCTTTCATGCTTGCCTATATAATGCAGACTTTATCCCTGCACATTGGATCTGACCTAGCATTACATGATCACTAACAAGATGAAAGCAAATAGCCCTTCAGGCTTTGAGAAATGGGAACTGATCACAGTTCCTGTTGACTTCAGTGGTTCTTTGCATGCCTCACATCCCTGTGAATCACATCCTGAAATGTTGAACAGGTATGTCTTGCTGAAGATTTATAATCTTAGCAACAAATTCTTATTTCTGAAACTCTCAGATGCTAAAAAGCTAAAAGCTATTCTTAGATGAGAAAAATTATGTACATATCTGAGGAATGTATAGCTTATAGCCTTCATATCTAAGAATACACTGGCTTGTTTCCAAAATACATGATGGATTGATTGATTGATTTGAAAATAAATCTGAAAAGTGATTTTACAAAATGTTTAATAAATGGCATGTATTTTATAATCATGTCAATAATAATTAGTATGATTATAATATTATTTTTATATATTAAAAAAACTTTACATTTTCAGCTTCACAAACTTCTTGGAAATTTTGAAAAAAAATCATAAACACTGTTTAAACAATTAAATAAATAGTGTTTGAAAGTCATTTTAGCCAGATCCTTTATATTGACACTGACCGATGAAAAAATCAGTCTTGAAAACTGTAATAATCACATAATAAGGAAACGTTGCAATGAGAATACTGGAAAGAGTAATGTTGCATCCAGGGCTAAAAATGGTTATGCAAACTATAGGAAGACATACCAAAAGTCCTAAGACTTTAGAAGTCCTCTAGAGCTTAACATTATTTCAGTGTTGAAGGGGTGAATGCAGTCAAAGAACTGACTTCCACTGTCCGTTGTTTGATACTTGTGATTTATAAGCAACTGAAAATTTCAGCGTTCTTTAGGTTGGTTAAAGCTCTTTAAGACCTGCCATGTCTTCGAGCTGGGACAACATTTTATTCTATTTCATCAGCCCATGAATCCCTAGCAACCCTGACATAGGGAGAAAGACATTTTGTGTTTCTGTTTCTTCTGATTTATATACAAGAAATGCATGTTTGAAGTATGCATTATAGATGTCAAAGACAAAAAGAGAAGTATTTGAAAGAACTTTCGCTTAGGAATTTAAGTTCTTTATATACAAATACTTTCTTCAGAATTATATTACTCCCACTTTCATCTTGAAAAATGGTAGATAGTCACTGAAACCTGGTATACTCCAATTACTAATAATGATTACAGTATTGAAGTATGATTATGGTGCACAGGTGGCAGTGGAGGGGCGCTTACCCCACTGCATCTAAAACCACAGGATGACACTCTGTGCTGAAAACAGTATTAATTTTAGAGCTATTGCTCAGAGGCAAAAAATCTTGAATGGAAATAGACCAATGTGCTATGTGACAAAGCCCATAGCAAGGATCTAATTTTAAAAAAGCTAAACACACACACAAAATAAAAAACAATAAACTTAACCAAAAGCAGGAAAAAGTACTCTTTAACTTTGAAATATGTGTGGGAGAAATATATTATGGAGTCCTTCCATTTGGAAGGCAGATGTGGAAACTCTCACCTAACAAATAATAACAAACTTGTCTCTTGCAATTCAGCCAGTAGTAACAGTAAAACAACACAAAAGAAGTTGAACTCAACATGAGATAACTATTTCAGACTCTTCTTAATATTAATTAAGGTCAAACTATAAACTATAGATAGGCTATATAAGCATGATCTGTTGACATTTAATGTAGGCAAATTTTGAAACCATCAATCATGTATATGCATTAAAAGTTTCCATACAGCTAGTTTCCCAAAGCTGCTGAAAGCTCTAAGCAAAACTGACTTGTCAAAAAAGTTAAAGACAACAAATAAATAGAAATAAGACCTTTTTTAGGAAGATCTTGTTATCTAGAAAAACAAAACAAAAAATATTAAAAAGCATGACTCTGCAATTAAAACATAAGGAAGGACTTATAAGAAAGTTAAAGACATTCAGAAAAGTCCAGGGCTGGCAGAACTCCTAGTAATTTTTTTTTTTTTTTTTGGTAAGGATATTAACAAAAGGGATTTTTAGCAATGCATTGGTTATTTCAAGGGGATGAATTACCAAAACATACAGAAAAAACTGACACACACTATTTAGTTCTGACAAAAGGTTCTGTACAGTGACACTGGGGTGATATTTTTTTAACGCACTAGTGACATAGCTGAGTATTTTAAAAAGTGGATTGGAATAAATATTCTGATGTCAATAAATCTCAGTAATTTGCACCCAAGTATATTAAAGGAATGGCCAAGAAAATGTTTGTCATACTGATGTTAATCCATTATAAATCTTGTTGCATTAAAGAAATTTTAGATGATATGCAGAGTGCCACTGTGCAAATATTCAAGAAGTACTAAGTGATAAAATCAGATAACTATTGCCCTAGGTTTAATCCAGTGATTAAGCCAATGGGATATCACATACACTACTAACCTGAATAAAAATTAACACAAAAAAGTCTCAATAATGCCAGTTAATCAGTTTTACTGATAATAAATTTAATCAAATCTGACTTATTTTTAATAGATTACAAGTCTGGCAAAAATTGAAAAATTGATAAATATAATTGAATTGAATGCAATATACTTAACCTTTTAATAAGGCACTAACGTGTAATGTGTAACAATCCAATTGAAACACAAGCACCCTACATTATCAAAAAAAAACATATTACGTGAATGAAGTCCTGACCAGCTGACCACTTGCTAGCACAAAGAGTTTGCAGAGACTCCCTAAGTGGAGATATTTATAGGGTCAGTCCCACCTGTGTCTGTTTGGCTTTGAGCTACTTAACCTTTTTTTTCTTTTAATGATGATATGGAAATAGTAATAAGACCACTGCTTGACAGATCTCAAGGTAAAACTGAAACTTATGGTGAAGGTATAGAAAAAAGCAGAATGATGGCCATCCTGGGGACCAACACTATCTTTATTTTTTTTTATCTTTATCTTCTATCTGCTGTCTTTTAGATAGCAAATATCTCACATTTAATCACCTGCACCCAGTAACTAGTGCCTGCACTCCAGGTTCTATGCATATCAGTGTATTTCCATTCTTTTTTAGTATAAGACAGTTGTATAGATTCATACTCTGTGTCTATACAGGGTAGTGAAGACAAGAAAAGAATGAGCATGCTAGGTTCAAAGCAGCTGATGCTGTTTAGGACCTGTAAGCAAGGCTGAACAAGCATGTGTATGCCTCAGCTGGACTAGTACAGTGCTGTGACACAAAGCACTAAGAATGTAACCGACCATCTTACTCATTAGGGGAATTCTCTCTCATGCTCCCCGGTGTATCAGAAGCACATCCATAAAATCTCAGAGCTTGGGGCCACAAGCAATCTTTAGCCAATTCAATGCTTGTACTTTGAAGAACATGGAATGTCATGGTTTTTCTGCTACAGAATGCAAACAATCCTTGTTTATACAGAGAGAGAAAATGAGACAAAGTATTTGCACAGTTGCAATGAAAGACATAAAAATTCTTCTAGCAGTAACTACTATGTTTGCCCAAAATAAACTACTTTGTGCACTGAATAAGGTAACTGTTAAAAGGATCTCGCATTTTTTGCTATGTAATTCACCAGTCTTTCCAATACATGGGCTTCGATTCTCGATTCTTCTTTTAGCCTATGTCCCCTCCAGCTTGTTTCAAAGGAAGGATTTAATATCTTTAATTCTTATATTTTAGAGTTTATTTTTACTGGGACTTTTAAATGGTTGAATCATGAACAGGACATAACTCAATTTGCAAGAGAATGGTAAATTGAGAGAGACAATAATTTACAGTGACTATGTAAGAATCATTCAGCAATGTCTGCAGCTGTGACACTGACTGGTTAGCGTACTTGGATCTTGGTAATTTCTTTAAGAGAAGAAAGTGAGTAGACAGCAGAGACCAAATTACTAAATTATGCTATTACACTTTTATTTAGAAATGTAAAATTCATGCAGACAGACTTTGAATAGACTAGATTTTAACAGCAAAGTAGTGCAACTCAAGCTTAGGCACCAGCTAGCAGCGAAGATATTTTTCACCATCTGCTTTTGGAAAATCCAGATTCTCATTCCCAGTACAGCTCCCACACATTTTATCTTAGAGTGTTCATTTTCCATCTTAAAAGATTTCAAACATGGTAATACTTCTGAACTCAGAACCCTGTGTAAATTCATGTCCCTTCCTGAAATCAACGGCAAAGCTCTCTTAGACTTCAATAAGCCAAATAAATTGCCCTTTAAATTTTAGAAGTCTGAAGTTGGCCATCTGGCTCCAGATGGTCTGAAACTACTCTTTCAAGACTGATTCTCCAGAGCTATCTCAGAGAGCAGATTCTATTCCTGCTGGGACTGGAGCCATCAAGTCTAGGGGCACTTCGCCAACACAAATGGGAAGCCACTTCCACCAGAGAACAGCCCACCTGCTATTCAGTCAGTACTCCTTAACCTCCCTTTCACCAAATTGCAAATTTCTCTTAAGAACCATTACACATACGCTCCCCACTCAAAACAGTATTGCCCTAATTTATAAGCAAATAGCATTACTGGGGATCACCTAGAAAATGAGTCATTCTAGTTTTATGTATCTCTGCATTATTATCGGTATATATTCTGAATTATATCAGTATATATTGTGTATATATTACATACATTTATATGTATTGGGCAAGGAAGGCAGGAGACTGGAATGGCTGAGTAGGAACCTGCTGGTCAGATTAAAGAGAAAGAAGCAAATCCACACAGTTGAAGCTAGGGCAGGTGACCCAGAGGCAAAGTTCAGTTGTGTGGGGATGGGATGAGGAAGACCAAGGCGAAGCCGGAACTGAACCTGACAAAGGACACAAAGAATAACAAGAAGGGCTTCTACACATATGTTAACCAGAAAACAAGGTCAAAAAAGGTATATCCCCCTGATAAACAATGCTGGAAAACTGATAGCATTGGATGAGGAGAACGCTGGTGTACTCAACGGGTTTTTTTGCTTCAGTCTACAAGAGCACACTCTCTTCTCACAGCACTCAAGTGAAGGAGCAGCAGGACGGGGGCTGGGACAACAAAGTCTCTCCCACTCGTAAGAGAAGATCAGGTTTGTGACCACTTGAGGAGTCTGAATGTACATAAGTCTATTAGACCCAATGAGGTTCATCCCACCTGGAGCTCTGCATCTGGAGTCTCCAGCACTGGAAGGACACAGACCTGTTGGAGCAAGTCCAGAGGAGGCCACCAAGATGATTAGGGCAGATGGAGCATCATTCCTATGGGAAAAGGCTGAGATAATTGAGTTTGATCAGCTTGGAAAAGAGACAGCTTAGGGGTGACCTAATTGTGGCCTTCCAGTACCTGAAGGGAGCCTACAAGAAGGATGGAGAGGGACTTTTTACAAGAGCATGTAGTGACAAGACCAGGTGAATGGACTGAAACTGAAAGTGACTAGGTTTATTATTTATTAGGAAAAAATTCTTTATTGTGAAGGTGGTGAGACACTGGAACTGGTGTCCCAGAGAAGTTTTGGATGCTCCAGTTCAAGGCCAGGCTGGATGGGGCTCTGAGAAGTCTAGCAAAAGGTGTCCCTGCACACAGCAAAGGGGGTTGGAACTAGACAATCTTTAAGATCCCTTCCAACTTAAACCATTCTATTAGTCTATGATACAATCTTATATATATTCATTATATATTTATCAGTAGATATACTGAATTATTTCTTATTAGTACTTTTGCTACCATAATATCAACAATTAACATATGGTTTTCAGAAGAGTTTACAGTCAGGAGGGTCTGCCTGTAGTCCAATTTAGCTTCAGCTCAGAAAACTGGTTGTTTATGTGAGCATGAATAAATGCAAACAAAGCCAAGCTTTCAGTCCTATATACGTGTATCAATCCCTTTAAGTCTCTAGACACCTCTTCAATGGTTAAGTTTGACAGCATTTTATCTACTATTTATAAAATATTTCATTCTTCTGTCTAACGTGATTCACTGGTCATTTTTGCCAAAATTTCTTTTAAAAATTAATGTGTATTTCTACCAATGTATTTTTAATGCAAGACAGAACTAAGGCAGAAGTCCTCTGATTTCTTTCAGAAAAACTGCTATTATCCAGGCTCTAATTTTCACCACATAACCCCATTAGTTCTGCAAAGACCTCTTGATATTCATTCTATGGAATTAAAAAGAAATTACATGTATACCACTGATGGTGTTTTAATGAAAATAATAGAATTGTGGAGGTACTGGATTGAAGAAAAGCAAATGCGATAACAAAGTATTCATGAAAAAGAAAGAAGAAGAGTTATGAAATTTACTCTTGCATTAGTTTGGCTTCTATTCCCAAGAAATGATATGGAGTAAAAAAATTTGCAATACTATTTCAGTATAATAGTACTGAATGACAGGAAAAGTATTTCACAGAAAAATAATTTCAATGTTGTTTCTATTTCACAGTATACTGAAACTCTGATCCATTTCCTGTTAAAAATAAAAATGAATTTTCACATTTTAAAATCAATACAAGAATTAATACTGAAACCTCATCTGGAACTAAACAAATTCAAGCTAGAGAAAAGATTTTTGCAGCAAACTCAATTAAACCCAGAGCAATTTACCAAGGTTTGTAGTGGATTTTCCATTATTAGAAATGCTTAAACCAAGACTAGAATGAGGCTTTGTTTTTCTTCTGTCTTTTTTTTTTCCCCCCTAAAAAGATAATCCATCATTCAAGTAGAGAAACAGAACTCAAGGTAAGTTCTAAACAGGGTTCAGACTAGACAATGCCCATCAGCCTTTAAAATTCATTAGCTAAACTCTATAGAGGATTAGTTAATGACATTAGAAAGAACTAACCTGGGGTTTCATGTTTGTCAAAAACTATACCAAATGTGAGCATGAAATACAGCTTTGAAAACTTTTCTGAAGCCGATTTGTGAATACCAATAATTGGAGATGTGCCTAAGATCAAAAACAGCTGGATAGCCCAAGTGACCGGGAAGAAGATAAGGAATTTCCTCCTAATCAATTTGAATATTACTAATATTTTGCATATTCTGTTATTGATAATGTTTTCAAAGCTCTTTGGAAAGATGAAAAATCTCTATTTGCCACTTTTTATCGTTAGATGAATAGAAGGCTTAATAAGTAAGATAATTTCCCTAAGGTCATATGGCTTGTCAGAAAAAAAATTATAGTCCTAAAAACAAATGTGCTTCTCCAGCCACTAAATGGTATGACCACTGCAGCACCCCCTTGCTGTACGGATAGCACAGTAATAAAGGAAAACAGTTTTTGGAATTATGTACCTAGGCCTCCCTTTTACTCTCATATGTAGGCAATGTGTTTCCCAAGCCAAATTTTTCTTTGCAGCATTTGCCAGCCTAAATAAAAGTGGTCATTAGTTGTTTTTCATGTGAGCTATGAGGGAAGACAGATGAAGAAAAAATAATGACATTACTGCCAGTCACAACATCTGAATAGCCCAGTATATTTATTCCTTTAAATATCTGCTGTCTTGTAATCTCCTTGGAGCCAAACAGAGTCTTATTCTGTTCTTTGTATTACAGTAATGCACTTTTGGCACTTAATAAATGAATAATGATTTTCAACGATATTCAAGAAAAAAATAGCACATTTCAAGGCACTGTTTGACAAGTGTGACATTGACTGCAACACTTATCAGACAGTATTTAGAGTTACCATCACTAGTGAATAGAAATTTTGTAATTGCAAAGGTTTAACAAACACTTACTCTCAGAATCATTATAAATCGGTATATAAACATAAACATTCTCCTGAAAAATCTTATTGTGAAAGATGTTTTATAGCCCTAAATATGTTAATTCATTGGAGTAATGCTAGACTTTATACACAAGCTATCTCTCCTCATGCATACATGAATCCCTTCCCACAAACATGAAGGTCAGACTGCAGTCAGGCAGACCACTGTCTTATATAAGCTAAACATCCACTTGGCAGCCAAAATGCAAACTAAACTACCTGGGCTCAGGTGGTCCTCCCAAAGCCTTTTCATAATCCCTCATTTGCACCCCAAAAAATCCAGATTGTATCTCCCATGAGTCTACAGAAACACATCATCGAGCATCTTAGCTTACCACTGCCCTGGTAACCAGGCAGATCACAGAAGTCCCAGTGCTTTTACTAGGAGCAACTCAACCACAGGAACAGGAGTTAGACATATAAAGTCCTTTCTTGGGAAGAAGCTGTTCATATCAGGTCCCAGTCTATATCCCAAAACAACTTCATAGTAAAGGAAAAGCCCAATTCAAAAATCGAACAAGTAGCATTAACATTAGCACTGATGAAGGCTAAACAAGGTATAGTGTCACTAAATATCACTAAACTAGGGAAACATTTACAAAATTCAAGTGAATTAAACAATAATTTCAATACAAGGCAAGGGATCTTAATACAAAATAGTACAAACCTATTATAATGGACTTTCAAAAATATTTTGTGTATAGTTATATGTATAAAGTAAATATCTGTACCAGCTCAGAAATACTGTGAGTTGTCAAGAAACTGTAACACTTTTCACTCAACACAAAATAATTTATGCATTCACAGTAGCCAGCCTATCTTACAGGGACTTCCAAAGAAAGATGGAACACACCTACTTCACATTTGCAGGTCAGCTTCTTTTCCTAGACATGTGCCCTAAGAGCATTTGGGAAAATCAAAGAATCATAGCATAGTTTGGGTCGGAAGGAACCTTGAAGATCGCCTCTTCCCAACTCCCCTGCCATGAGCAGGGAACATCTTCCACTAGAAGGTGAAATGAAAACAGAGATTTACCAGTTCTCTTACCACAACTATTCAGTGCCAAGGGAAACTGCATAGCAACCTTGGATTCTATCCCTGCCTTCATAAAACATCGATGTTGTTGTCACATATAAGAATCTTGATCTTAAAAAATTCTCTGTCTTTTCCACTAGCAAGTCATTGGAGAGCTACACTTATATAATGATTATTTGTATTATGTTCCTTATATATTTTAAAAAGTTGTTCCTATTTTTATATTAAGCCCTTGCCACAACCTCTCCAAGTCACCTCCAAAGGAAAAAAACTTTTAAATAATTTAGATATCTATCCACCTCAAAAACATTCAATGTCTGTGCAGTGCAGTTATTCTCCATTTTCACAAGTGGTTTAAAGGCTTATCTGAAATGCAGCTGAAAAACTATTTTTTTTCTGCTGCCTAATAAATCTAGATTAAGATGAAAAAGAAAGAAATTGCACTTAAAAAAAGGTAAAGCTCCATTACTGTGCAAAAAAGATTTCAGAATTGAAAACATACCTCTTGGCAGTTCCTAGGACTACAATTCCATCTTCATTCTCTTTGACTTTTAAGAGTGCACTACTCCAACAAACTCTTTTATTGCTTTGCTTTGAGATTCCTTTTTTCATGGTCCTACATTTGTCCTTTGCTTCTTGAGTGTGTCAGTGGGAAAGCAGTATGATCTGTCCTTGAATTAAATACAGTAAACAGCTCACTGGACATCAGTTTCTGTTCATTTGACTGAGGTGAACCTCTAGATTAGCTACTACTGTAGAGTTTGCCACTGGACTGAACCACGGTAAACAGGACTTTTGGTTACATGTTTTTATGAGTAACTTCTGCTTCGAAGTTAAGCAAAAGCATCACAATCTGGTCTAACAAAAAGGTGAGAAGCAAACAAAACTATCAGGATCTGTATCACCTGCATAATCCATTGGCAGGGGTGACCTGGGGGATGTGAAAACCAATAACAGTAATTAGTTGCTTGATTGCTTTTTTCTTTGAATACCCTAAATACTTCTTTGCACTAAAGTGCCTTTAATAATATCTCCAATGTCCTTCGATAGAGTGATATTCCCAGAATTCTGTAGGGAAAACAAATTTCTGCTTAGTTTTCCTGTCTTCATGCATTTACAAATACACGAGTTCTGAAGACTGATATAGCAAACAAGAAAAATCACTTAACTTTTGATAAGTTAAGTATCTAATCTAATGCATTCATAGATGATATATATATTTGTGTGTGTGTGTGTGTGTGCATATTTTGATAAATATATGTAACTACAGTACACATAATTTGCAGTTGTATTTGCTAACTCTCAGGGAATCACAAATTACAAGCCTAAGCCACTTGTTGGTACGTTGATATGGTTTATGACTTCTTCGTTGGGAAATCCTGAGGTTTTACAGTTTTCAAACTGCACAGGGCCTATCACTCACTTCAGTAAACAATATGCTTTGTAATAATTTCACAACAAACTCTTGCATAGATCTCTTATCTTACTGAGTCCCTGTCCCCCACTTCATTCTGACAACAACATGAATATGAAATTTTTGGTGCTGCCCTGCAAGCACTGATGATTTCACCCAGACAGCCTTGACATGCAGAGAAAAACTCCACCAAACTTTTAAAACACCATTACTTTATCCTTTAACACTTTCTTAACTTTACTTCTACAATAGTATTTACAAATCTCTTCCATCTGGTGTTGATTAGGAATTATAAGTTCTACTTTATTATTCCATTGTGTTCATTTGACTTTTTCCCTACTCTAAGCTCATTTCTTTGTTTATATCCTGGCATTGTGGGACCCAGAGAAAGAGATTATGCCTATACTAGTACAGGTGTTTGATTAGGTCCCAGGAACTTGCATAGTACATAAAAATAAAACTGTGTATAACCTGCTTTTTTCCCAAACTGAAAATAATACAACCCTACAGAGTACAATGTCTGATTCTCATTGCCATATGAAAAGTTTAGTAGGAGATGAAAAAAGATTAGTTTCATCAGGAGCTGATAAGAGATCAGAGACTGAAGCTGATTTCAAGTGCTTGAAAACTGAATGTATATAAAGGTTAGATGTGGCTTATCTCAGCTGGTACAATGGAGTACAAATCATGACAGGTACTATTTGATTAAATTGGATTTAATTTGAGTGAATGTTGCCAGCAGGTCGAGGGAGGTGATCCTTGCCCTCTGTTCTTCACTCTGTCCAGTTCTGAGCTCCCCAGTAAAAGAGAGGCATGGGTATACTAGAGAGAGTCCAACAAAGGGCCATGAACAATGAAGGAATGGGAGCACCTCATGTGTGAGAGAGTTGTGACAGTTCTGTTTGGGGAATAGAAGGCTCAGGGATCTCTTCTACTTACAGCAATACCTGAAGTTCACAGGGGGAAGAGCCAGGCACTTTGCAGTGGTGCCCAGTGACAGGACAAGAAGCAATAGGCATGAACTGAAATACAGGAGATTCTCTCTGAACATCAGGAAATTCTTTTTTATTCTAGGGGTGACTGAGCAGAGAGGCTGTGAAATCCCCAATTCTTTCAGATATCCATTATCTGGAAAAGGTCCTGAGCAAACTGCTTTAGGGTAGCTCTGCTTGAGCAGAAGTGTTAGACAAGGTAACCTTCAGAGGTCCCTTCCAACTTCAGCCATTCTGAGATTCAGTGATTATCAAGTTTCCCATCCAAACATATTTGAGACTTCAGGTAAGTTCAGAAGAATGTTATTTCTCTCACATTAATTTAGATGCAAACAGAAAATCTGGATGCTGAGGAGCTCCACTGGGAAAATTATTAACCAACAACTGCTGACAAAAGTGATCAAGCCTTTAACTCCATACAGTATGGGCTGTCAAACTGCTCTTTTGTTTGTTTTTTTGCTTGTTTGTTTGTTTGTTGTGGGGGTAAATACCATTATGATGGTAACAGAAACAGTATCCAGATCTGTGTCCTGACATACCAGATACACTTGCAGGACTTCTTCAGGCAGCTGCAATGGGAATGCATGACATAGTAGACTGCTAGAAATAGCAAAATGTTTTAAGTTTTAAGGTTCAGAACCTGGGACACAATTTAAATAACCTGGATAAAGGAGAATATAAAAACTCCAGTGGCAAGATATGAATATATATTCTAGATTTTGTCATGTAACTTGCAATTACAGAAATTAATAGGATGAAAAGAAGAGAAAGTCATGGATTATGCAAGCTAACATGTCTTAAATTCATCTAGGCCTCATGCAAATTGGAAACAGAACAGAATTTGTGTTTAGAAAAAGATTTTAAAAAATCTCTTTGTATTCCCCAAAGATGTTTGTCAAATCCCAGAAACTGGTGAATCAAAATCTTTGATTTTCTGATCTAGAACCAGAAGCCATCACAGTATGCTTCACTCAAAACATTCAAGGCTAAAATATTCCCAAGCTTAAACTGGGTGAGCGAAGGCTTGTGTGCACTTGAACTTTATCTATTTGTACTTTGGTCAAGTAGTCGTTTTTTTGGTTCTCTAAATTTATCATGTTTCATGTATTGCCTTACATGCTTTACTGATGGCATCAATACAGCCAATATTATTCTTAAAATATTTTAATTGCTTCTTCATGAAGCTGATATCACTATAATTCCTAATGGACTTGTTTGTTCTCTGTGTGTGCATTTATATTCAGGTACACTTCTCAACACTCTCAAGCAACCTATTACATAAAAAACTGCTGTGGTTTGTCTGTTTTTTATTAAACAAGTTTAGTATTCATGAAAAGGTTATGGCAGCAGACATTGAACTCTAGCCATCATTGAAAATGGAAGAAATTCAGTCCTCCAAGCTTCTTCACAAGTATGTCTCAATCCTAAATGTTAGGGCTGCATAGAAATCTCTGTGTCTAATAATTTTCACCATGAAGGATGTAAAAGAGCATCATCCCAGATTATATAATATGGCTTCACCTTTCATGAACCTGAATAAGACCAATGGACTGTTTCAGACTGGACAAGACCATCTTGGATCAGGTCCTATAGCAGCCCAGTACTCTACATCTTACTACCAAGACCCTGTATTCTTGTTGAGGGGTTTTCAAAAGTTGAAGTCAGTAGCTCTTCTGTTGGCAAATATAAATGCATTGTATCTGAAACAGATAGTGTTATGAATTTGTCAACAATTTCTTTCCCTTTTCAATTTGGCAGTGTAAATTCAGATGATGAGTGAGTGAGTGGATGGGAAAAGAGCCCAAGTCACACAAGGGAATTGACATGTCAGTGCCCATTGTTGACTAGAAGCTCCTTAGCATGCTGCTATGAATCAACAGACATTTCTACTTTCACACTTACATAGATCTGTTATAAAAGACATCCCAGAGCTCTGTTTCGTCTTGCTTGCCTTACAATGTTTATATGCTGCCACTGGGACAGAGAACAGATGTGATGGATTAACTAGCAATAAATCATATGGCAGAGAATGCACAGCATTATCATTCTAAAGAGGTAGCAATATGTATTGCTCTAGAAAAAAATGAGAACATTTCCTTGAAAATAGTAATTCTTTATCCCCTAAATGACCATCCCAGTCTGTGTGTCAAACTCCAAATCTCTCTGGGCTACAGTAGTGCTTTACTTAACTTTTTAAGATTGTATTAAGTATTTGCTCACTTTCAATAAAAAAACCCCCAAAGATTAATCACACTCTTCGAAGTGGTGATACAGAGCTCCATGTCCCACCATTTTCTCTTTCATTAAAAATAATGAAGAAAAAGTTTATAAACTCCCACCAACAAAGCAATAACAAAAATGAAGCCCTGCCAGTCCAGTCACATCCTCCCCAGGGAGCACTTCTACTCCCCCAGCATCTATTTTCTGATGGCAAGATGCCGACTCCTACAACCTCCACAAGGAACCCAAGAGTCATAACATCCCCTCATTAGTATTTGCACACCATCTGGTGACTATTACTGAATTAACTTCTCCCAGAAAATAACTTTTTAGAATATAAAATTAAGACTTTGATATGAAAACTTACTCTTTTCCTCTCTCTCTTCCCCCCCTCCCCTCCAAAAAAAAAAGGCAGAATTTTTAAAAAAGAAGAAAGTGAGGAAGATACACTCAAAAAGGTGAAGAGTCTTTCAAGTGCTTCATTGCCCTTCTTCTCGGTTTATTAGAGTATGATTTAATACATACGTGAACTGTTTGGATACACCTCTTACTCTTTTTGCATTTGTTAAATAGCATGCATACTGTTGGGCACTGGAAAACACTGAGTGATAACTTTATAGCTATTTTACTCCAATCTAAGTTGATTTCTTTTTCTATGAAGATACTTGTAAGGTTAAACCCCTGTGTGTTTCATTTGTCCCAACAAGTTCCCAGGTGCTGCAAGTACCTCTGGATTTTGAAGCTCATTTCCCCTGTAGTAGTACCCTGGGAGAAGAGAATATGATAAATCTTCAGTTTTGAGTCTTCGGTGCCAGTTAAGGGATTTTTTTTCCTTTGGGAGGGGAAAGGAAGAAGGAAAAATGTTTTGATAATTTGATTTCTTTGCATTTCTTTTAGTGCTATTTCTCTCAAAGGGAAGAAAATCCAGGCAACACACATTAACCAACTATTTGATTTCACTGATTGCAATTAGAAATTAATCACCAACTACAATTTAGAGCAAAGCTGTGATAACGGAATATAACTGACATGGTATTTATTAGTTAAAAAGAAAAAATTCTCAGCAAAAAACCCAAAGAGATAACTGTCTATTCAGACAAACCACTGAGTTTCAAAGAACCAAAATTATTGATACTATGGCAAATTTAGAAAAACAGCTGTTCAGGTTACATGCAGCAGTTATCTTTTAAATGAAATACACTGGTAATATTAAAGGAATTTTAATGCAACTGAAAAAATTAAAAATAAAATACCAAGGACCATATGGTGCTGCCATAAAACATTTATGTCCAAATATTTGCTCTCATTCTCATCCAACGAAAACAAAGTCCCAACTAGGAAGCAGAACTCATTTCTCTCTTAACAACCAGTAAAATATTGTCCTGCCAAATTACAAACCACAGCAAGCAAATTCCTCCTTGCTGATCATAACTGAAGTCAAACTTTGTCAGTGAAAGGAGGAAGTATCTCAAAAGTCGGACCAAAACATTCTATGATTCACCAGAAGACCTCACCATACTGGACTCCTTGAGATAAAACTGCAGTGAGGAGGTATGTTAATAGTAAAGATGATTTTTCTCTCCAAATCATTTAAATTCTTTAGATGTTAACAATGAAGTGTATGAGTTAATGAAGTTCAGCATGTCTAGCTGTTTGCAAGACCAGAGGAGTCTGGGCGCAAGCAATGATGATTTGTTTCTTAAACAATACTTTAGCCCAGAGAGATTGAAATTTATTTGAATTGCTGGTCTTGGAAGTGCTAGATGTCTGATTTCAAGTTTAAGGGATGCAGATTCCACAGGTTAAACCTCTTCAGTTATTATGCTGAGAATTCTGGCCCAAATCCAACAAAACACTTAAACACATGCTTGACCTAAAACACAGCGACAGCTGCAGAAAACTTAAGAATTTACAGAACCAGGGAAAGAATGCTTAGTACCATTCAGGATCAAGCCTAAATACCATCAATCTCTTTAAAAGTCTTTGATTTCTGAAGCTTCTTCCTTCTACTATTTAAGATAGAGGTATGTGACAATCTGATGACATTAAATCCTGACTGGCTTTAGGTTCATTTATATTAACCTCTCATAAAGGAAAAATTTAAACCCCAATAAGTTTTCTGTAATTTTTTAGAAGGGGGGAAAGATAAGCACTATCTTTGCCTAAAATAGGAGCATTGAGTACAAAACATGACAATGAAGCACACTGATTCTTTGATCTAAGTACAACTTAGCCCTTCATTTAAGCAATACCATAACAGACCAAGATGGCACTGTACTCAAAGACATAACTAAACATAAATATGCTTCATATAAAATGCTTGGAGGAAAAAACAAGGGAAAATATGCCAAAGAAACAGTACAAAAAGCAAAACATTTAACCCTAACCCTTCTGGAAAACAGGACCTACTAGCCACATTTGCACTTTATAGTGCTGGAACATTGCTACTCCATGGAACTGAACCACCCTCCCTCCTGATCAATACCACTGGTGCCGTGCTGGGTGCTCAGTGCTTACCTTCCCATGCATCAGAACCAGGGAAGAGAGCACCTCCATCCACAACCCTCATCACTGAAGATCATACTGACGTCCCACAGGATTACAAGTTACAGTATTTTCAGTTTATTCAGCCATCTGTTTGGTTAATATGAGGTGACTTTAGACGTGCATTCCATTGCTGTGCCATTTTGACTCCTGAAGACGATGAATCATTGAATCATAGAATGATTGGGGTTGGAGGACCTTAAAGTTCATCTAGTTCCAACACCCCTGACATGGGCAAGGACACCTGCAACTGGACCAGATTGCTCAAAGCACCACCCAGCCTGGCCTCAAGCACTTCCATGGATGAGGCATCCATGATTTCTCTGGGTAACCTGTTCACGTGCCTCACCATCCTCACAGTAAAGAATTCTCTCTAAATATCCAATTGAAATCAACTCTCTTTCAGTTTCAAGCCAAAATGTCTGTTCTTCCATAATTCTCAGTATCTTTTCCTCATGTATATGAAGAGAATTATAGTTTTCGAGCCACTTTAGCATAAATGTAGCACAGACTTTGAGAGAGGAGGGTACCTGCTCTTCTATGGAGTCATTTTTCATTTCTCTACATAGAAGACTAGTTTGATTTTTTTTTCTTAAAAGAGAGAACTGAAATGCTTTCTACAGATTCTTGTCAGAAAAAAGATAAGGCTGAAGAGGCATTGCTGTCATGAAAACTGACCCTTATGTGTAACTCAGACTGTGGATATTTTTTACAAAAAAGAAACAGGAGCACAGACTTTTAATAAAAACACGTATTTATAAGTTTTCTGCAGTAGGGAATCACAGGGCTAAAAATCCTAGGTAAGTTGTGCCATTGATTTTGAAAAGTGTATTACAATGGTTAATTTAAGAAAGTGTCCTCAATTTCCAGCTTCACAATGTTGTTTTGCTTTTGTCTGTAACCTTCTAGAATTTTCTTCTCTATTTTAGTTCTTGTACACCAGGATTAAATAGCCTCCTCTGATAAAAAAAACAGATGGAGATCTCAGATTCTTTCATTGCAAAGTATATTCTTAAAAAATACTTGAACCATACTTTTTTTTTCCCTTCCAAAACTCTCAAAAGTATTATTGTTCTTGAAAAGTGTGTGCTAAGACTGAACTCAAGGTCCCATTAGATTTTCATCAGACCCCCGAAATATAATCTTTTCTCTATCCTTCATTTGAGATTTCCCTGTTTGAAATATCCAAATATCACATTAGTTTCCCTACTGCATTAGCTGGCAGCTCACACTTAGCCAATTATTTACTAGAACTCAAAAGCCTTTTAAAGTCACAGCTTCCCACAACAGAGTCTCCATTTCCCAAACACTAGCTTTGTCCCTTATTCGTCTTCGTGTGACCATACTACAACACACATCTCCCACTTTCACTTATCTTAACAAGCAATCTAAGATCGCTGTGTGTCAATGATCGGTCATGTTCGTCGTCAGTCACTTCCCCAGTCTGTAACACTTACGAATAATACAAAGTTTCTTTACAAAACAATGTCTATTAAATAATAAGTTAATTTCCTGATAATATCAGTCTGTCAGTTAACTACGACATACAGTAAATCTCCTAGGCACATGCTTAAGCCTTAACGACTTTATTCGCACTAACGTTAAGTACCTATGTCATGCATACCCAAGACTCAACTATAGAAAGGAAATAAAATGCCGGCTCACAATCAATCTGTATACCTAGGATTCCAGGTTTGGCATCTCATTCAGAGGTAGTCAGCAGTAACGTTGAATGCAAACAGAAAAGGCTGAGTTCAGACTGAGAAACAGTTCACTAAAACAGTGAGTCCTGTGGATGGGAAGTGTAAGGATTCCTTTGCCTTGTTCTTGTATTTTGTAAAACACTTGTAAATGAAAAAGCTGGGGTTTAGACTATAAAATACTTCTCGCTTTGGACATCTTTTTAAAATTCACTCTACTTACATTGGAAAGGTCACAGCCACTGTGCTTGGGAGGATTAATCACTCTACCTGGATTTGTATTTGATGATACAGTTTTGCCTTAGAAGAGAACATTGGAAGATCTGGATCTCTATAGCCCCACATTTTTCATTCCTCTCCGACCACTCACATTTTGATTACGATAATTGGAATTTAAAAGAAAGACCACTGTTACGAGTTCATGACACTCCCACAAATTGAATGAAAATGAAAAAGAAGAAAAAGGAAAATCTGTACAAATTTAGTATAGTTACCCTGCTTCAACTCTTAACACACTGGATGCTATCTCAAAGGATACTGTACAGTTTTTCCTTCAAATTTCTCTTTTCATATACAGATGGATAAATTTATTTAAAACTTGTTGTAACTTAAATCATCAAATATCTTGTATACAAACATCAATAGAATTTTCTGTTGCCTTTATCAGAAGCTATGGCATTGGTCAAGCTAGGACTGAATTCTGATCCTAACTGTGCTCAGAGCAAAAACCAATCCTTGAGTTCAGTGGGGAAAGAATAGACCTTTATAGTGAGAACTGGAGTACTGTAGGGATATTGATTAGCTCACGCTGTACTCTGAATTAAGAATTGCAGTTCACAGATAAGAGATTCAACAGTTTGAACTCCTAAGGATTTAATTACTGAGAGTAATAATATAAATGTGACCAAGGAAAAAAAAATAAAGGTTTTAAGAGATTGTTTTTCAAGTAAAAAAAGGAAGGCATTGTTAGCTTTTGGGAGAAAAATATTAAAAATATTAAATATTAAAAATATTAAAGAGCTGAGTTTTGCAGATTATCTTTTAATATGCCATAATCAATAAGATAAAAAAAGATTATAGAATCATAGAAAGGTTTGGGTCTGTACTTATCTCTGAGATTGTCCTGACCCAGGTACAGCACCTTGCACTTGGACTTGTTGAACTTCATGAGATTCCCATGGGCCCACTTGTCAAGCTTATCCAGGTCCCTCTGAATGACATCCTGTCGTCCTGCGCTGCTCAACTTGCTGAGACTGCACTGTATCTCACATATAAACATATAAACAAATTATACATTTGTCTGGACCTCATAAAATGAGGTTAAAATTTCTCCCTAGACAGAGGTTGCTACCATAGCAACACAAGCCTGACCTGGATATCTGAGAGACCTGATCAGATAAGAGTACCAGACCAGAGTCTACACCAGAACTGAATGAACCATATTCACTGATCAGCTGTCCCAAGTGGTTTCTTTACAGGACTGGAAAATATCGTGAATGTCCTCCTAAAACTGAGTAATAAGATGGGGGAAAGATCCATTTCCATAACAGACTCTGACATATCTCTACCCCAAGGAGAAACATCTAATTTTGTGCTCAAAGTCGTTGAGTCTCTTCTTAAATGTGTTTGTTTTTGAGAAACATTGAGTCACCAGCTAATGCCAGTTGCAGTCTCCAGAGAGAAAACAAGTAGGCAATTCTTGGAGCAAATGCAGACACTTGCCACCCTGTTCGCAGAGATAAAATGCAAAATTCTTGCTTCTGATCAAGAAATAAATTCCATCCACTTCTTTCATGCAAGATCAAGTTATTTTTCCATTTAGAGCAATGGAGATATATGGACATGGATAATCAGTCCTAAATATTTTATTCCCAGGTCCTCACTTTCAACATAATCATGCAGAAATTTTCATAGTAAATTTGACCCCTAATCTAGTCCTCTGGTTTCCATCATTATTTCTTCACCAAATGATTCACAACAGTAGGAAAAGCTGCATGAACTGATTTCCCTAACTAGGCATTGGTTTTATCAAGTGTTCAACAGAGGAAGAGGAGAACTTAAAAATCTGGATCAGAGAAAAGAGTTCTCACAAGACCACTTTGACATACTCTTGCTCTCTTTGTCGTGTATACATTTTTGTTGGAAAGGTTCATGTTTAGGATATAAGTTGTTCATCCCATAACAGTTACATTTTCTTTCTTAGCAATGAATACTGATTTTTATTTTCCTAAAAGTGTTTTTTACTCTTCAGTTGTCTTTTGGGAGGGGAGGCGAGGTGAGACGAATATTGAAATTGGAAGGGATGTACAACAACCATCTAGCTCAACTACCTGACCAATTCATGACTAAGCAAAAGTTAAAGGGCATTGTCCAAATACTTCTTAAACACTGACTGGTTTGTGACATCTCTCTGGGAAACCTGTTACAGTGTCTAACCACCTTCTCAGTAAAGAAATGCTTCCTAATGTCAATTTTAAAGTGGTCTAAAGTCTAACAAGTATGGCTGCTTTAATATTATTTTTCAACGGAGAGGAATGGCTGCATTGAGAACAAACCAAATTGTGGAAGTTTTTTGTCATCTTGTTTTTACAGAAAATTCAAATATCTTATTCTACACTTTCTCCAAATGTTTTAAAACCTGTTTCAAACTTTTACTACCTATATGGGAATAATTACACTTCTAAAGGATCCAGACTAAATCTAAGGTATTTTTTGTGTTTGTCATCACATCCTCTAGACTTTCAAAGTCTGATCCCAGTTCCTCAAGTACTGCTTTCTATGGGCCAATTTTAAAGCAAGGGCATAGAGCATTACTTCAGCTTCCATTATGTATATCACACATTTCTAAATGTGATATCAATGTAGCATAAGCTTCTAAATACATCCTCATTTGCATATATGTAGAATGAGATTTGCTGCTACCTCCACAGCTACCTAGTGCCACATCTTAATGGTGTTACACAGAAAATGCAAATGGGTGAATCCTTGATTTTTCTTATCTTGCAGAAAAAACACTGAAAGAGAGATTCATATGCTATTTACAATTATTTGTTTTTTGAAATCTGTAATATGGGAATAATGGCAGGGAAAAAATGGGCTGCATGCATTTTTTCAAATGACTCATGTGAGATAAAATAAAGTCCGAAGGTTTTTATGTTATTTAGGGTATTAATTTTACTTGGGTCACAGGAAAACAGCTACACTTTCATTAATGAAATGCTCTTAGGCTAATTTCCATTTGTATGCAAGCAACATCATCAGGTTTAGTACATGCACACAATCATACATACTTATACTGATATCTGCATGAGAAGAAAGCGAACAGGCTGTTGATTTATTACACACAAATTGAATGAATAAGATAACATTTTATTAGCAAGATACCATTATAAAAATGACTATAAATGGATACAATACAAGTGGTATATTGCCTTATCAGTAAATCTACTATATGTTAGGACCTGGTACATGTTGTAATAAAAAGATAATTAAAAGTATTGAATCACAGAACCATAGCCCAGTAACAACAAGCTCCATTAGTGAAACAGTATTTACTATGAACCAGGTTCAAAAAAGACTGAAAAGTGAATTAATTTTTTAAGGAAGAATTTAAAAAGCCTAAAGTCCAGGCAGTAAAAGAATAAAAAAGGGGAATATTTTTCTGAATTTCTTTTAAAATTAAAAAATTACTTGACACATGGACTTTTTTGTTTGAGGAGCTTCATCTCATATCTTTAGTGAGCATATTTCTGATAAGATCATATTCACACTCTTTAACTGTTGTAGTGTTCTAGTGCACACTAGAAACCTGTTTCAGAGGGCTTGGGGGGAGGGAGTGTTCTCTTTTTAAAAATTGTTTGGTTTGGTTTTTTCTTGTTTTGTTTGTTTGTTTGTTTTGTTTTTTTTTTATGAACAGCACTGCCTGGTTTTGGAAATAAACACTGTCTTCCTTTTCTCATCTCTGCCCCTTTCCCCTCAGGTCAACTGCTTCTCTGGTCAGTTTAATATGGAGATGCTGCCTGAGCTTTCTTGTACAGAATAAGCACACAACATTTTCTCCTGGGAGTTGGTTCATGCAAAACACTGCCCTGCTGAGAGAGTAGAAATTTACCCATAAGACATTCTTCCAGCAGCAAGACTCCAGAGGAAACCTGATCAGAATTTTTAAAGACATGCCTTGATTTTTTCTGTAATTCCTTCAAAGTTTCAGGGAGAAAAAATATAAACCAAATGTTTAAGGTTTGTTGTGCTTGGTTTTGACCAGAAACAGACTGAGATATAGTCTCATTTGGGGGTAGAAACTGCAAAGAAGACAGCAGTGGATCATTTTGCACAGATTTTCTGCTGCGGTGTTCTCCTGTGATTTCTTTTTGTTTTTCTTTCTGCCTTCTGACTATCCGTTTATAGTCTCTGCAGCACTTCAGCTGATCGATACACCAGCTCTCCTCCCCCTTCCACACACAGGCATAATCTTACTGGCTTCAAGCCATGCAGGTGATATTTGCAGAATAAAAAAGTCTTCTTACTGCTTAAGTTTGCGTCACTGATTTTGAAAGAAAACATATCCAACTAACATAGAACATAAGAAAGGTGCTAATTTTTAAGTTGTCATTTCTTAAAGACCCTTGGAAAATTGTGTGGAAAAATAGTAAATTTAAAATATCTTTTAAGAAAGAAACCTTTAAATTTGAACCTGATCCAAAATCCAATGAATGCTCCCTCTTACTTCAGTGTGACTCGAACCAGCTTTTTATTGTTTAATCTTGCCCTTATTGATTACAGCAGCACAGTTCTCACAATCTTTTATTATCATAATAAATTAAACTTTTATATTTTAATAGTACCTAAAAGTTGCAACTAGGATAGGAGCCAGTATGCCAAATACTATTTATAAACTCCTTATTAAATTACAGTCTCCTCCCTCAAACTTTTCAGTTGTTAAGTCAGTTTGCAGATGACACTTCCCATAGTTGCACATCAGGCAATACTGGCACAATCAGACCTGATGAATCAGTGAAGTTAGTCAGGTGAATGAGGGCTTTTCAGAACTTCTATATAACAACATCTTTAGGAGGGGGAACACATCTCTCTTTTAATTTTAAACAAACAAGCATCCCTAAATAAAGTATAATACTGGAAACTTTATTTTCTCCCTTCCTTACACTTCCTGTGATAGTAAGACTGTTTTACCCTTCTCTGCAGCACTACTGGGACACTAGGTACATTCCGCTGACAATGTTTTTAAAATTATATTAAAAGCAGATCCAGCAGTTACAGAAATGATGTGAGGGAAGGAGAACTTAGCAATGAGGGTTCAAATTTGATGTGTGTAGATTAACAAAAGAAGATTGAGATGTGGTTACAACATTTAGGCACTTTAAAACAAGAAATTACCAAGTTGTAAATAACCTTCTAAATTCCATGGAAACAGACTGAACAGGGAACCATGACTGGAATTTATATCCAGAGAAAATAAATATGGAAAGGAAAGTACAATTTTAGCAATGACAGCAATAGATTCGTGGAAGTACTAAGGAAAGTTGTGGATTCCCTGTGTCTTGATAAAATTGAATCAAAATCAACTAGAAAATCAGCGCTAGCCAAACAAAAGTAAAGAGGATAATTGATGAAATAATCAGTAAAATTCTGTGGCCTAGATATAAGAGGTCAAACTACATTACTGATAAATTTAAAGATCAGAATAACTATTTGTTCAGATAAAAAGTATGGATTTTTTAATCCATTTTGGTACTAAAAAACTCAGATCTCTGCTAAAAGATTTCTGTTTTCGAGAAACAAATGCTTGGGGTACATAGCTCTACCCTACAGGTACCTGGTACTTCAATCCAAACGCCCTTCTTTGAACTCATCATTATTAGCCTGTTTTCTAGCTCCACTTCCTAAGGACTTGCCATAGTTACATCACATTTCTGATTATTCATTGGCTGCTTATCGCTTTATTCCCTTCTGTGTAGTGAGATACTATCTAGCTCAGGGGAAAAAATTTATCTTGCCCAACTGTCCAGCTCTACAATAATGCAAACATAAAAACAGGAATCACAGTAAATGGTGAATAAGGAGTACATTCAAGACACATCTAACTGCTGTAATGAAGTAAAAGTACTTCAGATGAACTATAGATAGTCAAGGTAAAGTCTCTGCCATTTTTCTGAGATGAACAAATACTATTTCAGTCTGCTATGGTTTGCTCCGCAAATAAACCCGGTCCCTGACAGAATCATTGAGATGCTGAACCAGACCAGCTTGAATCACAGCTGGAGTATTAGTCTGAATCACAGGTGGAGACTCTTGTAACTGGATGGGACCAATTCCAGTAAGTATTACATGATGCATTGTAATGAAACTTAATGAGGAATGGGAAGAATTAAGCATTCCTGGGAACTGGATGGTCTAATGTTTCTCTGCCTTAGGGGGATGTACAATGTCATTCACTTAGTCACCAAAAAGTAAATATAAACTCTCCATTATTTCATATGATAATGCAGAAAGACACTGTGACTACTTTACGTCCATAAGCTTAGTGTAGCATTTATTGGCTTTGTTCTGTCTGCTCACTGTGTTCCACATTTATCAGAAAACAGTAACACGACATAGGATAATAATCAATGAGATTAATTTTAAAAAGGCCTTTTTTATGACTAGTTTCCAGGAAGACACAGTCCTCTCTCATTTAAACTATTCCTCTGTATTTTGATGCAGAGGCACTCTACATTTGCATGGTTTGAATTCCTCAGGATGGCATGCTCTACTTCGAGTTACAAAACCACAAAGCACAAGTCTCTCATAATTGGCCCTTTTACCTGATGTCCACTTATATTTCTGTCATTTTGTTCCTCTGGGCAGAGGTCTTATTTTTTTTAAACTTTGGCTACTGGAAATGTTCATCTGATCCTCAGAACATCCTGAAACAGCCTTCTTTCCTTCTTACGAAGGTTGTGCAAAATTATTTGCAAAACTAAACAGAGAGCAGATGTAATCTATTGGTATTTATGCTCAGTCTCAAGATTTTTGCTTTCCAGTCTTCCGAAAAGCATACTCCTTAGACACTCTACAGCTATTTACGATCAATTTAAACAATTTTATTCTTTTATCCACACATCCAGTTAAAGGTTTCTTAAGTTAACAAGAAAAGATTAACCTGCAAGAATGGTCCAACTGTTGATGTCTATGAATAGATGTTCTGCCAACACATGAAATATTCGTAATCTAAAAATTCAGGTAGTAAGGACCTTTCCAGACTATCTTATATAGAAATCATGAACCTATGACAATACATGTCGCCACTGGAAGTTTCCCTTTTTCTGCCAAATGCCCAGTGCTAGGTACAAAGGGCACACATACAGTGCTAGATCCAGATCAACAACATTAAGTAAACAAGTGCTGTAACTTCTAAAACAAAGATATGCTTACTGAATAGTATGACTCTTATGCCCCATTTTCTATGTGAAGAAAGGGGTATCTCCCAGCAGACCAAAAAGCTTGCATGCTAAATGAGCAGGTCCAGACAGTTTAAGCAACAAGGAATGCTTGGCAAAGACATCTGTTGCAATTGATGCACTTCTTGGGAGTTGAGGCACTGTACTTAGCAAAACACTTTCAATAAATCCACTTCTGTCTTAGACCATAACATTTCCTTTTGTCCTTAGAAGAGTTTGGCTCTTTTCTGGTTTGGGATTTTGTTTGTTTGTTTTTTAATTTTTAAAGCAGTATCATTGATTTTAAAATTCTGTCTGTAAGTGGGAAAAGAGACAGTGTTTTGAAAGGGGAATACACAGCATCTTCTTAAAAATTAGTGTATAGCACCATTATTTCACTGTTTATATACATGGTTTCTCTTTTCAGCAACATGACAGTGAATAAGAACGTATGACAAAAACCTTGTGAAAAGCAAATGGCAATAGGCTTTTCTCTAGTGCTAAGTTCACTTCCACATGGAGAAGAAATACCAAAGTTACTTTGCCTGACACCAGATGTCACACCTGTCACAGCTTCAGGTAAAGGTCCCAAAATAAAGAACACAGTAGCCTCGAATTCACTAAACATTGCTTTGTGTGAAGATACATAGACCAGAAGATATGTTGATTTCCAAACACTGTCCTGGTGTGCAATAAAACCCTTTGTTCATTAGTTACTATGCATATGTAGTATAAATGACAAATGTGTAGTGATTTGAAAGCATAAACACAAGTATAGAGCCTGAAGTCTAATGTAGACTGTATGCACTGGACAAGAGCCATGCCTTGGCACTGAGCAGTGCGCACTGCATGTTACAGTACAGCCCCAGGGATCAAGTAACTATAATCATATGGAAAACATTTGTTTGATTTGCATTATAAATGTGAAATTCACCTTGAATCTATTGGCTTAAAAGCTCTTCAGAAGACAGTGGAAGGCAAAGGAAATAAGAAAGTTGGCTAGCAATTCTATTTTCATCTAACTTAAGTTTAATAAGGAAAAATATGTATAAAACATTTCTATCCATGCCTCTCTATAACATGAGATATAAAAAATTGATTATTATCATCAGATCATTGCCTTTGAAAATTTACTTACAAATTTCAGTTTACATTAAAATTTAATACCAAGACATACAGCCCAATACAAAAATGTATCATTTAACTGTGGCACTTTTATGACACACAAATAATTAGAATACAAAAATACCTGTAATGCATGAATTATGGAGATAACAGAGATGTAAATTTAGACAGAAATTTGCTCAAACTTTGCAAGTTGAAAAAAAAAAAAAAGTTATTTAATTTCTATTAATGAGAGTGAGAAAATATGCTTTTGGAAGAAAGCCTTTCTAAAAGCACAAAGCAATTATTACATGCTCAAAAGACCACAGATTCCACATAAAACTCACAATGCGCCGCCAATTATTTGGAGTTCAAATTCCCTTATTGCAGCAATTGAAACAATCTCAAAGAGTGCAAAAATTACCAAGTAGAAAAATCTACTCTTTAAAGTATACCATGCATTCATTTTGCACATAATTCTTAAAATATTTCAGAAGGTGCTGTACTTTTTAGTTTTAAAAGTAAAAATAACATCTATCACTTAACAGTAACACTGTTAGACATCTTTTAAATAGATTTTAAACAGAATTACAGACATGTTGGAGAGGATAGCTTACATTCACTGAAAAGGCTACTGTAGTGCATTAGTCTTCAGATAAAGTAATGGGATCTTTTCCATGTATTAACGATCCTCCATACAAAAGATTTCTTAAAACTTTTTAAACAGCTTTATCAAGGCAAGGTTACAAAGCGCAAATGGGTAGCCAAATGATACATCGTTACTGAAAAAGTATTGCCTGAATCCATACAGGTTTTGATTGCTTTAGGAAAAAGAGGAATTTGCAAGGTTTGCTTCTTTAAAACTAAAGTGTGTTTTAAAATTTACAATAGCATAACAAAGTGACAGTCCTGTAGTGCAGATTTTTTTTACTCTCTCAGTTGCTTCTAAAAAGTCTTTATCAGACCAATATGATTTAAGCTGTAATGCACTGATTTGTCCCCTCTGACATGATCACAGAAACCAGCACCACACTAAAACCTCTGAAATTTGTTGCTGACTTTCCATTTGCATCTCTGGTAATTGCAAAGTCTAGCAAAGACAATGCTAATTTTATGCTATAAATAACTATTTTAAAATAAGTATTTACTATAAAAAGTAGATGTATTCTATTCTGGTCAAATTCCTGTTGACAGCATTAACAGGTGCATATTCCAGAAGGTGGCTAGATATATATATATGTAGAGAGAGAGCTCCTAGCATTTGCACATACATATGCACATTTATCAACCCAACATCCATCACACCACCAAAGATTCAAGTGCTACTAAATGTGTGTTCGTTTCTTGTTCCCACTTTGTCTTAATCAAGAGTGTTCAAAAAGACTTGTACACCTACACCTACAATTTGTTCATTTCTCTGGTTCAAATTTCAAAGGACTCAGGATCAGGAAATATAAACCGAGGCATTTGGCAAGGCACCCAAAAGTAATCGAAAAAAATATGTTGTGTGGAACAAATGATGAATCAGTCTTTTATTCATTTTTCTGCAAGGTTTGTAGCAAATAAATGAGCCTTTCTTTTGGTGCTACCACAGCATAAAAAGAGAATCACTGGAACATGTTGGAATAGCCATAAAAAGTGAATAAAAAATAGAAAGAATGGCTCTCAAATGCCTACATAAAGCTAAGTCAGGGCTATAAAAACTGCTGCATCTAATTCCATAATTTCTTTCTGCATTTTCATGCAGTCAGCCATTCTGAATTGTCCTGGAGTTCACTGTCCAAGGATATTGAAAAAAGCCTTATCAAAACCGTAATACAAATTATTTTTTTATTACCATTATTTCCTATTGATGTCATGATTGCTAAAAAAAGGTATTAACTGCAAACCAAATAATTACTAGAACAGGGCATTCACCCTTTTACCTCCCCTCCTCCAAGATTTTTTATAGACATACATTTCATTTGATTTTCTGTACACCCCTTAACAGTTTGTGAATTTTCATTTCTCTCTAAGATATGAATATATTATACTAACGGATATTATATAAATGAGACCATTATTCAAAAATGAGAACCTTCTCTACTAACAGCATCTCTATTTGCAGAGTATGAGACAAAATAAATGTCTCCCATGAGTGACTAAATGCAAAATAAAAAGTAACCACTCAACTTTAATAGTTTAAAAATGCTATTAAACATAATGGCTCTTCAACATTCAAGCAGCACTATGTTTTAAGTGATCTTCATTTTTAAAGAACTATTTTATTTACATTTGAAATATTGATGGTGCATAAAGTTCTGTTCATGTAGTAATGATAGTCAAAAGTATTTAAAATAATTGACACAAGACCAAAGCCATAAGTTTGCTCTGTCCCTAGGCTGATACTCTAGTGCTCAAAACATAAGCATCTGAAGAAATAATAAGAAATACCTACTCTGCTCATCACAATTCTTGAAAAAGCATCTGTGACTTTCTTAGGAAGCTACAAGAAAAAATATCAAAGTAAAATCTACCACGTTATTAAGCAATAAAAATAGTCACTCAATCTGGTTTTTTTTACTGGTTGAGGAAAAGTCTGGCACTGGGTGTATGGTCCCAGAAATTAACTCTTTATGTAGTAACCTTATCATTAAAAAATATTGATGTAAAGGAGATTTTTCAAAATGTCACAAAGATCATACTTTTATTTAAACAGGCAAAAAGATAGAAAGATTATTTTTAATTTGCAATGACTTTTTTAGAAATAAATTCACATTATTTTTTCTTGTATTGCTCAGATCTGAAAGGCAAAATCTTCAGGAAGAAGTATGACTGATTTCCTATATTATTTTGTCACCTGATATGGAGCCTGGTGACCATGCCAGCACAGCATCCATATACTATATGTGCTCTGAGCAACAGTATAATCTGTGGGAAATCAAATAAATATGCATGCTGTTATACAGGAAAACAAAAAAGACTACAGGTGAGATTTATGATTCCACAGTTACTAGCGTGCTAGCTGTATAAGTAGCCTAGAAAATGATGTGAAGTGGCCCAATCCACAGGGTCTGTCTCTCCAGTGAAACATGGAACTAGGAAGGAAGCAGGGCACACGCGGAGGGCACAGCTGGCACAGATTGCAAGCATAAGCTATATATTATGTAGCCTTTCTCTCTCTTTTACTCAGCTGAATTTATCTTAAACTTCTGTGTAGTTTCATGTCTTCCTGAAGAGCACTCCAGCCTACTGGTTTTCGGTGTAGACAGTTAGAAAAAAGAAAATGGTTACACCTGTTTACCAAAAAATTTAACTAGCCGTAAGCCATACAGGCTTTGAAACATGCCAACAACTACATCTTACTTAAAAGTTGGCTAAAAATTTCAGAGTATATGTAACTTCAAAAAAATTCTCAAAGACATACTAGACTGAATTGGGAAGAAGGAGACCAAGTTGTCAGTCTCCCCAAAATTAGCCAAGAAGCAGATCAGGAAGTCACTGGTTAAGTAAACAACAGAATTATAATTTATTGGCTTTTATTCATGAGTAACTTTACTTCCTATTTTGTAATCAGGAAAATCAAACTCTTAGATTATCCAGAATAAATGTATATTTTTATATATGCATATAAGTGTATATTTATTCTAGAACAAACAGAAGAATTTTCTTTTTCAAAGAATAGCATTTAATTGTTAAGTACAATAAATCTAGAATGCTTTTACACTCATGGAAAAAAAAAAAAAAAAAGACTTGGAGTCAAATGTTTTAGAAGCAGGCAACGTCAACAACATTAGCACTCTTAGCTGTGCTCTACAAAGCATGAAAATCTTGTTGGTAAACTGATAATCCAAACACTTGGGCAGAAGGAAAAGTCTTCCCAATGTAATGAGCATAAGCAGTGAGAGATACATGATAGACTCACTGAGACTTTGAGATATTTTGCAGTGCTCTTGAGATTTTTTTACATCTCCTTATTTTTCGTTTGTCATTTTCTTGAGGAAATATGTAAAAGACCAAACTGAAAGGGAAGTCAGTTGAGGTAAACTTTGCACATACAGGTAGTTAAAGAAAACTCAGACATACTTTTCTTGTGTTTTTTATGACTTATACAAAGTCACAGTACAGGAAAAGAGATTTAAATTTGTGTAATATCACACAGGGGACAGGGACAGAGTTTTGAGACATATATCCATGTAGCAAACTATTTACTACTTCACCTCCCCTTCCTTACATCCCTTCCTGGGTACATACTAGCTATGTACAAGCTTCAAATGCCCACATTTTGATGAAAGCTCAGTGGTCTATCTGCAATCACATCTGATTTCAGTCCACCCAAAACCAAACCTGGCATTTCCAACTGGAATAACTCACAATTAAAACATGGACACCGCTAATTTCCATTCCCAGCTGTCTTTTCCTTCCTAGAATATTACAGTCAGTGTTCTCTGCAGACAAGATAAATACCTGTCCTTACACTGAAGCCCTGTCATCTACTTCTTCCAAATAATTTCTACAGTTGCTTTTTCTTTTTTTTTTTAGAATCAACGCACTTTTTTAATTTCACAAAAGTCTCTTTATACCATTCACAAGCACAGCACGTTGTAAAAGGCATCTGTGCTTTTTCTGATTGTACTCCTATATACCAGCAACCAGCTCCACCTTTTTTCCTAGTATCTAGCCTTTTCTTCATGGCCCTGAAATGCTCTGCTTCCAAGTGCCTGTCTCATTCACACCTCCTCTGTTTTGGTTGTCATGGCTACAACACCAGCCTCACATCCAGACTTCAGTTTCCCCACTGGCAATTTAGAATCGTAAAAATGTAAAATCATTAAGGTTGGAAAAGACCTCCAAGATCATTTGACCAAACACCTCCTTGTCAACTAGACTATAGCACTAAGTGCCACGTCCAGTCATTTCTTGAACACTTTTAGGAATAGGAAATCCACTACCTCCTTGAGCAGCCCATTCCAATACCTAGTCACTCCTTCAGTGATTAAATTCTTCCTGGTGTTCAACCTGAACCTTCCCTGGTACATGGGGCTGTTGTGACCAAAGTGCAGGATCCAGCATTATGTCTTATTGAACCTCATCCCTTTGGGCTTGACCCATTGATCCAGCCTGTGCAGATTAAAAATCTTGCACAGCTTGTCTGTGAATTTAGAGATGGTGCATTCAATCCCCTTGTCCGGATCGATAAAGACATTAAACAGGACCAGCCCCAATACTGAGCCCTGGGGAACACCATTAGTGATTGGACACCAACTGGATGTAACTCCATTCACCACCACTCTTTGGGTCTGGCCATCCAGACAGGTTTTTAACCCAGCAAGGAATGTACCTGCCCAAGCTGTGGGCTGCCAGCTTCTCCAGGAGAATGCAAGACACTGTCAAGGCTTTACTGAATTTCAAGGCAGACAACACCCATAGACTTTTCTTCATCCATGAGGCTGGTCACTCGGTCATAAAATGAGATCCAGTAGGTCAAGCAGGATATGTATTTCCTAAACCCACTCCTGGCTGGGATGACAGAGGGCATTGTCCTAGTTACAGGGGCCAGAACCAGTCGATCACTATGTGGGTATAACCAAAACTGTGTATTCTACACTCTCTATGTCATTTCTGATGGGCTTTAGTAATGAATCATTTGTAGCAGTTGCCCAGGACACACCTGACACCTAGGCTACAAGAGGTAAGAAAAGAGACAAACCCTGTGAGGCAGGGCAGGTTTCTTTTCACACCAATGACTCAGCTGTGATAACTCTCCTCTGGGGAGACATTAGCACCTTCACATCCAGCTGGAGGGGCCCTCTCTGCTAATGGGCCACCATGGATCCAGCTGCACTGGCATAATAGGCAGTTGCAATGATTTAGACCATCAAAGATTCAAAAACATATCCCACAACTGACAGAGCTAAGCAACCCGTTGTGAAACTCATCACTTTAGAGGAGGTACTGGATGTTCCCACCTGAAACTGGGGACCTTTGGGGTTTGGGAGTTTGGGGTATCACTCATTGGATCCAGAGGAGGATCAGATCTTCAGCAGCTCAGTGACCACCACTGAGACTGCCATCATCACTTTGACAGAACTATGACCATCATCCTGACCAACCTGTTTCCTTTCCTCTTGCTTTGCACCCAGGGGGACCATGTGGTGCTCAGCACAGGAGCTAACAAGCATCATGCTGCTCTTGTCCTAGGGTGCTGGGTTATCCTCTGCCCTTGTGGGTTAAAATCATTTTTCTCCGTATCATTTTATTTATTGTAATCTTTTCACTAGATTTTAACTCTGATTTATAATTCTCTCTAATTGGGTTCATTTCTCCCACTGGTTTGCTTTTAAACAGCACAATCATGCTGAAAGGCCTGTAGTTTCCTAGATCCTCCTTCTGACCCTTTTTGTATATAGACATCACATTATCTGTGCACAAGATGGCCTTTCACCAGCACATCTCCCACTCTCCCACTGGTTTGCTTTTAAACAGCACAATCATGCTGAAAGGCCTGTAGTTTCCTAGATCCTCCTTCTGACCCTTTTTGTATATAGACATCACATTATCTGTGCACAAGATGGCCTTTCACCAGCACATCTCCCACTAGCCCTTCTCTGTTCATAAACAGCAGGTCTAGCAGTGCACCACCCCTGGTAGGCTTGCTTACCAGCTGTGTCAGGACGTTCTCTTCCACACACTCCAGGAACTTCTGGGACTGCCTCCTCTCTGCTGTGTTGAGATTCCAGCGAGTTAAAGTTTCTCACAAGAACAAGGGCTAGCAATTGTGAAATTGTGAAACCAGACACCTATAGAATATTTACTTCATCTGCCTCTTCATCCTGCTTGGGTGGTTGTAGTGGTTTAACCCGGGCTGAGTGCCAGGGGCCCACTACAATCACCTTCTCACTCCCCCATGCCCATCTATAGAGGAGAGAGAGAATATAACGAGAGGTTTCGTTATTTATGATAAGGACTATAACAGATTCTTTCTTAATCACTGTCACAGGCAAAACAAGACTCTATGTGGGAATAATAATCAAATTTATTACTAACAAGATCAGAGCTAAGAGTGAGA